>MU225982.1:254344-269719 GCA_018584345.1 Thuja plicata
GCATATTGAAGATACTAAAAAGGACTCTGGAACAAAATAAGAAAACATGGCATACAAAGTTGAGATTAGCCCTTTGGGCTGATAGGATCACAATCAAGAAGGCAACTGGTAAATCCCCTTTTGAATTTCTATATGGTTTACTAGCAAGGTTGCCAATGAATAATTTATTACCTGTTTACCAGTTTATACAAGAAGAACACTTAGATATCTCTGATCCAATGCAAGACAGAATGATATAGTTGATAGAATTGGATGAAACCAGGAGAGAAAGTCAGAGGGAGAACATAGGGTTACAGTAGAAAATGAAGTATTTGTTTGACAAGAGGGATACTAACAGAAAGTTTCAAGCTGGTGACTTAGTTCTCCAATGGAATACAAGGGCAGAAGATAGAGGTAAGCATAAGAAATTTGAGTCTTTATGGTTAGGGCCTTATATAATCTCAGAAAATTTTGGTAAAGACTCATATTTGTTGAAAGATATGGAGGGAGAAGGTTTTGAGTTTCCTGTGCATGGGCAATTTTTGAAACCTTTCTTCAGTTAAAATTTATTGCAGTGCACAAGTAAATATGTATTATATGTTTAGTCTTTTCCCTATTTGTAAGTTCTATAAATATTCCCCTCTTTTTTGTGGTCTGTTCTGCTCCCTTTTCATGGTGGTCTGCAACCAGATATTCTGTGGTTCTTTGTCATAAACCTTGTTTAGCCAATCCTCATCAGAGCCACTGTTGGTTGTATTCAAGGTTTTGGTTTCTTTCCCTCGATGGTTTGGTTTTCCCTCTCCAAGTTTTCATATTTTCAAGCCTAAACCTGTGAAAATATTCAAAATTCTTGAAACCCTAGCTCTTTTTCAGTGTTCATATTTGAAGAAAAACCCTAAGGCGTTGTTCGCTTATGTTTCTTAGTTACTTTTTTGCCTCACTTAAGTCATGAGTTCTTTTCTAATCGCTTAGTCGCATAACTTAAAACATAATATTCCTCTTTCTTTCTGACTTAGTGATTAGCCTATGTCGCATAGTCTCATGCAATATAAAAATATTCCCTTTTCTTTCCCAGACTTCATGATTTTCTTTATGTCACGTAATCGCAGAATCATTTGAACAAAGCAGTAATATGTCAAGGGGCCCACAGAGAGGTCGGGAGGTCACAAGGATTTTTCAGTGGTCAAGGGTTTATTAAGAGACATCGCGATTACCTTGTGTCGCGTAATCGCAAAATAAGTCTGAAGTGAAGTATGACACAAAAGCCTTTGTCACACAGTCTCTAGAAAAGATGCCGATTAAGTTAAAACTTCTGAGACTACGTGACTAACCTTTAGAGATATGGAATAAAGCACAGTTAGATTGTCGCTAAATAACTCAGCTTTCAAATCAAAAGAAGACATGTGTCAGGAGGTAAATGGATTTTAGAATGATTGCTTAATGGTATAAGTTTATTCAGTGACTACGAGACTAATTTGGAGTTTCTGTATGTCGCAAGGTCTCAGAATATTTTAAGGGTATGAGAAGTTACTTGGCAATTAAGCGACAACCGTCAGATGAAATCATTGAAAGATCCTACGGTAGTCACCAAGTCTAAGAATAAAAGAGCCTAAAAGGAAAAGTCCTCGCAACTCAGTGGCTAAGGGTTGTCGCGTGGTCATCAGATAAAGAAAGGGCAGGATGCCTTGTCGTGATGTCTCAAGAAGTTTTGTCATTTAGTATTTTCATTCAGCGATTGAGCGACTAAGGGCAGTCGCACAGTCTGGCAAAGGAAAGATAAAATTTGGCGACTAAGAGATAACTACAAAAGTTAACACTAACAGTTTGTCACGTAGTCTCAGAAAAGAACGTGGGTTAGTGGTAACCATTTGCGACTTTGATTTCCTTGTTGTCGCGTGATCACCAAGTGGTAACTGTGGTTAGAAAAATTAAGAAACTTGTGTAGTCACCATGTCTCTAGATAAATTACAGGTTAAGGATTGGGGTCAGTGACCGAGAAAATAAGTGCAGTCACCTGGTTGCTTAATGTTAAATTCTGTAAAAAGGCGCCAGTATTAAATATGTCAGTGTGAATCATTTGTCCGCCAATCAGATTTTCAGATTTTGATTACTGTGCAGAAAAAGGTAGCTGAGATGTATGACAGTGGACCAATCCTAGGGTGACATGTCAGCTCATTTGAATTTTATAAGGTTTTGCCAAGGATTCAGTTTTGTAAATTTGATTTTCCTGTCATGCTCAAGCAACTACGGCTAGGTTTTCAATTATGTTCACAGTATGTGAAATTAAAGATAGAATTGATGTTCTAAGAATCATGAGCTATGTACTTTGAATGGTTACTATAAAGAGTTGATGGCTTGTTCATTTTCATTCACCTTGCTTTCAGATTTTCTAAACTTGAGGAGTTTAGTTGTCAAACAGAGTAAAATTCAAAGATTTGCAGAGTTTTCTGTGATTTAAAAGTTCATTGTTTCCAGAATTGTGCACAGAACAGTCTGTGAGTCTCAGTGATAGATTTGTTTCAATACCGGTAAAGAAGAGGAGATTCAAGCACTGAAAACATGAGCAGAGTAGTGAGTGTAGCCTCGACCAGTGGTGAAATTGAGAGGGTGGAAGATGAGGCCAAAGGAAAAGTTAATTATTCAGATGAATTCCTTCGTCTACTTCCTGGTTCGACTCAGAATAAAAGGGAAAATGCAAATGTGATAATTGATGACTATCAAGATGTTCAGGATGATGTTACTCTAGGTTCAATAGGTTTTTCTCTTTTCAACTATTTTTATAAGAACTCTGACAAGGTCATTCCAGTATCAAACCCTTGGACCTGTGGTTTAGCCAGGTTAATTGTTCCTGATGTCTTCGTAGATGTAGACTTGTTCTTAGACCTCGCCAATCATTATGATATTTTTTCTAAAACAATCAAAAGGGATGATGGAATTTCCTTATTAATATTGAACAAAAATTTGTTCATGCAAGCCTTCGGCTTATTTAGCACCATGTCCACCAAAATTGACATAATGAAGCAACAACAGAGATATACTTTGAAGCCTGGGATTGCTAGGAGCCAGTTGCTGAAACATATGCTAAAAGAAGTGAGAAAGTATTTAGATCCTATGTTCGGGACCAGCCCATATTATTATAAGGATCTACACTTCTATATCAAGTATGTTTCCTATGCCCTGTGCAGAGTGCTAGGGATAGATGGTGACGCAGAGAAGATTGATGCAGGAATTTTGATGATGGTGTTGGACCTGCAAGAGGTCCACTCTAATACTAGTTATGATTATATACAACACATCATTGATGAAATGCATGAGGGTTTCATTGCCACAAAGAAGAGGATGAAAAACCCAAAGGAGAAGGAGCCCAAGTTTTTACATTACTCCATTCTTATGCATCTCCTTTTGCATTTCAATTTTGTTATCATGGATGTTAATAATTTATCCCCTCAAAGATTCTACCAAGCAGGACCAAATCCTATCCAGTTTTGGGTGAGGGTTTGGAATTACACTTCCAGGGACTGTGATTATTGTGCCTTTCAGAATTGGATTGTGTATCCAATAGTACAGAGTTTGGGGATTAGCAGAACAAAAATCCTACTAAAGATTATGCAATTTCTTAGGCCATGTGACTACACAGATAGGTGGGATGGAAAGCATAATTGGGTTGATTTATTTTTGGAAGAAAACTATACAGTCATTAGGGTATATGGGTGTATTCACCCACCTCATCTCTTACCATATTATATACCAGCAAGAGTGGCAGCAATGGAATTTATATGGCAGCTATTGTTAACAGAAAATGAGCATTTTGCACCACATAAGAAGGGGACTTTGACCCCTAGGCAGTTCAAGATTTTTAACTTCACAATTGGCAAGGGTGCTATTGATGCAGTGGGTCAATGGCTAGAAAGATATAGAATGGGGGCAGCCCCTTATAGATACAATGACCTAGAAGGTTTTATGGCAGGGGTAAGGAGATTGTGTACTCCTACAATCCCCAATACTAATGTCCACTGTGAATGCTTAGAGGAAGATGCAACGAGAAATATCTTAGATGAAGATGATATTCATACAAGAAGACTGAGGATTCAAGAGTTGTTAAAACTTGAGAGGAAAATAAAGAGGAATGGGTTGGCTTTTGGGGGTTTTTACTCTAATCTCCCATAATTTGATAGGATTAAAGCCATGATAGACAACTATTATGTGCTCATAGAATAGCTTGATACTATTCTTGACAAGAAAGGTGCTCAAACACCTGATCATTCAGAGTCTGAATATAACAGTAGTAGTGATAGTGATTATGCACATCCTACTAGGTATGCTTCACCACAGCAAGGAGCAGAGGGCCACATTGTAGATTTGAAAATGGTCACTCAACCAGATGATATAGAAGAACCTACTAGAAAGAGGCAAAAACTAGAGATACGTCAGCCTTCAAATGAAGGGCAAAATAAGAAGAAAGACAAGGCTAAAGCCTTAGTACCTTGCAATAGGTTATATGATCATAACCTAAGGAAAGAAATTAGGGAAGGTAAGAAATAGGAGCCTAATTTAGAGGAGGAGGTTGAAGTGCCTCTTAAGGCCTATATTGATGAGAGATTGATTCATCAACAAGAATTTTTGAATCATGATAACTTTGTGAAAATTGAGGAGTTCAAAGACTTCCTGAGATGGTATAAGAAAGAAAAAAATAAGAGCAGAACTAACAGTTGATGATAAAGAGACCATAACTAATGAGGCATTGGTGGCTTTGCAAAATTATGATCTTAAAAATGAGGATATTTCACCAGAGGATGCCAGGAAACTAGTACTAGGAAGTGGAATACTATTGGCTGATGGTTGGGATTTAGCATCCGCCTTCATAATTGATCAAATAAGGAAATAGCCAGATCTCAAGATGGCTAGTGAAGTTCAAATAGGAAATGTGATAAAAAGATTTGGGTATAGCACAAATTCTCAAGCCTTTGCAATGTGGAGCCTATGCCCAAAAGATCAAAAGCCCCAAGTGGTGAATATTCAGGAGAATATGGTAGGAAATCAAATGGTGTGGATGATGCAAAGTATAGGGGATTTGTAGATATCCCAAATCATGACACACTAGGCTCACTTTAATGAAGACAAAATTAGGCAATTGTCTGATAGGTGTAGCACATTGGTGGAAGAGACTAGTGCATTGGCAAAAGATAGAGAAATGTGCCGAGTGCAACTTTATCAGCGGGATCAGATGATAAAGAAATTAATGGAAGAATTGGAAGCAAAGCCTGAGGTGATGTATGTACCTGTACAACCATAGCCCCTATAAATTGAAGACAAAGCAAAGTCTGAAGAGGTGGTTGAAGAAAAGGCTGAGGAAGAGAAAGGAAATGCAATTGCTTTAAGAGCATTGAAAGGTGTGCTGCAACATAGAATTGATATCTTAAAAGATAAAGTTGATGTTGTACTCAATACCTATAACAAATTGCCAGCTTTGCACATTTAGATAATTGGGTATTTGGCTATCCTCAACCCCTATTTTACTAAGTGGTCTACTAGGGTGCAATTATTTGAGAAGCTAGCATCATTGCAGGCCCTGAGATCAGATTTACCAGAAATAGTGACTGAAGTTGGGGACGAAAATTAATGTAAAGAATCAGTCTTTCTAAATCTATGCCTTTGTTCTTTCAAGCTTCAAAGATTTTTCTTATGTATGAAAGAAGGATTACATCATTAAAATACAGTGCAATTTTACTCTTCTTTATTTTTGTCTCTTTATTTCCTGTGTATGCTTTTTTATGTTTAAGATTGTAAGGCAGTCTGAAGCATTTTGGTTACAAGGTGACTATCTAATTACTTGCAAGTTTCTTTCATGTAAAGAACTAAGTTTTGTGAGTAGTTTCAGGAAGCATATCCGTATTTAAGGATTTGATATAGTATTTTAGAGGTAATCAAATAATTTGTAAGGCAAATTATCCTAATTGTATGTAGGTTGTAAGGCAGCTTATAGTGTTTTGTTTATGTGAAACTTCAAGCTTTTTTCTCTGTAACCCGAAGGATAGGCACTGACCTGGACCTGGGTCTGATAATAAATCATCATCTAAGTTTTCAAAACATTCAAAACTTATTCCAAACATACTTGTCACTAAAATATATGAGCTGAACTCATCAAGGACTTATGTCAGCAGGACAGTGTCCACTTTGTTGATTCTTTAGAGAGTGAATCATTAGGTTATCCCTTCTAAAGGCAAAAGGAAGAAGGATGCAAATCCTTGACTCATTGGTTTATGTTTTCAAAACCATAGCCTGGCTTATAGTGCTTTGTTTTAAATTAGTCATTGCAATCTCTAAAGTGTTCTATAAGTTGTTATAGTGAGGTTTTTGGTTCATACCCAGTGAATGAAACAATCCACCAAATACATAGGCTGAGATATCAGTAATCTTTAAAAGGTAAACCTGCCTGAATCTTTGGAGCACAAAAATGAAGAAGGATATTATCCAATCCTTAGAAATTAGTCTTTCTCTTGCCTAAAAGAGGTTGCAATTGAGTATATCAGGTATAATGTCATCATTAAGTAAGTGTTGCAAGAAAAAGACCTAACAAGGTCAAGTTTGGATTGAGAAGTAAGAAGAAGAGATATGTGTTTATGACATGAAGAGTGAAGGAAAAATTAGATGGGATTTTGATTGAGGACATAACACACAGAGTTGCAAAAGAATATTCGATCAGTGAGGATCAAGTAACTAAATCTAGAATAGAGATCTGAATCAGCAAAGATAGTTTCTTATCAAAATAGGTCAATCCATTGTTACTTTCTAACAATTGTAGCAGTGATCAAAATCTCTTAACAGAGTAGACTTAACAGTCTTTTGTAAATCCTCTCACAAGGTGACATTTTTGCATTGAAGTGTTTGAAGACCTCTAACAAGGACACTCCTTAGAGGGTGATTAAATCCTCTAACAGGGTCACACCTAACACTGTTTTATTGTAACCTTTAACAAGGTTGGTTGTTAAAAGGGCTCACTTTAGAAGAGTGAAAAATAGTGACTAGCTGCAATTAGTGGTGATGACATTAAGTTTTTCCATTAGTATACTTAAAGTGAAAATAGGATAAAGGTCATTGGTACAGGCATAACAGATGGATAGCAAGCATACCTAATGAGATGACAATGTATATCATGAAAATTCTAAGTATAGAATTGCCCGATGAACACTGACAAGAGTTCAACCGACGACAAAGCATAAAGGACATTACTGATGGTACAGTTTTGTGAACATCACCGACAGAGTAGAAAAGGCAGGAAGCCGACGAAAAGTTCAACTAAGGGACACCAACAAAGCAGATAACTAACAGAGCAAAGAATGAAAGAAACCCGATAGACTGATAGAGCAGCTTGACCATCAGAACCAACAGTCAGTTATATAACCAACAAAAACTGGATCTGACTTCCCACGTTAGATAAAACATTGTAATTCTATTTTTAGAGTTTTTATTTTCTTTAAAACTTTACTTGAGGGTCAAGAAAGCATATTGTAAATGTTTTAAATCATCCTAACAGATCTAAAACATAACTAACTAAAGATCAAGGTCAAGTTGTAAACCTTGGATCTAGAGTTAATTTGAAAAGTGTGAATCAAGAATAGAACAAGAAACTAGTATAAATAGATGTTCAATAATTTTTAATAGGTAATGAGTTGATAAATGATTGTAGCCATGGAGAGCATCTAAGTAGCATAAGAGAATTCATGCAAAGTTTACAAATAGATTATATCAGTTATCAAGAACACAGACAACGACGAGCAGAGACAAGGTATTATTCAAATCACTCAAGGTGATTGCATATACATTGAAATCTTTACAGGATCTGTTATCAAAAATTAGAGATTGCATATACTATCATATCAACATTTATATTGTAGTTGCATTCTAACAAGTGCATCACAACAAAAATCTTTTTGTAGAAGGTGGACTTAACAGCTCTTTAATAAATCTCTTAACAGAGTGCGCACTTAACAATGTTGCTAAAGCTTCAAACAAAGTAGATCCTAACAGGTATCCACTCTAATACTCCTAATAGGGTATATCATCAAAAGTGATCAAATTGTAAGCCTTAACCAAGTCCCTTCTTATTTGTAGATAGTGAAGTTTTGTGGGTAGACATCCCCACCGCAGTTTTTACTTACCAAAAGGAGTTTTCTATGATATCATATCATGTTTTATGTGTTATTTACTTTTATGTATGTTTCTTGAATGTTTACACATGCAAAGAACTTATATTATGAATTCACATACATAAGGAAAGATAAAAAGATAGATAGGATTATACAAATCTGAAGACACAAAGGTTAATGGGCCAACCACATAAAAAGTTTTAGAGGTACTAATTCACCCCTCCCCTCTCAGTACATCATTCTAATAATTCTAGTAATTGGTATCAAAGCTAAGTCTCTTTCTTGAAAATTTTAAAGACTTAAGAGAAAAGATCAATACAATGGAAAAGTACAGACTGGACAAGACTATTCAGAATGAGCAGTTACAAATTCATATTTACTATGAGTAGTATAAAGAGGTTAGAGTAAGCATGAGAAAGTTCCTTGATGAAAGAAAGATTATGGAAACTAGGCTTAATGAAAAAGATTATCAAGAAGAGGAGATCCCAAATTACTTCAACACAGCTAAATCAGCAACAAGAAAAGCATCAGACACATTAGTAGAAGAGTTCACAAGTCTATAAGAAGTCAATCTACATTTGATAGAGAAAATCAAAATGCTGCAAATTGGTCAAGAGACTCAGATGGTAAAAGTGATTAATGTCATGAATGATTCAAGAAAAGCTAAATCAGAAAGAACATTGGCTATTGATGATAGGAGGAAAATTACAAAGAAGCTATAAGAAAAAGAATCAAAGATTCAAAGACTTACTAATCATCACCATGAGATTACCAACCAGATTATTCTTATGATTCAAGAGGCAAACATATTAAATACTGAACTCATTGAAAGAATACAGATCATCGGTGAGCTAAGGGAAGATAATGAGAAGCTAAAGCATGAAGTCAGAATTTAGAATCAGCACAATGAATTGATCAAGAAAGCTGAAGATAGAAATAAAAGAATGGATGATTTCCTTGATGGACAAAGAAGATTCAACAACTACACAGGAATAGGGTACACCAACAATGGAGAATCATCTAATAAATCAGATCAAAGGAATATTTATGCAACTCCAAGAACCAAGAATTTGTCATGCAATCACTATAGAAAACCAGGCCACACCTCAAACATTTACAGAAACAAAATGAAAGGTATTCCTCAATCACAATCTACTTTCATTGGTAATTGTTATAAATGTCACAAGAAAGGACACAAGGCATTTGAATGTGGGTCCAAGGTGACAAATCAAAAGAAGGAAACCTACATGGACAAATACTATCCTACCTGCAAAATAAATGGACATACACATCAGGAGTGCTGGAAAAAGAACAAGAAGTCATGGACACCAAAAGAACTTGACAATGGCTACAAACGGACAAGAGTCAGTAACTCATATGTTTGGGACTATAACACATGGGTAAATTGCATAGCATGTGGAAGGTTTGGTCTTATATCTACCAAATGTATGAGAAAATGGACTAGAAGACCAAGAGGATGGTTCAATCCAGGTATGGAATGTTTATATTATCATAAGGTTAGACATGTGATAAAAGATTGCAAAGATTGACTGACAGAAACAAGCACTTATCCCAATGGAAACACCATTGATAACATCAAAAAGGTGAGAAACAAGATGTGGGTAAAAGCTACAAACACTGAAGGTGTTGGAACAAGCAATGAAAATGATGACGCCCCATCTAATGGATCTGGTGGCATCACCATTTCCAACTAAGTTGCACAAGTAAGTATGGAACTACATTATGACAAGTTATATTAGGCATCGGTTCTGTTACATATTGGTCATATAGACAAATTAGCATTATTGAAGATGCACCATATTTTTACTTGTAATATTATTGAAAACCAACCATCGATTAATGGGTACAAATTAGCATTGGTGAACACACACAGAAAAGTTGACATTACTTACCGAAATGTATCGGTCATTACACAAAATCCAAGTTGCTAAGTGTAAACCGATGGACATCGGTGATCCTTGAGCCAATAGAAGTTGTCGTTGCCATTTTATTGACAATAATCGGTGAAGTCACCAAAGTTGCTAGCGACCCTAACACTTTGCGCCTACACCGAAGATGTTATTTATGCCTCAACCGATGAACTCAGTCTTTGTATACTAATGAGTTGTTGGGCATTAATGACAACTTAGGGCACAAAAGTTATAAAAGCATGACAGAAGAACTCATTGCACACCTATGATTTTTGAGCAACCAAGAAGAGCTAAGCAGAGAGAATTAAGAGAAGATTGAATTGCGACCTCAGCAAGATTTTAACACAACTCAAAGGATTCATGAGAAATCACAGAAATTCAATAAGTACCTACATTCACCGACTGCACTGTTTATTTATGGGAAGCCCTAAAATATCAAATGCAATGGCATCTACTTCAAGAATTGAAAAATTGAAAGAGGATAAGAAGAAAATGATTAATCTTATCAGCAACAGGCACTTGTGTTGAACCTAAATACAAGTTGTACCCATAAATTGCATCACAACCTGATGATTCTGAAGCATTCTCCAGAATCCCACCTAGGGTTTTGCTGGTAGAGGATGTAAGGTCCTATATTCATTGCACGATCTCAGAATTAGGAGATCTAGACCTAGAAAATGCCTATAAGGCACTATGTGATGAAGGTGGAAACCTGAAAGAAGAGCACAAGCATCTGGAAGTGAAAGGTCTCATGAATGCATTACACTTTCCCAGGGTTTTTAAGACCGAACAGATATGGATAGTTCTTAGTAGAATGCATAACCAGACATTATGGCTTAGTGAGCCAAAAATAATAACAAAAGATGTTATTCATATGATTACTGGATATCCCACAACCAACAAGCCATAAGCTCAAGAGTACCCATCCTTGAAGGAAGTGGAAAAGCTAACTGGTGCAAAATTAGACAAGAGAGGTCTCAAGGTCAACACTATCACTGACGAGGAACTCAATTTTGGTGCATGTGTGGTAGGATACAAAATATTCTAGGCTAGTAGAATGAACAGCATAGCAAGCACTGCTATGAGTACAGCCTAAAAGATCATAAAACTAGGAAAGAAGATGGATCTTGCAGAGATTTTGTTGAATCAACTTGAGGAGAACATGAACACCATTAGATCTTCAAGGACAAACACTTGTAAGTTTGGTTCCCTCATTATGTGCATATTCTTTTACTTTGAAGAATACTTTCCTTCCATATGAAAAGTAGTATGGGACACAAGCAAACCTGTAACCATACAGATATGTGAGCATATAGAGTCATTAGGAGCATATTTTGATGACCTAATGAATGAATATTTCAAAGGTATTAAGGAAAAGATGCAAGCAGAACTAGGATACCTAAGAGTTTCATAGAAGAACACAAATATGACATATGTTTTATGGTAGATACTAATTTTACCTATATCAAACTAGTAGTACCTAGAAAATCCTAGCCATCACCACTAGAATATGAGATTAAAATAGGACAAGATACTAAGTGCATCAAGGAACTATTGAATGAACCAGTGGACAACAAGCAAGAAATATTTGGCACTTATGAAGAAGCCAAACCAAAGATCAAGACAGATCTTGTTTTCAAGAAAATTGTAAACAAGAAGAATAAGATGGTAAAAGACTTAACCAAGAAATTTGTAGTTACTGAAGAAGGTGAAGAGGGAACAAAAGGAAAGGAGGAACAAATTGAGGGCCAGTCACCTATTGGTGAAGATATAGATAATATTGATTTAGAGGGTACATAATCAGATTCACCACCTCCACATCCACCTAAGAAAGAAAGAACAACAGCTGCTTCAAAGACAAGAAGCAAAACTGCAAAGGAACCAACTCCTTCACCACTCAAGAAAGGAAAAGTGAGAACCTACAAGAGAAAACCAGTCTCACCAAAGGAGAAATAGAACAAAAGGAGGAAATGGGTTAGAACAAAAGAGGATCTAGATGACTTAGGTATGGATGAAGTTGACATAGAAATACAAAAGGAAAAAGAACCCTTGGTTCCTAAAAACAGTGATGAAATATGTAAGAACATTTCAAAATCACCATCTATTTCTGACCCTAACATTAGGAAATGGTTAAAATTTGATCCAGTAGATCAAAAAAAGATAGAAGAAGCTATTATAACTAAAATGCGCAAACACCATTATGTTCCACTACAATTCTCAGAATATGATGTTCCCAAGGAACTAACAGGGAGATTGTCTGTAAGATGGACATTTGCACTACATCAAGAAAAAGAGATAAGAGAAAGAGTACTTGTTACTCTTATTCCTTCTGATTCAAAGAAGGAAGAGATAAGTGAAATGATGAAAAATTATGAAAAGGAGTTCTCACCCAAAATGAGAGCATATAAATTTCTCAAGGGAAAGCTAATTGAGCTAGATCAAGACAGCATTAAAAAGTGGTGCAAGATACTTAACAAACCCATTAAGGAAGCTAGCCCAGAGAAGAAACACATCATCATTAAGGATGCAAAAAATGACTCATCAGTGGAATTGGACAGAGAAGAGAGTGAGGCAACCGACAACCAAAATACTGAAGTTACAGTGAGGTATGGCTTGATACTACTCTTGACAAAACTCAAAGTGAAGAAATCCAAATTCCACCAAGTCCAATTCCTATTGACTTGAGTAATGAAGAAGAGGTTACCAAAGAAGAATTTCCAGTAAAAGGTAACATAACTAAAGATATCAATGATGAGACATGGTTGGATAACATCATCAATGACACTACAGGAAAATACCCTATACAAGAGGTGCAAAAAGATGAAGATATCAATATTAGACAGGGTAATACTGAGGGACAGGATACACCTACTGGCACTACAGAGGTCAATACACCGACCAACATGAAAATTTTGATACAAGCTATTGATATTGAATCGAGTCAAGAGAAATCATCTAAGAAAGATGATGCTATACCCAAGGACACAAGTAATGATGAAAATAAAGATGCATTGGACACTCAAAAAGATGCAGATATAGAGATGAAGGATGCAACCGACACTCAACAAAAGGTGTCTACTGAAAAAGACAAAGGAGAAGATACTAAAATAGATGAAAATTTGAGAAAGGATGAAGGGAAAGAAAGGAGTGACAAAGTTAAGAAAGATGAGAGAATGAAAGAAAAGGAAGATAAATCTGTTGATAAACCCAAGGACAATGAAGAGACATCTTCACAAAACCAATCGGTGGACTCTAAACAGAAGAAACAAGATGCTTCATCTTATTGACCTTCACCTACCAAATCAATCTAATCTCAAGGTCTAAAAATGGTAGTTCACCAATATGTCTCCTAGCCAAAGAAGAAGAAGGTAATGAAGAAAGACATCTTGGCTGTAACACTTGATGAGGTAATTGAAATATCCAAGTGGGATGTATCTACTTTAGATACTGAAGCACTTCAAAAGTTTGGAGCGATATGCCAAAGAAAAGAAATACAGGAGAAAATGAAAAAGGCACACAGGGAAGCCCAAGCACTTGATAAAGCTAGAGATATACTACATCAACTTCTTCTTGATACAAAACTTGAAGATGGCATATCAGTCATGGAGCAAATTGTAGTTCTTATTGATGCCATCACCAATCAAAATGTATATGTAGAGAAGGCAATGGAATAACATGTAGAGATGAAATATCAACACAAATTGGTTGAAAAGATCAACCAAGAAGTGGAAGAGAACAAGATAGAGATCTCTGAATTAGCAATTCAATTATAACCTATGATTGCTGAAGTTGTCACCTTAGTTTAGAAATTGTGCACACTAGAAAATTTCACAAAAGAAAATAGTGAAAATTTGTCCCAACTAGATTCAGATCTGACAGCTAGTGCACAAAGTTTAACCTCTGACGCAAACACAATAAAATTGTATCATGACAAGATCATAGAGGTAAATAGATTGAGACAAGAGATATGGGATGTAGAGACGTAGTTCAGAAATGAGGTTACCGAGCTATAGTTTCGCATTTTTCCAAACCTCACCACTCTGCAACAACACATAAAAGATGCAAGAAATCTGATCTCAACCTCGAAGATTTCTGTAGTAGACAACATCTATGATATGCATGTGAGACTATCACTTGAGCACTTGGATCTTGAAAATTTGAAGGAGAAATGGGAGAAGATGATGGAGGAAATCAAAGCCTCACACTCTCACATTTTTGACAAGTTGTAAGTACCTTTTCCCTCATTATAAAAAAGGAGGAATGTATAGTAACATATGTACAATATACTACTTTAGAAGTATGTACATCAAGGATAGATATGTATCAAAAAAAAACTTACACTTACCAGCATATGCATAGGGGGAGTCATTTCATGACTAAGGAAGAAGTATACACAGGTGTACATACTAATACATCAAGTATGTTACACATATTAGTTTTTGATACTAATGTCAAAGGGGGAGATTGATGACATTAAGTTTTTCCATTAGTATACTTAAAGTGAAAAACGTGATAAAGGTCATTGGTATAGGCATAACCAACGGAAAACAAGAATACCCGACGAGATGACATTGTCTATCGTGAATATGCTAAGTATAGAATTGCCCGAGGAACACTGAGAAGAGTTCAACTGACAACAAAGCATAAAGGACATTACCGATGGTACTGTGCATGCTAAAAGTGGCCTCTATTTAGCAGAACACTTGTACATAGTCATTGCTCTTCAGCTGCATATAGGAATGAATATTGATTCATTCACCCTATATGTCTGAAAGAATCGACCTGTTGCCTTCTAGAAGGCAGGAGTATGAGTTTGCTCTCAGTTCATTGCAAACTCAGTGACTACACCAAGGACCTAAACGAAGGATTTAAATCTATGATAATGCAAGTGCAGTTTGTTGTTCATTCAAAACTAATTAGGATTCATTTTAGAAGCACCAAATTGAGTGTGAGATATTCATTTTAATACACCAATTAAAATGTGCTCTAAGATTAGATTTGCATGATTAACATTAAAACAACAATAAAAGCTATGCTAAGAATGCCAGATAATTAAGACGATAATGCAGCATAATAACTTTAAGCAAAAATTAGGATCCTTTGTGAAGGAAAAGAGTTTCTCTTTTATAGAAATCTCTCTTGAATCGACGGTCGAGATTGAACAAAAAGAGTGGCTCAGATTCGATTGAAGAAGCACAATCCATGTGCAAGTGATTCGATTGGTTGAGAGAGTCAGTTGACTGAACTGACTGATTAGTTATTTTAGAAACTTCCAAAATCAGTTCACAGTTAACTGAAATGTTTCTAAAATGATAAAC
>MU225982.1:287196-310821 GCA_018584345.1 Thuja plicata
CACTTGGAAGACTTAGAGAAAATGAGAGAAAAATGCTTCCTTTTATATGAAAATAGGGCACAATCTTCCAAGGAGGCCTACATAGGATAATTAAATTCTAATTAAACCCATTCCCCTAGGAAAGGACTTATATTAAATATAATTTAGGAATCAATGTTTCAAAACCCGAAACAGCCGACTCGGAAGTGGGAAAACTGAATTTTTGATGAACCTCGACAGCTGACAAGATTCCAAATTTGAAAGGGGGACCCAGATCAAGGTCAAGGTTGACCCTGAACCAGGGGGTTAGAACCCCTAGAAAATATGCCACGTGGGGTAGGAGGTGCCCAAAGAGGCCCAATCAGGGTCCTGGACCAGCACAGAAGCATGAGATGTTGCAGAAATAGGATGATGATATGGTAGAGGTCAAAAACATCCCCTAAGGAGGGCTAAACACTCTTAACATGGAAGTGCTTCCATTTTAAGATGATACACTGACATATCAATAGATCTGCAACATAATCCACATTTCTACAACATCAACAAAAAACTCCCCCTTTCAACAAAGTCGTTAGATTAAATTTCCTCTTTCAAATTTTAAAGTCTTCATCAACCTTACCTTTGGTTTTTAAATCATTGTTGGTGCCTGATAGGCTTCTCACAACACATCCCCAATTGATGATGGATATAAGACAAGTTTCAAAACCTTTTTTAAAGGCCACACAAGTTGTCACGGCCTAGTATTTCTCCAAAATATTTCTTCATCATTAAATTTTCAAAGAAAAAAGGAGAAGGGGAGTATATTTAAAGGTGGTAAAGATTGGGAGTTTCAAAATCAATATTGGTGGCCAACAATATTTCCACAACCTTGTCAAATTCTAACAAGAAACTCAAAAAATAGATGAAAGGGAGGAGACAGGAGAAGAAGGAATAAGCAAGGAAAATAAACGAAAGGATCCTTTGAAGTGAGGAAGAAAAAATTTGGACAACTTTGATGGCTATTGATAGGATTTCACAAGCTAGCTGGTAGCCGACAAGGATTAGGTGAAAGGAACTAGTAGTGAATCGGGGTCCAATAGTCGTGCACTCACTTTTAATCATTTATTTACCAAGAGTGGATCATTTTTTTTATCTTTTTAACCCATAATTGGATCATTTGTGCACCACTAATAACGATTTATTGAACCGCTATTGAATATTTGTGACCCACTACTATAGATTTGTGAACCACTACTAGTGATTTGAGTGAATAATTATTGGTACAATGGGGGTCAAGTATTGGTAAACACTTTTTTGGACCACTTTTTGACTCTTTCACGCATAAAATTTTCTCTAGTGTGCATCATTATTGGATAGAAGGTGAAACCTTAGCTTTAAGAAGTTAAGTCTAATATGGAAACAACTAAAAAAAATTGTTGAAATCCAATAGCGTTTGGTACCTCAATTGAACACGGGAAGTTAGCTATAGCCACTACTAGTGCCTTGCCCCAAAGGAGCGATTTATAAATCTGTCAAAATAGGAATAGAATTAAAAGGATATCAAAAAATTGGGAAAGAAGATGGTTTTGAAACCTTTTTCACCCCTTGAAAAGGTTTCAAAAACCCGACTAAAGTATGATACCTATTCTAAAAGATATAAATTCAAAATTGGCACTTAAGGTGCCCTGCATTAATGGTGTCATAGCCAATGTAGGTGAATTAATGATCCAACATTAAAGAGGTTATACACTCTAATTCCCTCATTTCAAAATAAATGTGAAGTGATCAATTAGTACTATAGAGCTCTCTAAATAGAATCATGGCAGAGGACGGTCACAACTCAGAGGAAAGATTTCTTGTATTCATAGTCACATTTTGATGCAAGGAAGGTAAGGATAACCAAGGCCAAAGGCACTCCCAGCTACCAAACTTTCTTGCACACACAACTCAAAAGAAACATACACAGAATGGGAGAGAAAGAAAGAATAATATTCTTATTATTTCATCAAACATTATACATGTCGGGCTGTAACACCTTCATAGTTACGGCCATAGACATTCAGATCTTTATAAAATAATCTTCATACATGTGAGGTCACAGACCTATGATCCAAATCATCTAACTCCTTTTCCACCCAACACTGCCTCCAAATCTAAGAATAGAAAACTAAATATATACAAGAGTCCACAAAAGAGGTTGGCACCAAAGATCCTAAAGATCCAACATAAGAAACAAAAAAGACCTAGATTTAGGTCCATATGCATCCCAATGGGAGACCCCAACATTAATTATGCTACAAAAATTAAATCCATATGTTGGCTAGAAGATCCAACATCCAAAACCAACTCAGTGAGAAAGACTACCTAGCACAGAGACCAATCGGTGAAGCCACCAAGTAGTCAAGAACAATCATCAAGACCCCATCAGTGAAGCCAGCCAAGATAAGTAACCAAGCCTGACCGATGAACCAACAAATCTTGAACTGACCAAACAAGAGTGATTTCCAAGAACTTTACCAAGCAATCTCCAACAAGCTACTAAACCAAAACAAACATATTTTTGGTTGATAGAGGATTGCCAAGAACCCAAGATACTCTTGTGTCAGACACCTGGAGTTAAAAGAAATGATTCTCCAAATCATGAGTCAGGTACAACATGAATTGAATCCAAATTTGACTGAGAAATTCAAGATGAGTCTTCAATCGGTCTGTTCTTCCACTTTACTAGATATTCCATGTAATCCTTTCCTCTTGTACTTCTGCCAACTCTCTGTTTCAAAATTTGCTCAACTTCCTCTATCTGTTTCTTAGGATAATCACTCAGTACTGTCACTTCATCAAATTCATGATACTCATACAAGTCTAAAATGTTTAATCTAGGTGATATATCCATGTCATTGGGTAATTCTACTTCATAAGAATTTCCAATGTCAAACCTTCTCAATTTCTTGCGTGGACCAAATTTCTTCATCTTCAATTTACCATATGTTCCAATAGGAAATCTTCCTTTCTTCAAATGAACCATAACTACATCACCAACTTCAAAAGTCTTATGTCTTCTTGATTTATCTACACTATCCTTGTATATCTTATTACTCTTCTCTAACTTATGTTTCACTTCCTCGTGCAATGTCTTCATAAACTCAACAATTTTTTCTCCTTCATCACTCCTCTTTTCTTCTCCAGCAATATCTCTCAAGTCTGATATACCTTTCAGTTGTGTGCCATGAACAATCTCAAAAGGTGTCTTTCCAATACTTCTATTTATTAAACTATTATATGCAAACTCTACTTGTGTTAACATCAAATCCCAATTACTCGGTGTGTCTCCAACTAAGCATCTCAACAAGTTACCAAAAATTTGGTTTACAACCTCTTTTTTCCATTAGTCAGTTAATGAAATGTAGAACTATACTTCAACTCAGTATCCAACTTCTTCCAAAAACATTTTCCAAAATAGCTAACAAACATACTATCTCGGTCAGAGATGATGCTCCTCGATAATCCATTTAATCTGACAATCTCCTTAAAGAAATGATCTTCTATATGTACAATATTTGATGTTTTTATACATGGTATGAAATGTGTCATCTTGGAAAATCTATCCACAACAACAAATATGGAATCATTACCTCTTATTGTCCTTGGTAAGCCAAGAACAAAATCCATGCTAATATCACTCCAAGGTTTCTCAGGAATAGAGATCGGTGTATACAAACTAGTATTCTGACTTACTCCTTTCACAACTTGAAAAGCTCCACAACTTTTCACAAATTTTTGAACATCCTTATACAACTGAGGTCAAAAATACCTTTCCTTAAGTAAACTCAATTTCTTATCAATTCTAAAATGTCCAACCAAACCACTACTATGTTTTTCCTTTATCAAATTGATTCTCATTGATCCTCTCAGTATACATAACTGAATACCTTTGAACAACATGTCTTCTTGAATGAAATAGTCTTCATACTTACTCAATTGATTGGGAATAGGTTCTCTACACATTCTCCACAACTCAGAAAATAAAGGTCTTTTTCATACAAGTTCTTCATATCATCAAAACTAAGAACCTCAATTCTCATTTCAGTCAACAAAAAACTTATTCCACTTAATTCATCAACAACTCGATTAGAAACTCCACTCTTATGATTTATCACAAATGTGAAATTATGAAAATATTCTACCCATTTCATATGTCTCTTATTCAATTTATTCTGACTACCCAAATACTGTAAAACCTTATGATTAGTATATAACAAAAATTCACTCGACATCAAATAATGTCTCCATTTCTTTAGATCTTGAACAATAGCATAGAATTCTTGATCATAGACATAATATTTCCTTTTAGCATCTTTCAACTTTTCGCTAAAGAAAGCAGCAGATTTACTTTCTTGATTCAACACATCTCCTATTGCACTTCCACTTGCATCACATTCAACTTGAAATACCTTATTAAAATAAGGTAAGGCTAACATAGGTAATTCAACAACCTTTTGTTTCAAAGTCTCAAAAATCTTATTAGCTCCATGTGTCCATTTGAATTCTCTTTTGTCTCTCCTCATTGTCTCAGTCATAGCATTACAAATAGAACTGATATTTTTGATAAACTTCTTGTAAAAAATTGTCAATCCATGAAATGATCTTACCTCACTGACATTCTCAGGTGTAGGCCAACTAAGTATAGCTTCAACTTTCTCAGGATCCATCTTACAACCATCAGCTAAATTACAAAACCTAAATACATAAGTTCTTCTTTCATGAAGGGACACTTTTTCAAATTTATCAACAACTTTTCCTCTTTCAATCTCTGTATCACTTGTCTTATATGCATCAAACGCTCTTCTCTATTCTTACTGAATATCAAAATATCATCCAAGTATAAAATCACACATTTATTCAATAATTTGTTGAAAACTTCATTCATTAGCCTCATAAATGTACTTGGTGCATCAGTTAAACCAAAGGGTATAACCAACCACTCATACAAACCTTATTTTTTCTTGAAAGCAGTCTTCCATTCATCACCTTCTCTGATTATGATCTAATGATATCCACTCTTCAAATCAATTTTGGTAAAATATTTTGCTCCACTCAAACAATCCATTATATCATCCATCCTCAATATAGGAAATATATACTTAACTGTGATCTTGTTAATATCTCTTAAATTAGTGCACATTCATCATTATTCCTTCTTCTTAGGTCTAACACTTCTGGTACTGCACATGAACACAAAATTTCTCTGATCAAACCCTTGTTCAATAACTCATGAACTTGTTGGTTGAGTTCCTCATTCTCAGTCGGTGTCAACCGGTGTGGTGCCTTGTTTGGTAAACTAGCTCTAGGAATTAGATCCATACAATGACTTATATCTCTCATTGGTGGAAAACCATTAGGTACATTATCTAAAATGATCTCCTTGTACTCAGTGAGAAATTTCTCAACTTCTTCAGGAACTTTATGTTCTGTGTTCTTACTCGGTTTGTTAGGAATCAAAGCATAACAAATATCATTCATTTTCAAATCCTTAACAAACTGTCTACCTTCCATCAAACAAACTTTCACAGATGTACATATCTCACCAATAGATTCTTAAACCAAAGGTAACAAGATTTGGTTCTTACCATCAACCCAAATAGTATAATTTTTTTACTCTTCCATCATGTATACCCTATCTATCATATTGCCAAAGTCTACCCAATAAAATATGACAACAATTCATTGGCATAATATCACACAACACCTTATCATAATATTTTCCAATCGTCAGATTCACAAAACATTGTTCACTCACCATTAATGTATGCTCATCCTTCATCCATGAAATCTAATAGGGCTTTGGGTGCTTCATTATTTCCAACTAAAAGTTTATAACCATCTCCTCCAATGCCAGATTCTCCAAGCTTCCACTATCAACAATTACCTTCCAAACTTTGTCTGCAACTATGCATATGGTCTTGAAAAAAAATTTCCCTATAGGATCTCTCTTATCATTCTCACTCTATAATATTATTCTCACCATTAGGTTTCCTTCCTTCTCAGGTTCATTTGGTGAGTCTCCTTTGCACAAAATCACTCCTCCTACTACCAACTTTCTTGATTGCATGGGTACACTCAAAATATCTATGTCCTTCCTTACCACAATTATAATAAGTTCCTTGGAACCCTCTTCTTCTATATCCACCTCGGCAGTATTTGCCTCTTCCACAGAATGAGATTCCACCTTTTCACTTGGTCTTTCCTTTATCTTGATGTGTGTCTTGATTTGTCTTGTCTTGATCAAATCTACTATTTTTACCATAAGATCTACCTCTACCTCTAGGGAATCTACCTCCTCTTCCTCTTTGCCTTTGTTCATATCTTTTGTTCAATTTCTCCTCATTTTTTAAGGAAAAATGATATGCCTCTTCAATAATCTTCATCTTTACCAAGAGGATCTCATCTTGTATAGAACTTCTTAATCTATTCAGATATCTTTCTATTCTTTCCACCTCGTCTTCAGCATGTCCAGATCTGATGTCTAATCTGTAAAATTCCCCAGTGTAATCTTTTATCAAGCTATCTTTCTGCTTCAAAGTTTGCATTCTCCTAACTAGGTTAATCTAGTAATCACAAGGTAGAAACTTGCCTTTCAACTTTTTGATCATCTTATCCCATACCTTGATCTTGTCTTTACCCTTCTTCTGTCGATCCAATTGGAGATGCTCCCACCACAAGGATACATGACATTTCAACTTTGTACTTGCAATATTTACCTTTTTCTCCTCTGAGACATTCTCATACTCAAAGTACTTTTCCATCTTGGTTATCCAGTCTATCAACTCATCAGAATCCAAATTTCCACTATAGTCAGGAGGATTAAATTGATGTGTGGACTTCAATCTTGTCAATGCTCCCATGAATCTCTCTTGTTCTTGAGCCATCACAGGTGTAGGTGTGGCTTCTTCTCACACTTCTTCAACTTCATCATCACTAACATCCTCAAGATGTCTTCCTTGGTGCTGGGTTGTCTCAAAAACTTCCAATCTTGTAGCAATCTGTCTTAGCATATCACCTAGAACTGGATTTGCATTTCCTCTCCCATGAACCATCTTTAAACCCTTTGCAATTATAGGTCAGATCACAATCTTCTACCCTACAACAAATATCACTAGGGTTCACAAGAAGGGATTTTATATCTAACCTTCTCTCTGATACCACCTAATGTAAGGAGGATAAGGATAACCAGGGCCAAAGGCACTCCCAGCTACCAAACCTGCTTGCACACACAAATCAAAAGAAACATACACAGAATTAGAGAGAAAGAAAGAAGAATATTATTATTATTTCATCAAACATTATACATGGCAGGTTGTAAGGCCTTCTTGGTTACAGCCATATACATTCAGATCTTTACAAAATAATCTTCATACATGCAAGGTCATAGACCAGCGATCCAAATCTTCTAACTCCTTTTCCACTAAGCATTGCCTCAGAATCTAAGAATAGAAAACTAAATATACACAAGAGTCCACCAAAGAGGTTGAAACCAAAGATCCAAAATAGGAAACAACAAAGACCTAGATTTAGGTCCACACACATCCCAATGAGAGACCCCAACATTAATTATGCTACAAAAATTAAATGCATACGTTGGCCAGAAGATCTAAATCCAAAACCAACTCGGTAAGAAATACTACCTAGCACAGAGACTAGTCGGTGAAACCAATGAGTAGTTAAGAACAACCAATGAGACCTCATCTATGAAGCTAGCCAAGATAATTAACTGAGCCTGAGCGGTGAACCAACAAACCTTCAACCGACCAAAAAAGAGAAATTATCAAGCATTTTACCGAGCAGTCTCCAACAAGATACCACACCAAAACAAACATATTTTTGGTTGATAAAGGATTTCCAAGAACCCATGATGCTCATGCATCATATTTAAAGTATGTATTTGTCCTCAATTTCCCTAAAATAAATTTTGTATTGGTTTTAGGTCCTTATTTTTGAATGTCTCAATATAAAATTTGTTCAAAACAAGTGGAAGCTCAACCAGTTTTTTCCAAAATTAGGAGCTAAATTTTGAGAAGATGAAGTACAAGTACCTAGGTTATGAACATGTTTCTAGGTTAGAGAGCACATTGCCCATATTTGGGGACAAGCGACTATGTCACATAAATTGGTAAGAATTTTGGGAAAGAAATGACCATCCAAATTGACATATGATAACACAAAGAGTATTCAATAGTGGCTTGCTTCAATTTGTTAAATCCAAATCGTTGTGTAGGTTATAGACTGTAGAAACTGATGAAATATCATATTCAACTCCAAGATCCAGCTACATGCACAATACCTGTCACAAAGAATGAAGAAAAAATATGAAAAAAGAAAAAAACCCTCTTGTGCTCAAAAATGTCAGAGCTCAAATTGAATTAAGAGATAAATGAAAAAACAAATACAAGCATTCGACCTTAAAGGTGAATGAAACCCTAAAAAGGGAAAAACTAACCTAAGAGAAAGCTTAAGTGAAAAATAGAGTACGCATAACTTAATAATTAATATCAACATGATATAATTAATAAGTGGTAAAGATAACTATGTACCCTAACACCCCCCCTTAAGCGAAGCTCGGGAGGTAAGAAAACCTAGCACAGCTATGAAAGTAGGAAAAGAGGGTCTCGGCAACAAGGCCTGATCAGGTACCCAAACAAGGAAATCTCTGCAAACTAGAGACAAAGGAGAAAACCCAGTGGGAAAAGCTCCTCTCCAAAAAGAGATATAAAAGAAAGCAAAAGACAAATGATGACTTCAAGAGAATCTCTCAAAGCCATGAGTACAATGCATGCTGCTAACCCCCCATGAGAGAGGTTCGAGGCTCCAAAGCCCCCTAGAAGGAAAGAACCCCTGGATCAATGAAAAAACCACCATTACTCCAATACAAAGGAGTGAAAGGAAGTGAGCACTGAAGAGGTGACCTTAAAAGATGAGGTGTCACTAGAAGGCCAAGCTGATGCTCAAATGAGAAGACATGAGCATCCTGAAATGGAATCCCCAATGCAAGTGGTATGACAGGTGTGCTGACACTATCATGAGAGAGGAGATGAGTGTCCTCTATAGAATCCTCAACAAATACACCTGGTGGCTCGATGAATGAAGCTGGAGGGTCTGGTAGTGCTGAAGAAGAGTCCTATTGAAGAGAAAGGACCTTAGCAAGATGTGGTGTGGCAGTCACAGCAGGGGTCTTAGGAACAACATAGAGGTTCAAGTGACCTGACTGCACCACATGATTCTCTCGTGGAAGAGGAGAGTTGAGCTCCGATAATGGAGATGGTGAACCAAAATGTGTGAAGGTGTAGAGATGGGTGGAATGATCAAATTTCCCTATAGAAACAATGCCACCGGTCACACTATCCTGAATGAAGACTAAATCTGGCGTGAACTCAACTGTCTTCCCTGATCCACTATGTGTAATCTAGTAAATCGAGAGAAGGTTTGCAGATAGAGATGGAACATATAATACATCATTGAATGTGCCATCCTGAATGTGTATAGAAACTTTCCCATAGACTGGCATAACAGTGTTATTCCCCATGAGAATGTGGGGAATAGGAGAAGCCTCAATGGAAGAGATCTCCAGAGAAGACGCCATATGGTGAGAAGCACCTGAACCAAGTATCCAAGGGACCTGTGAAGGGGATGCAATAGATGCCGGTAATGCATGACCCTGTCCAAAATCCTGTCCAGATGTTGAAGATGAGCCAGAAGACTGAAAAGCAGACCCCTGTGAGGATGGAGAGGAAATAGTGCTCTTCTAAAGGAGAGCTTGCAAATCTACAATCTATTTCTCATAGCCATCAAATCTCTTCTAAAAACACTGTGACTCATCATGGGACCCCTTCTGACAATAGGAACATGTGGGGTTCTGAGTCTTCTATTTCTCCTTTGTCTCTAGTTTGTAGAGATTTCCTTATTTGGGTACCTGATCAGGCCTTGTTGTCGGAACCCTCTTTTCCTGCTTTCATAGCTGTGCTAGGTTTTCTTACCTCCCGAGCTTTGCTTAAGGGGGGGTGTTAGAGTACATAGTTATCTTTACCACTTATTAATTATATCATGTTGATATTAATTATTAAGTTAGGCGTACTCTATTTTTCACTTAAGCTTTCTTTTAAATATCCCACATATCCCTAGGTGTGGTCAAACCATCCAGGTGGAACAACAACCCATCTGAAATATTCATGGAAATGAGGCCCATTGCCTCATCCATCTTATTTCTATGCATAAGAGCCTCGTAAGGCCTCTAAAGAACTAGCTAAACTGTATCTAGGCAGGACCATAAACCTCATGACATGAGGAGTCTGGTCATTTGTAGCTTCCATGTGTGGTAGTTATGTGGAGTTAGAATGACAATGGATGTGTCCGACATTGAGAGAATAAGACAAAAGTAGAAGGGTCTCTCTGAATTGAAAATGCAGAAAGAAATATGCACCCCCCCCCCCCCCCCCNGCCCCCCCCCCCCCCCCCACAAACTATCAAACTAACTCTCGTACACCACAAGATGAAGCAAAAAAATACAAAGAACCAGAGAAAAACCTGAGTTTCCAAATGTAGAGAAGGAGGAAAACAAAGCCTCAAATTTGACACCAAAAATAGAAGCTCAAATGGTGGAACCAATGATCAAGACTAGCATCAACACATCTAGCTTGGAAACACCTTTTCAGCGATATTTTAGTTTTCAAAAATGGACACCGTATGCTCAAGTTACGGCCAAAAAACCAAGTGCCCCTCCAAAGACCAACTCTTTGAAAAAATAGAGTACGCCTAACTTAATAATTAATATCAACATGGTATCAGAGCTTTCCTGCTACTCGCTATTCTGGTTCTGTTGAAGCAAGCTCTTCGCAGTACGAGGGTTTGAAGCTTTCAGTTTTGTTTTGGTATTTTTGATTGGTTCTGGGGGGTCTCTATTTTTTGGAGCACTTTGGACCAAAACTGACCTCATGGTTGCGTCTGGAAGGCCCAAAAACCCCAGAATCCATATAAAACATGTCCAATTTGGACACCGGAGCGTTTAGGAGAATTTTTTTGGCCCTTTTAGGGCCGTACGGGCATATTTTCGAGAGTAAAATTTAAAAAAAACACATTTTTAAAGTGTTTTTAATGTGTTTAAAACTGCATGTAGTGATTTTTCATTTCGGCCACCGCCATGCCACCGCAGGGCCACTAGCGCTCCACCACCACCGGCTAGCTCCTCCAGTGCCCTCAGCCTGCTCGGCTCACCACGCGCCCCCCCGCTTCGTCGGCCCTCCACCCCGGAGTCTGCCGCTTCGCCTGTCCTCCCTTTGCACATGCACCACTCTGCTGGCTAACCACCTGGTCCCCGCCGCTCCGCCCGCCCAACGGGCTTGCTTAAGCCCCATGGGATTTTACCACTAGCGGTGGTCATATGGGTGACTGGGCACTCAAATTTAGCCCCCTACGTGCACCATGTGCCCAGGGGTGCAATTTTTTTTAGCCCCAGGGGCTTCAAACCTGGCTTTTAGAGCATTTTTGGGCCCTTCTCACTATTTTCGCTCTATCCGGAGCATATGGAGGCCTTTTTTGGACTTTGTTATATCATCGAAAAGCTCTTTCTGATCTCTTTTTGACCATGGTGGTTAGGTTTTTTGGCTCTGATACCATGTAGAAACTGATGAAATATCATATTCAACTCCAAGATCCAGCTACATGCACAATACCTGTCATAAAGAATGAAGCAAAAATATGGAAAAAGAAAAAACCCTCTTGTGCTCAAAAATGTCAGAGCTCAAATTGAATTAAGAGAGAAATGAAAAAAAAAATACAAGCATTCAACCTTAAAGGTGAATGAAACCCTAAAAAGAGAAAAACTAACCTAAGAGAAAGCTTAAGTGAAAAATAGAGTACGCCTAACTTAATAATTAATATCAACATGATATAATTAATAAGTGGTAAAGATAACTATGTACTCTAACATAGACCTTGTGCTTGAGTCCATCAACAGGTACAACCCCTAAACTAGAGAAATATGCTAATAACCCTAGACCGAGCTATAAAATTATTTGTTTCAGGCTCCCAAAGAGGGAAATGTTTGGAGACAAGGACTTGGACTTTGTCGTTTTACATTCTCAATTTTAGAGAGAAAAATGGGGTATTAGAAGAACATAATTGCAAGATAATGGTTCATGATACCCAAGAAAGGAAAATCCCAACTAACTAAGATGATACACTAGTCTCATTTCAAAGGAGAGATGTCTAACATCCTAATTCTCTTGCATACATTATGACGCAATCAAAGTGCACATGACTTTGAAGATTGGATGTATTTCTTTGAACAAATCATATGGTCGTGATAAAAATACCTAGATTGGGCCAGCCTCATCAGCAATAGACTCCATTAAATAATCACAAGTTTTTCTCTCAGTAAATATTTTTGCATGGCCTCTTATTTGTTTTATGTACTAGCCTATACAAGACCATGGTCTGGCTGAGACATGTGGAACAATATGATAATAAAATTCAGACTTATGATTACAATCCTAACTTGCAATTAGACAAAACTAACACTACATGCATGCGATTACATTTTTATTGCATGTTGGTTTTATTATCACATTATTTGGTGGTATAGTAGGCACATAACTACCCAAACTACATTGAAAGTTTTTGTCATCTATAAATAAAGAACACAATGCATGCAAACAAAATAAAGGCTAATTGGATTCTTCATATCTGATATGTATGAAAGAAAAGTGTACCTAGATTGTTTCAACCCTTTAAGACATAATGGTAAATAAAAAGAAGTTTAATACATACCAAGTTAAATTTTCTAATAAACAAGGAAAATCAAGAGCTAATGCTCGGGAAATATTTATATTACTATTGACATGCCAGAAACTCATAAATCAAATAGATAAAACAATAATATTTTATTAATCAAGCTGAAAAATACAAAGAGGATGAGTGCACTTATATCATGCAAGTGGAAGTAAGATTGAAACCCCATTCAATACTAAGCCTAACTTGCAGATCTTTAGAAGAAGAAAGAATGACTCCTATAAAAGAGTGCCAAAACCTCTCCTCCTATGGCTCATATTTGGACTAATCTAAACAAGCTAAACTAGGAAAATGCAAGATAAATTAAATTAAATAATAAAAATTTATGTTTGGATAACGCTCATGTTGGTGTGGACTCTCAACTGTAAACACACCACTTATATACTTGTTATTATTGTTATACACTAAATTTTGCACCCTATTCAAGCTCTTGTAGTCTTGATAATCTAGTATAACATGGGAATCACTTCTAGGTTGTGGGACCTTTGCTAACTTGAAGTGAAGCCTTTGGGTTCTAGGTCAGTTCCTCTTGGATAATCACCTAATCTTCTTTTAAACATAAAAGTAAACTTGGAAGGAAAGGGATAGAAGGAATGCTTGAAAGGGAAATGACTAGAAAGAAAACTATCCTACTAGGTGATGCACCGAAGGTAACATGAACCATAATACAATGACCAACCTAGCATAAAGATTCTCAGATCTAATAGAACACAATCTTTTTGAATAGGCTTGCATAATTATTTCACAAAGAGGTTTGAAATGGAAAGAGGTTATTGAAGGGATGGAAAGATTCCATAAATAATAACTTTGCTAAGGAAATAGACACAGAGTATGACCTGCAAGCAAACATTCACTCCATCAAATAGGCACATGAATGAGACAAAATAACCAGGGATGAACAAAATCCACAAGATTATTCAAATCAGAACACACACTGTAGTACACAAAATGCTAAAAGAAAGGAAGGCTCAGGAACTCTAAGATTTCTCTAATAAAATCATTGTATTAAATTCATTAAGAGAAGTACAGAAGAGGAAAAGTTTGAGGATAGAAAAGATGTCTCATAAAGCTCTTCCAGAATCTGGAAATCAATGAAATCTTACAACAAGGTGAAAACCTAAGGGCAGAGAAAATTCCACAGAAAATATTACACTAGCTGGAAACATCTGATCTCTAAAAGCTCTTAAAAAAATTATATACATGCTCCTCCAGCATGCAGGCGTAGGAGTCAATCCAATTCCTAGAAATTAGGGTTACAATAGATCTACATAAAAATTTCAAAAACCCTAAGACTATAAATTTTTCTCATTAATGCATCATAGAAATATTTGTTTCGATCCAATGTAGACTTGAATATCTTTCCCATCACCATAAATGTGATCCTGAGAAGTCAGCTTGACCCATCCCTCTGTCTGCATCTTGAAAAATCATGCCATCACCATGGACTCTGAGAATCAGATCTTTTGAATATTTAAATTTTTAAATGTTAATGGTCATAGGTGGCGTGGGTACTTGTATCAATGGTTGATAAAATACTTGATCTCTCATTTAAAACACAGTCGTTGATCTTCATCCCTAGCTCTGATTCATGACTCATCTTTAACACCTAGATTACCGAATCCTTCATGTCGCTGAGTCGCGGAACCATTCCTTCAACTCTGAGTTTCTCACAAGATTGCATGATTACCGCAAGATTGGACTAAGATCGAGCGAACCACGTTTATTTTTAAGACCATAGGAGAATTTTCCCTTTCCTTAAGAGACTAAGAGACCACCATGAGATTAAGATGTGATCAACATCAATGATTAAATCATCCGCAAACCTTGAGCTTTAATTTACTTTATCTCTTACCTTGGGTTCATTCAAAGACTTGGTGACTGAGCAGTCTCGCAATATCTTATCAATCTACTTATCCATGATTCTCTTACAAGACTCAGCGAACACCATGAGATCATCCTTTGCATCAACGGCTTGCATGAAATTGCATTCACTTTTCTGACGTTCTGACTTTATTTAGAGACTTGGCGACAACCACATGATATCGGCATAATCAACAGCTTCTAGAGAATCTCGAAACAATTTGCTCTGACATACTTTTATCTAGCGACCCAGTGCAGACTGCGAGATATGAATGAAAATCAACATCTGGCATTTAATCTCATATCCTCAGAAGAATATTCTCTTTCTTTATGAGACCAAGAGAAAAGCACAAGATCTAATCAAAGATCAACGGCCCCAAGAATATCCATACAAACTTTACCTTAACTCAAAATTTAAACCAAGCATATATGGCGACTTAGCGACTGAGTAGTCTTGCAATCTCCAAATCTTTTGTCTAACCATGGTTATCTTATGAGACTTTGTGACTAAAAGGATTTTAACCCATCCTGACTCAAACTTAGGTCACCTCTACGGATATGAAATTAAATTGAGTCACGAAATCTTTGAACCATTTCTTAACTTAGGGTTTCATTGAGTGACTAAACATAGGCCACATGATCATAAAATGATCCAATGATCAGTGCTAAATTTTGATGGCTTCAGAGGATATTCATTTCTCCTTTGAGATCATCAAATTTTCAAAGTATAATAGTATATTCCCTTTCCTTTGCGTGACTAAGAGATAAACAGATAAAGGTTAATGCACACATGACTAAAAACAAACTTAAGTCACTTGGAAAAGGTAATGAGGAAATAGAACAAGGCAAGGGCCAACTAGGGATTTTTATCAAATTTTCTTAGGGTTTTGTACATGGGCCCCTTTTTCATGAACAAGGATAAACCAGAGGGCTAGAAAAAGACAAAGATCAAGGTTAAGACTTAAAAACACATGAAAAATCTTACAAGTTGGGCTCTACCCTCGTCGGAGCCACATTTTCCTACACTTGTAGCCAGAATTCACATGTAATGGGAAATTATGGGTAACATTCTTGGTGATTTCTACTAGATGTCAGCCTGCTAGACATGAAAACCAGTGACCTTTGACATTCATTGGGCATGGAGTCATCACTTTGAGCACACAACACCTTTTTGGGAAAAGAAATTGATTGAAACTAGGAATAGGGACAACTAACTATGCATGAACACTTGGAGGAAAGTAGGAAGCACTAAACCTAGAGAGAGGGAAAAAACATAATAACTTATTTATAGAGTTGGGCAAACCTCAAAATAGGACTTGAGATGAAAACCACTAACCGATATTGGCAAGGCATCTCCTTTTAGAGTTGATAGTTGAAATGCATTATGTTCCTTGCACTCTGTGATTAAAAATGGTCCACCCCAGAAGGAATTAAAATTTGAATTTCTACCAGACCTTGATTTGTATTCATCCCACTTGAGGACTATATCCCCAACATTGAAGCTTCTAGCTCTGGCCCTCTTGTCAAATTTCCTTTTAATCTACATTTGCTGGAACACCATGGTTTGCATAGACTTATTTTTTATTTCTTCTAGCTCCATGAGTTGAGCATACCTTACCTGCAAAGGATCTCCCTCTTCAAAGAGAAGAAGTTGGGTGGAAAGGTAAAATACTGGTACTTCTATTGAAATAGATAATCTGCCTTCCTTTCCATACACCAGCATGTAAGGATAATTACCAATGATTTTCTTTGGGGTTATTCTATCTAGCCACAAGGCAGACTTGAGCTTGGAGTGCCAGTCTCTTTGGTTTTCTTACAAAGTCTTTTTGATAATCCTAATCAAATTCTTATTTGTAGACTCTGCTAGGCCATTACCCTAATGGTAATAGTTGGAACTAGTATTCAGATAAATACCATTCCTGACTACCCATTCAGTCACTTTTAGACCTGTGAATGCAAGTGCATTATCTGATATGATTGAATCTGGAGTGTCAAATATGTGAATGATATCATCATAAAATCTCATAAAAACACTCTCATTGGCCTCTTTTAGTACAATAGCCTTTTTCCATCTAGTGAAATAATCTATTGAAGTTAGTATACATTTGTGTCCTACACTAGATGGTGGATTAATTAGGCCTATAAAATCAATGCCCTGTTTCATGAAAGGTTTCTCTATTCTTATTGGTTGCAGGGGCAGAGCTGCTAGTCTCTCTTTTCCTGTAAACATGGCACACTTTATACATTTCCTCACATGATCATGGATATCTTTAAAGATAGATGGCCAATAGTACCTAGCCCTCATGATCTTAAGGGCAGTGGTCCTGGGAGAAAAATGACCCCCAGAAGGTCCATCATGAAACTTCTTTAGGACATTTTCCACTTATTTTGAATCTATGCATCTCAAAAGGACACCATTATGACCTTTTCTAAAAAGGATCTCATCAATCAACACAAAGAGGATAGAGTCCAATCTATAATACCTTCTCTTTTCTGAATCCAAATCTGCAGGACATTTTCCTATTTTCAAGAAATGAACCATGTTGGGAAACCAACCTGATGCATTGGCATGTTCTTTTGTTGAATGCATAACTAAGGATGCATCGATTCACTCTGGATTTCTTGAATTCTCATCCTCTGTCAAATTCTCACAAAGACCTCTTCCTCTGAATAGCTTGGTAACTTGGATATCAATGTCATATTCCATTACCCTAGTGATCTAACCAGCTCTTTTCTCATTTAGGTCCTTAGAAACCAAGAACTCTTTGAGACTTGGATGAGTAATTGTTAACTGTACCTTGTTGTGAGTTAGTAGATATCTGAAATTTTTTAGAATTTTCACCACAAGTACATGTTTTTCAACAAAAGAATATCTTTTCTCATATTCTTTTAATGTTTGTTGAAGAAAGAAATAGGTTGCTCCAATCCTTTAGAGTTCTCTTGAGTCAACATTGCAGATATGACATCAAAACCTCCATAAGCATAAAGGATGAAATCCTTATTGAAATCAGGGTTCAACAAGGTAGGAGCCTCTGTCAAAGCTTCTTTGATGGCTTATAAATTAGCTTTCCCTTCTTTTCTCCAGCTAAAGACTAAATTCTTCTTTAACATAGCTATCAAAGGCTTTAATAAATCTGCAAAATTGGGCAAGAAACGCCTGGAAAAGTTAATCCTTCCTATGAAATATTGAATAATTTTCTTGTGAGGTGGTAGGGGCAATTCAAGAATAGCTACAATCCTCTAAGGGACAACCACAATTCTTTTTTTGGACACAATATATCCCAACAATTTTCCCTCATGGACTACAAACACACATTTCTTGGGATTAAGAGAGATCCCAAACTCTACACCTTTCAAATATTTTCCTCAGGTGTTTGATGTGGTCTGCTAAATGCTGAGAATAAATAGTTATATCATCTAAGTAGACAAACACAAACTTGAACATGAGTCTTTTAAAAGCCATATCAATTGCCTTTTGAAAATTAGCACCTGCATTAGACAAACCAAAAGGAATTTTTTGATAAGCCATGGTTCCCCATTTGGTTATAAATGCAGTCTTATATTGATCTTCTTCATGAACCAGGATCTGATTATATCTTGAATAGCCATCCAACAGTGAGAAGTGTTCTGATCCAGAGACACATTGTAAATTTTTTTCCATGGATGGAAATGTATGATGATCTTTGAGGGAGGCCCTGTTTAGATCTCTAAAATCAACACATAATCTTAACTCCCCGTTCTTCTTCCTGATAGGAACAAGGTTGGAAACCCAACTAGTATGCTTGATGGGGTAAATGATTCCACTTTCAATTAATTTGAGCACCTCTCTATGCATGAGTGGTTCAGCTTAGGATTGATAAGCCTTTGTTTCTTCCATATTGGTTTGGCATTTGGCTCTAATTCAATAGTGTGTTGAGAAAGTGTTGGGTTGAAACCTTTGAGGTCTTCATATTTCTAGGAAAATATATCACTGAATTCTTGAAATAATTGGGCATAGGCCTGCCTTTCTGAATCAATATTTACTTATCTGAACTTTAAGCTCTTACTTGGATCAAGATTTTGTAACACCCCAAAATTGGCTTTCACATGTGCTTGGGGCACCTTCTATTGGAATGTCATGCCCTTCAGACTCAAAAACGCTGGAGCTAAATATCAGAGAGCAGTTACCACTATATTCCATGATATGATGCATAAAACTATGGAGGATTACGTGGATGACACTTTGGCTAAGAGTATGCACCGCAACAAACATCTTGCTGATCTAGGACCTATCCTAGACCGTATGGAACAATTTAGTCTCAGACTTAATCCTAAGAAGTGCGCCTTTGGCGTAACATCTGTTAAGCTACTTGGCTATATCATATCTGCCAAGGGAATTGAAGTAGATCCTACAAAGGTACAAGCTATCCTGGAAATGCCGCCACCTAAGAATATCAGACAAATGAGAGGACTTCAAGGCTGCCTACAGTCTATTCGGCGTTTCATCTCTCAACTGGTGGATAAGTCACAACCATTTACCAAGACTCTACACAAGGGTGTGACTTACCAATGGAATAAAGAATGTGATGAAGGGTTCACACAAATCAACAGTATCTTGCTAACCCGCCTATCTTGATGCCTCCCATTATGGGAAGCCACTTATACTCTACATATCTACTACGGACACATCATTGGGTATCCTATTGGCTCAGTAAGACTAGCATAAGAGAGAAAGGGCTATCTACTACATCAGTCAGACTCTTGTTTCCTATGAAACAAAATATTCTACTATAGAGAAGGCTTGCCTTGCAGTAGTGTTTTCTTCCCAAAAGTTGCGACACTATATGTTGGCTCATACCAAACACTTGATTGCTAAAATTGACCCTCTAAAGTACTTTCTCAGTAAAGCTACCCTCACAGGTAGACTAGCCAAATGGGTCATGATTCTCAGTGAGTTCGATATTAAATATGTTGAAAGGAAAGCCATTAAGGGCCAAGCAATAGTAGATCAGTTGGCGGAGGCACCTCTAATCGATCATCAACCATTACATATTGAATTTCCAGATGAGTCTATATTTCTACTTACACGCCGCTCGTGGACTATGTTCTTCGATGGTTCATTTACCCAATAGGGGTCAGGTGTTGGAATCCTATTCATTACACCTCAAAGATACTCATTACCAAAAGCATACAAAATGATGTTTCCTTACACAAATAACATTGCTGAGTATGAAGCTCTCATCAACGGTATGAAGATCACCCTGGAGTGGTGCGTGGATGAACTGAATATTCTTGGAGATTCCCAATTGGTGATCAATCAGGTTAATGACATCTATCAGACGAGAGACAATAAGTTGATACCCTACAAAAGGATGGTTGATGATCTTAAACAGTATTTCACTCACATCACATTTTCACAGGTTCTGAGGGCAGATAACAAAGCAATAGATGTCATGGCTACGCTTGCCTCTATGTTGCAAATGCCTGAAAATGATTTCTGACATGAATTCCTGGTGGAGACGTTATGCTACCCTGCCTATGACTCCCCTGACTCCCAGATGATCTGTTCTATCATAGGACATGACTCATCTCACTACCACCACATATTCTCCTACCTATGTGACCAAATCATTCTGGACACTTACTCCCAGAGTGAGAAACATCACCTAATCTGCAATTCTTCACGGTTCATCATCATTGCTAATGACTTGTATAGGCGTGGTCTAGATGGTACCCTCCTTAGGTGTTTAGAACCCGATGAGTCCAAACAAGCGTTAGTAGAGGTGCACGAAGGCATCTGTGGGTCACATTATAATGGCTTGACATTGGCCCGCAAACTTATTAGAGCTGGTTACTACTGGCCAGACATGGAGAAAGAAGCAACGCAGTTTTCCAAGTCTTGCAAACAATGTCAATTACATGGAAACTTGATTCACGCTCCAGCCAAGGAGCTGATTCCATTTATTACTTTCTGGCCATTTCAGCAATGGGCCTTTGATTTGGTAGGTCAGATCTACCCATCGTCCTCTAACAGACATAAGTATATCATTACAACTATGGATTATTTTACTAAGTGGGTGGAGGCAGTCCCTCTCACCATTGCCAGTGGCAAAACAATAGCCATGTTTATTCTTAATTACATCATCTGCAGGCATGGTGTACCCTCAGCGATTATCATAGATAATGGGGGACAATTTAAAAATAAGGATTTGATATAACTTTGCTCTAAGTTCAAAATTACGCAACACTGGTCTTCCATCTATTATCCTTAAGGTAATGGACAAGCGGAAGCTTCCAACAAAAAAATCCTTAAGATCCTGCATCGCACAGTACATAAATCCGGATGAGACTGGTATCTCTAGATCAATCCAGCTCTTTGGGCATATAGGACAAGTATTAGAACACCAACAGGAGCTACACCCTATGCCTTGGTTTATGGGGCAGATGCGGTGTTACCTATTGAGGTCAAGATTCCTTCTTTGCGAGTCTCTTTGAAAGGCCTCATCACTAAGGAAGATACTAGAATATCTCGGCTACAAGAGCTGGAATTGCTTGATGAACGTTGCCAAGTGGCGTTTGATCACTTGAGAGCATATCAAAAGAGGATGTCTAAAAGTTATAACAAGAAGGTCTGACCAAGAGACTTCCAAGCAGGTGATCTCATTCTGGGAGAGAACCCTAAAAATCAGCAACATCAGGTCTAGAAAGGCAAGTTTGAACCTAATTGGCTCAGTCCATATATTGTTACTACAGTTTTTGGGTCTGGTACCTATCAACTCTCTACTACTGAAGGAGAACAACTCAAAGAGCCCATCAATGCTCTTCATCTGAAGAGGTTCTATAGCTGAGACATCTTCAATATGCTCATGTATATATTAAAGTCCTGAAAAAATCCTAAAAATTTGAAAAAGTCCTAAAAAAATGATCATCTTAGTGAAAACCTAGCGATAGGTGCTTTGATGTATCTCCAAAAAAATCATATATTCCAAAAATACAAAAAAATTAAAAAAATTGAAAATTACAAAAAAACAAAAAAAGAGAGAAAAAGAAAAGTGCCACTGATGAAAACCTGGCAAACAGGCGTCATGGTAGCAAAAAAAGAATTTATTCCAAGAAGGTGAAAACCTGGTAAACATGCGCCTCTTGTTTCACAATGCTATACCTATTGCAGCACCCCTTGGCTTTACGTATTTGCTTTTACGCATTCCTGCTTTCATTTTCTTTCAGTTCCCGTCAAGGCACCAACCCACATGGATTGAAACTGGTTATACTCTCGGGGCAACCCTCCTAGTCTTGGGGGCATTGTCTTATTATCTTTGGGATCTACTTTGTGATAGTCACCAATGATTCTCACTGCATCTGCCTATTGTCACTTAGCTTATACAGAGCTCTCTATTCTTGAGAATCTCTCTCACATCAGTCACCAGTGGTTCTCACTGTGTCTGCCTATTGATGTATAGCTTATACCATGATCACTTCATTTGAGCATCTCTCTTGTGTCAGTCACCAGTGGTTCTCACTACGTCTGCCTACTGTCGCTATTCTATCGATATTTCTCACATCCATTCCAGTTGGAGTTATACTCACACGCTCTATCTATCGATACTCAGTCTTGACGATTCTATGCTTTAGTTTGTACATATCTTTTAGTCACTTTTGTGACACTCTGGTTCCTTTTCGAACCCTCCTGACTTGTCATTTATTCAGTGTCATACACTTGGGGTCAATCACATCTTGTTTTTCCTCGCAACATACGTCAAGTCAGTCATCATTACTTGGAGGAATCGGTCCCCCACTTTGTCACATCTCTGGTTTACACTTGAGTCAGTAATCTTGTCACTTCTCAAGGACAACTCTCTACTGACACAAACTGGTTTTTTTCAACACCACCATAACAGTGTTTCTTAACACTATCTTTGGACACATCTGTGTTTTTTTAACACACATCGAATATCTCACACGTAAACATCTATCGATAACATTCAAACACAATGCACGCATAAGCACAACAGTATTTTTCAACACCTCATACACATCCACATTCGCAAAACTTTGAAATAGGCTGAGCTATGCTTGAATATTTCTTTGTATGCTATCTATTCTTATGGATTTCATTGACATTTTCTTTGTCTACTGCTTGTTGGCATAGTCCCGATGATCCGGCAACGTAAAATAAATAGGGTGTATGTGATAAGAGCTCCTGCAATAAGGTGGAACAGCCTCACATCCCTCGATCTTGTTTATTTGTACGCCATGGTGAGGTTGGTACTATCTCCTTGCTTATTATTGCTATATTTTTTATTGTTTTCTTGTTATTGATCTGTATGTTTATGCATGATCGCACTCATGGTTATCTTGGCTTTGAATGCCTCGATACTAGTGTACTCTTGCAATAGTAATTGGAAACAATGTTCAGGTCATCTTGGCTTTTGTGCCCTAGTGCTTACGTTCATTTCTTACATTTTATCCGATGATAAGTCATATTCATATCCTTATGGTTGCATTGTGGCGCCAGTAAGGGTTGTATCGACTTTGATGTTTCCAAAAAATGCTCAATGATGATAAATATATGATGGGTCTCACAACCATGTCCTAGATTTGCACCTTCATATCGCATCTAGCATAGGATTGCATTTTCATTCTAGACTTGCATTGCGACAATGATTCAGTGTTCTCTTCATTGCATTCTTCTGGGTTCATGCTTTGGGGAGTTCTTCTTCACCGTTCACATTTCATCATGACTGCACAGGTGTCCGATCCTCGCTCTCATTTTTTCACATGTCCTTTTGGTTAGCATTTGTTGTCTTGCATGAGATGTTAGTACCATATACATATTCATATTCACATTTCATACATTACATTTTCATTTTCATTTACATCTTACATTTGCATCAAATCATTACATACATACATCTTCACATTCATACATGTGCATTTCATACATATCTTTCAAAATATTTATCCATTTGCATACATTCTAAACATCTAAGC
>MU225982.1:330125-346568 GCA_018584345.1 Thuja plicata
TAACTAGGAGGCTTTGTAATACTTGTTCTTTCATTTTCATAGCTTAGCTTGCATATTCATCTTAATCTAGCTTGCATTGCATTTCATTCTTGATTCTTGAGGATATTGACATTCTTTCCCTTGTCTTCATTGAATCTCCCATTGCATGGTTTACTAGCAAGGTTATAGGCTTAATAGCTCTAGCTGAGAGCATTCTAAAAACCCTTGCACTCCATGCCTAGGGAGCTATGAATCGATTTTTGAGACCTCATTCTTGAGTGTTTTTGAATGTAAGGATTCATAGAAGTGTGACACAATTATAGCATACACTATCATCCTTCGATGCTTCATTGATAGCTTTCTTAAGGCTTGGCTCTATGAGACTATCTTCTTGTATTAAGTAGTTCCCTAAACCAGCATCCCAAATATCATTGGCTTGGGCTTCTGAGGTTCTTTATGATTCCAATTCATCTAGATAGATATCTAGGATATTTTCTATCTTGGTTTTTGTTTCTCTGATGATTGGGAATTCATTACTATCAAGTGCAAGGCAACTTGCATTGAGTACATTGGACACATAAGGCTCTATATGGTGTGCTTCTAATGTTTTAGACTTGATAATAACCTTGGTTCCATATCTAGTATGGAAAATCATGTGAGACTAGTCAGATGAAAGATAGCCTCCTATCTTGGTTGTAAAATCCCTTGACAAACATATGGAAAATAAGGCAGGGAGGTCTATGATATATATGTCAAGAAGGATGGAGAAATTGGGACTTGCATGAAGGATTAAGCTCGTATCCCTGGCTACACCTATTGTGTTTACTGAGGAACCATCAAGCTGGGTCACCTTATTTTGAAAGGGTTCATATTTAAGTCCCAATTGGTCAGCCACTTTCTTGGGCATGACAGAGCTAGTAGCCCCACTATCTACCATACAATTATGTACTAAAGATTTTCCAATAATTAAAGATACATAAAAGGGAGGTGGTTTCAGATTCCTACCTTGTATGGCATCTGCCTTGGAGTTTCTACTTGAAGTCTCCTTATTTTGATCAGTGTTGACCAACATTGGCTTAGCAACTTCACTTGTGGGTTGTTGAGGAATTTCCACCTCACCCATAGCTTTTTTTAAAATTTCAGGTTGTCTTGGAATAGCCAACGAGTCCCACATAGACATAGTGATATTCATCTTTTTCATATTGTCTACAATGTTGAAGGGCACTACCATGTGTACTCTTTGGTGTGCCTTCACTATGATAGGCTTGATCTCCTTGGGATATTGACTCTCTTTGATTGGGATGGTGGGAGCCTTCTTTAATATAGTAGGAGAAGAAGATTGTGATGTTTCTATAGATGTAGTAGATTTTTCTCCACATTTCATATCTTGGGCTCTCCTTTTAGAATGAGTGTTGGTATAAATAGGGGATTCACCATTCACCCCAGTGAAATCTTGTTGTTCCCGATTGAAAAGAGAAGTCTCATCTAGTTGTGCTTCTTGTTAAGGAGCTGATCCACTAGAAGAGACCTCTGATTGAGTTTGTGAGGCATTCTGAACCATCAATGCTTGGTTCATCCACCCATTCGAGCATGTAGCCTGATTGTGGGGTTGATTGCAAGGAAAACACCATTTATTGTCTAAGACTAGATTGTTCTAACTTAGAACTATATCTCTTGTTGGATTTGCAGAGTTAAGAGGTGTGGGATTATAAGGTTGAAATGGCCTTTGATTAAAATTTTTCCTCTGACCTTGATAACTCCCTTAATATGGTGGCCTATTCTACTGATAGGATTGTCCCTAATTATGATATTGTTGGTTGGGACTTTGATTCTATAGTTGAAAGGGTGGTCTATTCCCTTGGTTCTTCTTCTTTATGATGGTCAACTCATTGCTAATTGTCTGTAATAATTTCTTCATTTCTTGTTGATTGTTCCTTAATTCAAGTAGCTCTTGGGAAGGGCCTACTTTAGATTCTTCATAGCTAGTGATGACCTATGGTGCTACTATAGTAGTTATAGGATTATATGGAGGGACACTCAAAGGCATGCTAGGATGGATGTTGAGAAAAATAGGCATGGGTGGCCTTGGGGATATCATGCCTGCTTGGATTAAACAATTTTCATCCTTGACTACTATGTCAAAAGCCTGAGGCAATAAGGTTCCTCCCATGGATTGAATCATGACAGAGATATTGATATTGAGACTTCTTAAGAAGTATAGGAAGGCACGGTCAGCTGAAGGTCTCACTTAAATAGGAATTCTATTCCATGTCTTGAGGAATCTATTATTAAAGTCTATCATTTGTTCTTGAGGAGCTCTCTTTATGGTTGTTAGTTGCTCAACCAGAGATAATTAATCTGATTTATCTTCAAAATATCTACTTAATGATTCTCCTAGTCTTTCCCATGAATCAATTGAACCAATAGCTAGAGTTCTAAACTATTCTAAGGCCTTACCTTTGAAAGAGGTTGCAAGTAGCTTGGTAGCAACATCTTCTTCTGTAATATGATGCACACTGCAAATAGTGGCTACATCTCTTATGTGCTCATGAGCTGTTGTCTATCCTTCACCTATAAAATCAAGTAGACTTTTGAGTGATGCTAAGGGTACATCATGATGTTGAGAAAATTTTAATGGACTTCCTTGATTGAAGGTTACAAAGGAAAACTATCTAGCCATTGGAGGAAATGTGATTTGTTGAGCAACTATTGCATGAGTTGTGTCTGGGCCAGGTAGTGAAGCTGAATCTTCTTGTCGCTCTCTAGTCAGATATCTTCCTCTCCTTCTTGATTAGAAAGGCAAGGGTCTCCTTTCTTCTATGGGTGGTTTAGACTGTACCTTCCTTCCTTGTAGGGGATGCTCTCTGAGATGATCTGTCATAATTTCTTGTCGAAGGCAGCTGCAGGAACTCAGAAGGCTTTGAGCTTCATGTCTCAACTTTTCTCATAAACTTTGACCGAGACTGGATCTTATGTTCTTTACACCAATGGAGCCACCAGATATGCTCTGAATAAAACCTCTCAAGGTTATTTACTATGCAATTATCATATCATAGATAGCATAGCTTGAACATAAGCTTCTTTTGTTGTCCCACCGGGCATGCTAGAATTGTTATACACTAAATTTTGCACCCTATTAAAGCTCTCATAGTCTTCATAATATAGTATAACATGGGAATCACTTCTAGGTTGTAGGACCTTTGCTAACTTTAAGTGAAGCCTCTGGGTTCTAGGTCGATTCCTCTTGGATAATCACATAATCTTCTTTTAAACATGAAAGTAAACTTGGAAGGAAAGGGATAGAAGGAATGCTTGAAAGGGAAATGACTAGAATAGAAATTATCCTACTAGGTGATGCACCAAAGGTAACATGAACCATAATACAATGACCAAACTAGAATGAAGATTCTCAAATCTAATAGAACACAATCTTTCTGAATAGGCTTGCATAAGTATTTCATAGAGAGGTCTAAAATGGAAAGAGGCTATTCAAGGGAAGGAAAGATTCTGCAAATAATAACTTTCCCAAGGAAATAGATATAGACTATGACCTGCAAGCAGACATTCACTCTAGAAAATAGGCACAGGAATGAGACAAAATAACCAGGGATGAACAAAATCCACAAGATTATTAAAATCAGATTACACACAGTAGTACACACAATGCTGAAAGAAAGGAAGGCTCGGGAACTCTAAGATTTCTCTAATAAAAGCACTATATTACATTCAGTAAGAGAAGTATAGAAGAGGAAAATCTTGAGGATGAAAAAGATGTCCCAGAAAGCTCTTCCAGAATTTGCAAATCAATGAAAGATTACAAGGTGAAAACCTGATGACAGAGAAAATGCCATAGAAAATATTACACCAGCTGGAAAAATCTGAGCTCTAAAATCTCTCAAAAAACTTATATACATGCTCCTCCAGCACGCAGGCTTAGGAGTCAATCCAATTCCTAGAAATTAGGGTTATAATATATCCGTATAAACAATTTAGAAACCCTAAGACTATCAATTACGCTCATTAATGCATCGTAGAAATATCTAAGTTGATCAGATATAGACTTGAATATCATTCCCATCGCCATAAATCTGATTCTAAGAAGTTGGCTCGACACATCCCTCTGTCTGCATCTTGAAAAATCATCCCACCACCATGGACTTTGAGAATAAAATCTTTTGAATATTTAAATGTTAACAGTCATAGGTGGCACGGGTACTTGTATCAACGATTGATAAAATACTTGATCTCTCATTTAAAACACAGTCATTGATCTTCATCCCCAGCTCTGATTCCTGACTCATCTTTAACCCCTGGATTACTGAATCCTTCATGTCGCTGAGTTGCGGAACCATTCCTTCAACTCTAAGTTTCTCACGAGATTGGGTGATTACCGCAAGATTGGACTAAGATTGAGCGATCCGAGTTTAATCTTAAGACCATAGGAGAATATTCCCTTTCCTTAAGAGACTAAGCGACCACTATGAGATTAAGATGCGATCAACAGTAGTGATTAAATCATCTGCAAACCTTGAGCTTTACTTTACTTTATCTCTTACCTTGGGTTAATTCAGAGACTTGGTGACTGAGCAGTCTCACAATCTCTTATCATTCTTCTTAACCATGATTCTCTTATGAGACTCAACAACAACCCCAAGATCATCCTTTGCATCGATGACTCCCGTGAAATTGCATTCACTTTTCTGACATCCTGACTTTCTTTAGAGACTTGGCGAAAACCACAGGATCTCGGCATAATCAACGGATGGCAGAGAATCTCGATACACTTTTCTCTGATATGATTTTATCTAGCAACCCAACGTAGACCATGAGATATGAAAGAAATTTGACGTCTGGCATTTAATCTCATATCCTTAGAAGAATATTCTTTTTCTTTATGAGACTAATTGACAAGCACAAGATCTGATCGAAGATCAATGGCCCCGAGCATATCCATACAAACTTTACCTTAACTCAAACTTTAATTGGAGCATATCTGGTGACTTAGCGACTGAGCAGTCTTGTAATCTCCACACATTTTTTCTAACCATGGTTATCTTATGATAGTTTGTGGCTGAAAGGATTTTAACCCATCCTGATTCAAACTGAGATTACCTCTGCGGATGTGTAATTAAACTGAGTCATGAAATCTCTGAACCATTTCTTAACTTAGGCTTTCATTGAGCAATGAAATGCAGGCCACATGATCATAACATGATCCAATGATCAGCACTGAATCTTGATGGCTTAAGAGGATATTCCTTTCTCCTTTGAGATCACACGCGTAAGGAAAAATCAAAGTCACGAAGTAAAGTAGAATATTTCCTTTCCTTTGTGCGACTAAAAGATAAACAGAGAAAGGTTAATGCGCACATGAATAAAAATAAATTTAAGTCACTTGGGAAAGGTAGTGAGGAAATAGAAAAAGGTGTGGGCCAACTAGGGCTTTTTATCAAATTTGCTTAGGGTTTTGCACTTCGGCCCCTTTTTCATGAGCAAGGATAAACCAAAGGGCTAGAAAAACACAGAGAGAAAGGTTAAGACTTTAAAACACATGCAGAATCCTACAAGCTGGTCTCTACCCTCATAGGAGCCACATTTTCCTCCACTTGTATCCAAAATTCACATATAATGGGAAATTTTGGATAACAATTACATAAATATATCCTATGGAGCACAACACCTTGCAAATTAATTTATGCATTTCTACCTTTTTCTTATGCAACTTGATGATAAGTGTCCCAACCTACTCAATTGTCCCCTCACTGAATAAATCAACCCACGAGTTAGCCTACAAGATATTTGCATGACTATCCCTACTATCCTTGAAGGCATCATAATCTGAAATGAAATGTTTTTTTGTTTCCATTTTTTCAAGAGTGTAAAAAATACCATTTCTTCCCAAGTTTCTTTTTGTCTTTTCCAACTCCCAGTTTCACAATGAAGTTGATGAGAGTTAATTCTTAATTGAACACTAAGAATTTTGGCTCTCCAAGAATATTGACCCCCATGTATGCTTCCTAGTGATGATTACAAGTGGGGTTGAAACTTATCCATAATAAAAGCCTTTTTCTCTTTACCATTCATAGTGCATGTGTTCAAGTAAATATCTCATTTACTAAACCATTTGTCATTTTGCCACATCCAAGTCCTCTTTCTTTTGCACAATATATCATTAAAGACAACCTTAGGCCATCTTCCCTCTTCCATTTTCTCAATTCTTTTAAATATCTTATGAGTATCACCATAGCAATTGCCTCAATAGGAGTAGTCCCCAATTCACTCAACGTGATATCACAAAGGGAATGGACTTTTAATTTTGAACTTGTTTGTAATCAAGCGTATTTTAATTTTCTCAATTTCCTTCCACTCTAAATCAGAGTTAGTACTGGCCCACAATTAATAACCATAGGGTAAAATTGGAAGCACTAACAGCCCAAAAAGAGTTTGGATAATTTACAAATTTTCCAATCCCATAGCTCTGCCTCTATACATCTATTTTGGAAAGCATAAAAACACTTTCCAATCTCCAAAAGTTGACTTCTTTCTACAACCTTCCCAACTTAAATTTTCATTAAAGTCAATTCTGAGGCATTTGTAATCCATCACTTCTTCAAGATTACTACCTTCAAAGTAGAACTTATGTTGGTTATGTTTTCTTTTCTTAGAAATAACCATAACTTTCACCTTGCTAGTATTGAATTTCATCCCTTCCATTCTACAAAAATGTTGAGGGAAAGTAAGTGCTCTTGCAAGCCAAGAGTAGATTTCAAAATCTGAATAAGTTCATCCACATACAAAAGAGGCCTTATCACAAACTCACCCAAATGGACACCATCACCACTTTGAATTTAAAAAGTACGCTTGCAAGAGCAGATTCCATAATCAAAATAAGGTCATCCACATACACAAGAGGCCTTATTACAAACTCACCCAAATGGACGCCATTTCCACTTTGAATGTCAAAAGTATGGGGTATTTATTTTTCATCAGACAAATATGATTTATTTTGTGGGGGTAAAATAAAAACCATTCTGGGTACACCCAAGGTTTATATCAAAGAAACCAGGGCAATGAAAGGAATTGAATGCAAAGAATAAAAATAGCAGATACAAAGTAAAAAGACAAATACACAACGCAACAATTTATCCTTGTTCACCACAAATGTGGTTACATCCAGAATGCAATGTATTGTATTAATATCAAAAGATCAACTACAAATGAGTAGGAGAAGCATATATAAAGACTCCAATAATATTACACAATGAAGAGTCTTCGAATATTGAAGAGTCATAATGGGAGGGAAAAGGAAGTTGTGATTTTTGGCCTTCACTTCTCAACAAACTCCCACCTGAAGGACAACCAATGCTGCAAATGATCACCCAATACCCTGCTGAAATTCTAATTTATCTTTTCTTCACAAGCCCAAGAGAAGTCCTTGCACTTTCGAACTTCTCTTTGGCGACAACCTTTGTGAATATATCTGCCAAATTGATCTTGGTATCAATTTTAACAACTTTCAACTTTCCTTCTTCAACTGCATGATGAACAAAGTGAGCATGTGCATCAATGTGTTTAGAGGGATGCTATGATGAATGGCTATGAGAAATGAAGATAGCATTGTGGCTGTCACAAAATAGATTATACTCATTTTGATGAACTTTCAAGTCACCAAGAAATCGTTGTAGCCAAATCATTTCCCTTGCCCCTTTGAAAAGAGCCAAGTATTCAGCCTCAGCTGAAGAAAGAGAAATGAAATGCTTCAACCTTGAAGCCCAACTGATAGCAGCTCTACAAAACATGAAGGTATATCCATTGGTAGACCTTCATTTATCCAAGTCTTCAGCAAGATCAGAATAAGTATAACCTTGCAACTGAACCTTATTTCCTCCAAAGCATAATGCATAATCTGAAGTACCTTTTAGGTACCTTAGTATCCACTTGACTGCTTCCCAATGAGTATTCTTGGGATTTCTCATGAATCTCCTCACAACTCCCATCGCATGAGCAATGTTGGGGCAGGTAGAAACCATTGCATACATAATGCTTCAAACTATAGATTTATAAGGAATTTTCTCCATGAAATCCTCTTCTTCTTTTGTTTTTGGACATGTTGTTACAATATTCACACCTCGCCCATTTCCAATGGGACCCCCCTTTTCTTTTTTCTCGTTTGGCCCTTTTGGTTTTTTTGTCTCAGTGGTGCTGGTTTCGGTCTTCTAGATTCTCCTGGTTCCATTTGAGAAATGCTGATTTTTTTTTTACCAAGTATGGTGTCATGTTATGTTCCCTATCGTTTGAGGTCCTAATTGAGAAGGTACTTTAAAGTTTTGAGATTCTAAGTTGGACCCTTTGGGTCATGCCTAGTGAAAGTTTGAAAAGAAAAATATAAGTCAAGTCATCTTTTTTTGTCGAGGACTTAAATTCGCTGAGAAGTCTAATTGCAAAATTTATCAAAGGATCTAGTTCAATCCCACAAACATAAATCCCCATGGTCAAAGATACCAGAATCCTACGCTGGGTGTAATCTATGACTAGAAGTGTTGTTATTTTTTAGTTTTAGAGGAGTTGGTGAAGTATGAAATCCCTGGTAAAAAGGAATAATCTCTTGTTGGTTAGTACTGGAGAAAGAAGACAGAATGAAGAAGTTAAATATTACTTGTGAATCATGAAGATTCTCAGTAGATGTTTAAAATTATATATATAAAATCCTACCCTCCACATCATTATCAAAAATTTGTAAGGAATCAAAGGGCATATATATATATATATATATATATATATATATATATATATATATATATATATATATATATTCAAGTTCAAAACTCTCATCTCGGGCTAGTGAAAAAATTGTCCAGTCATCCCCATATCCGCTTAGTGCACCTCCAACAAGGTTAAAGAAAAGTTGAGGAGAGAAGAATGGTTCAATATACATCTAAGTACTAAAACATAGCTCTCCCATTGCCTAGTCTATGGCATCTCCAAAGAAAAATCTCAAGTGCCATGAATAACATGGAACCAGGTCAATAAAAAAAGTCTCTTCGACAAGATTTCTTTTGACAGTAGAGGTTAGGCTCGTTTGTAGCACATCAAAAATGAAACCCATAGAAAGGAGGAATGATCTTGAGAAATCAATCCATCATAGGCACCCAGCACAATTTGTTAGCAGTTGAAGAACTTTTTGAACACAAATATCCAATTTCATGTTGCGAAGAAGGAGAATGTCCCTGGGCATGTGCAGCGCAAGCATAATGAGTAAAATAAATATGTTAAGGCTTGAAACTCACCACAAAAAGGGGAATCATCCATCGCATCCAAAAATTGGTGCCTAGTCCAGAAATGGCCTTGTCGAGGAATGCCTGCCACCATTGGACTCTATACAAGTCTTGGACAGGATGAAGGAGAAATGGTTAGAAGTAAATAAATCAATAACTCACACTAGAACGTGCTCCAACATGATTATTAATGGAAGAATTATGTAAAAACATGACTATGGGTGAATTTTAGAAATGAAGAAAATCCACCACTAGCTCCAAATCCTGCTCCTAAGAATTGTGGAGTGCATATTTCAGTATCCCATGGAAATCCATGAAAGAAGAAAATACTTCACCAATCCTAATCCCCGCCTACGCAAAATTTGTTTGGTCATGGAATCCCCGCCAAGAAGAAAAGTCCTCTACCACTCCAGAATGTCATCGGTGAATGCTGGTGCGCATTTTGACGGATGCTAAGAAAAGTCAAACTAGCGCAGAATCCATCATCAAAATAAGCAGAGCACATTTGTACAAATGAAGGAAGTATTCCAAAAACAAACAAAATCTGCCATACACTGCAAATCTCGCTCAAGCATGAAAGATGGCACAGAATGCTAAAAATGGAGAAAATAAAATACTGCTCCCATGAAGTACGGAGTGCAATTCAATGGATGTGAAGGATGGTCAACCCAATAGAAAATCCTTACTACTCACAAATCCCACTCAACAATGAAAAAGTGCACATATTTAAGTATGCCAAGGAAATCCACGAAGGCAAGAAAAATCCACAACTACGTCCAAAAGATGACACATTCTTTAGAAAGTCAAAAATTTGGGGAAGTGAACAAAAATCTTTTACGAGATGTAAGTTGCGCCCAAGCACACATTCCTCCAAGTTTGAGAAATATTGGAAGTCTCAAAAAATAAACATAATTGTGAAAAAAACAATCTTGAATCCTCAAACAAATTTGAAAACGTGAAAATTTCCAAAGTCGTGGAAATTGGGAGATTCGAAAAAATCCCAAGTCGTGGAAATTGGAAGATTTGGAAAAATTCCAAATTTTGAAATTCTAGAAAATTGGGAAAATTTGCAAGTATTGGAAATGTTAAAAATTCTAAAAAATGAAAATTTATGAAATCTTGGAAATTTCCAAAATCTTAGAATATTCAAAAAATCCAAAATTTTTGAAAATTCAAGAAAATGACAAAACTTGGAAACATGGTTAAAATTGAAAAATCCAAAAAATTTGGAAATTTGGAAAAAACTCAAGATTTCAGAAAAGAAAAAATTGGAAACAAAAGGAGTTTCTTGTATTTAAATATAATATTAATTAAATATTGATTTATTTAATATTTAATTAATAAACCTTCAAAAAATCAAAAAAATGATAAAGATGAAAAATGATTAAATATTGATTTTTAATTATAAATCGAAAAAGTGACAAAATAATCGGGAAATTTGGAAGATTAAAAGTGGAATTAAATCATTTTTTTTTAATTGATATTAAAAGATTAAATATTGAAATTTTTTTTTTTCAATATTTAAAATCAAAAAATCAAAGGATGGACAAAATTCAAACTTCCTTATAAAGTAAAGGTGCTTGAATTGGAAAGTTTTTTCAAAAATGGAGAAACGTAGAGACAAGTGGTGCTTATGGGAAAGAATCCTCGCCTAAGTTGGCAGTTTCCTAAAATTAGCTCCCAGTTTTTAAAGCAACTTTTCAGGGTTTAGCCTATACATGAAGACTCTCTTTCATTGTGTCATCACACAAAGTTTGAGAAAACAGGTTGATGAGAGATTTTGAGGAATCGAGAGGATTCGAGTGAGACTTTTCTTGAAATTTGAGCAAGATTCTTGAGGAGATATAAAATTTCCAAGCAGGAGGAAATTCATTATTTTCGAAGGACATGAAGAATTCAAGATTAAAACTTTTAGAGGAATTTTTTTAGTAAGTTGGTGGAGAAACACGATTTCATGGAAAAGAGAGAAATTTGACCTCTGAAGGAAAATTTGTTAGATTTTCATAATTTCCTCCTTCTTAAGAATTTGGTCTGCTTTTTTATTCTCCTACATAATTCTTATGTTTGTTTTGATTTTTGTTTTGCAAGAATGGCTGAGCCAAGAGGAATGAGCATGACGAGGAAGTAGTTGATAAAGAACGAACAAAGGAATTTTTTCCCAAAATCCAAGATTATTTAGAAGTGGGCAAAGATTGGAGACACTAGCCTTGGAGGCCTGGACATGACAAAGTTTCACAGAAGGACATTTGGGTATAAAGATCATCAACTGACCAATTTGGCCACCTTAATTGTGAACAGTGGAGTTGTGGCTGCAGCTGGGTTTGCTCAGGATTTTCAGCATTCTAAGTTGATCGTAGAATGCGCTAGGCACTTCAATTCAAGAGATAGAACGATCAAAGATTCTGATGGAAAAATCGTTGCAAACCTTTCTCCACCCGCAATTGCGGAGGCATTCAGAATCCCTTCTTCTAGGAAATTGGTATTAAAGATGAAAGAGCGTGCACATAGATTTTTTTCTGTAGGAATTCAATATTGTGAAAATGTCTTAAATGATAAGAGGTTGAGAAAGAATAGATCCCATCATTCAAAATTTCCAAAGGAGTTGGTTTGGTTGGATTTCCATAGGGAATATAGCGACTTGATCACGATGCTGAGTAGAATCTTTGGCATGCCGCACTCCTATCTGTTGGAGTCATGGATGTTGTACTTTGTCGAGCAATTAGTTGAAGAGAACAATCACATGGACTAGGTTGGAATGATCAGTGACAACCTCAATGAATAGTTGGAGAACATCGAGAAATAACAAAAGTTCTATATGAGTTCCTATGGCATATATAGGTTGGCATGGAATACGAGGTATGAGGGATTGCGATGTAAAGGAGCAATTGAAAGTGGCACTTCATGGTTAAAAGTTCACAAGTGTTGCCCTTAGTTTCATTTGCAGGCCATAGATAATTATGTCCGGGTCAATGATGCTTTCGTAATGCGAATTGTGAGAAATCTGCAGAAGAAATTGCACAAGAGATTATCTGAAGGAGCAATGAAGGTAGTGGAGGAATAAAGAGCCTGGTTTATTCAGTTTCCCACTTTCTCCTATATCAGAGTGCAAGGATTTTTGACACAACCATACAAGATTCCAAGATATCCTAATGAAAAGATGCTTCTGTTGGAACTTACTCAGCAATGGACAGTGTACGACAAGATTCAGAAAGGAAAGAAGAAGTTGGGATTGGATTTTCTGATTTCCATAGGAGAAGATAAAGTTGAAATGTGCCCATGTCTAAAGGTGACTGAGAGATCCCAGGATGAGTTACACTTCTTCCATCTTCCATTCTACTTAGGAAGACCGGATTTTGAAACCTATAACAAAATCAAGTCGGTGGCAGGAGCAAGGTATCAACATAGGATGCACCTTGAAGATTTTTGGGGCAGTGCTGCAAATGAAAATGAGATAAGGAAAAGGATGTGCTCCAGATTGCCCATGAACATCATCAGAGCTTGCAAACTCTTTCACATGCCTGGTCAGATCAAGAAAGATCCAAATGTGCTTCAGAAAGGGTATAATCTAGAAAAGGAAAGGGTTACTCATCCCTATGGCTAGAAAAGAAAGGACATTTCATATCTTGATGTTTAGGAAAAACCAGTACTAGACTTCACAAGGTGGTGGATTGAGAAAAAAATTGGTAGAATGAGTGTACCGATGGAGGACTGGACCTATGAGTTATTAGGGCATCAACCACTATGGGATCAAAGACCAAAGAAAGTATTAGAAGAAAGGATTGAAGAAGGAGAAATTTTGTCAGGGAGTGCAGAGCACAAAAAAGAAAGGAGTATTGCTCAGGAAACACACACAAAGAGGAGGTTAGGTCTCCATATTGAACAACCACCACAAAAGAGACCAAGAGTTAAGGAGATTCCATCCTCACCTAGCCAGACTCCAAGTGTGCAGGAGATAGGCACCTTTTCTAGACAAGAAGTAGAAGCAAGTAGGGGGAGAGCTGAGCAAGGAGAGTAACAAGTGACAAGGTGAGATCAAGATAGATTGAGCATTAACGCCAATGAGGGGATTGCACCAGAAAAAGTAGGGAACATGATGTTGCCACTAAGGAAAGTCTTGGTGTTTTCTTTAGAAGGATAATAGAAGAAGAGATTCCCACGGCTGAAGATGAGATTCCCACAAAAGAGACATCAGCCCTAGAGGTGATGGTAGAAAGTCCTGGAGCTGAGGAAAGTGACAAAAGAGCGGTGCAGGGACAGAAGCAGATGGAAGTTCAGAAGGATCAAGGAGTTTCCATTCTAGAATGGGTGATGCAGAGGCTCTAAAGAAGTAAGGAAAAGGAGGTTGACCCAGCCTTCAAATTGTAGGAAATGATGAACAGGGTCAACCAATCACATGAGAAAGGAAAGGCTAAGAGGTTTGTGAAGATTGTCAGAGAGGAGTCTGGGTCATGAACCCTTCATCTTGCAACACTGGCCATGGACAAAGAAAAGGATCAAATCACTGCAGATGAATATAACGTGACTAATTTTGACTTAGGTCATGCCTCCCAAGAGCAGGTATTGGAGGAACTTGATGATTCTACATGGGCGGTCAAAAAAAAGATGAGGAGATTAGAATAGAAGTATCAGAGGGAAAAAGGAGAGATCAGATCATTATGTGACTACATCAGTAGTCTACCTCATCCAGTTAGGGAAGAAGGTCCATCTTTTGTGCATCCACCGGTTGTTCCAACTAAGGCGGTAGAGAGTATGGATAGAATCGGGAGAAATTATCAAGGGGTGTAGGCTTTGATCAAGAGAATCCAAAATGAAGCCCACAAGCATGTGGAGGACTTGGTATGAGTTTACAACAGGGCATTGGCCATTCTTTCCCAGATTTAGTGCATGGAGGAATGATGGGAAGATAAGCATATTTATCAGGATGAGATGATCACGGAATTGCAGGAGTTGATGGAGACGCCCAGACATGTGCTAGTTGAGCAAGGGATCATTAAATAAGGAGAAGCATATGACTTCACCCGATGGTATGGAGAAGTTCTCATGGCCAAGGAAATGTTTGGGCATTTTATTGAGGAATCTTCTTGATTGAAGGGAATAGTTGAGAACATCAAGCAAGAAATATCCAACACTGTCGCATCACTAGTATCAAAAAGGTTGTATGAAAAGGAGATAATTGTAGACAACCTAAAGAGTAAATTAGAGGAATTCTTTAGATTGAATTTCTTCACCAAGGATTGTTTTGAGAACTTTTCCACCTTCTCGAATGATATGCACATTGCTCAGGATTTGTTGCCAAAATGGGAGGACAACTTGAAAAAAGTTGAACGAGCTATGGTAGCTTTGGAATTCAAGCAGGAATCAGCACCGAGCGTCAGTATAGATGAGTTACAAGTAGTATTAGGAAGATTCTAGGCATTCAGACAGAGTGGTCAAAGGAAGATTTCATGGTGGAGATGCATTCAATGCATAATGGGCATGCTTAGTGGTCATTTATTGCACCCCACTTTCTTTCTGATCATGCATGCATGATGGGTACTTATTACCCACTATGATAGTGGATTCCTTTTGCATTAAGGTAGATTCCTTCTTCTTTGCCCTAATCCTAATTAGAGCTGATATGGCATAATCTGGGCCATCAGTTATTGTTTGATCCAGGCCACTCATTGTATTCAAGGACCTATATAAAGGCCTCACTTCTCATTTGTAAGGAACAAATTTTGAGATTGTTGCTAAAGAGCTACTAAGACAATAAAGTTTTCATTTTTGGTTTCATGGTGAATACTTGATGTGTTTTAGTGCTTGCTTGGTTTCATAATTCCATCATTTAGTTTAGATTTGTTGGATAAAGTTAGGTGAAGTGTTTTGATTGCAATGATAATTATGATGGTGTTTTGATGAGTTCCTTTGGTTTATACTTTTAACATTTTACTAATTGTAAATCATTGTGCAAAGTTAGCCTGAACCTCATTCATGCATATGCTTAACTTCTATAATGTGCATACATTATTCTTCATGATGGTGTCTGTCGTGGTATTAAAATCCTCTGCATAAACCTTGAATATTGCACTGGTTCTCGTATAGTTGTAGTATAACTTGGAGAAGCGAAACTTGGTTATTGGGAATTTTTCCACCAAAGTATTGACTATTTCTATCATTGCCCTTAGGAGTAGATTAAAAATTTTGAACCCTACTTCCTTTTTCTTTCCGCATATTGTAAAAATTCCAAAAAAGTGTTTCATTGCAAATCTTTAAAGACTGAAAATGTAAGGCCCCTTGTGATATTCAGAAAATCACATTTACCACCGAACTTATCTATGGTCAAGACCTGACACGAAAGGAACCTTGGAGTGACCTATATGATCTTCTCACAATCTTAGCATATATGGAGCTTTGATCAAGAGAGGATAAGATATCTTGGTGTTTTGTTTTACTGTTTGGTGGGTCATAAAATGAACATCAACAGAAACTGGCGCTAGAAGGAGGGCTTCACATAGGTGTTAAAATATTGTGCATCATGAATCAAGATGGTACTACAACATAGGGATGTCGTACCTATCCTTTAGCCAAATCTCAGATTTAAGGAAGAAGAGAAAGCTCAAAGGATTGAAGAAGCTATTCAAAAACCATTAATCATTTAGTTCCCAGCGCCTGTCAGAAGGAATTAAAGAGATTTCACATACTGGAGCGCATTAACTCATTTTTGCCTGAGGTACATCGGAGAATTTTAAGATCCACTCTGGGAGAAAAAGAATTACAAGAATTAAAGTTTGATCCAAAGCCTAGGAGAGGAAAGAAATAAGAATTTATGATCCAAAACTCACCAAGTGTAGCCGATCTCACGAGGTTATTTCAAAATCCACCTCCACAACATTGATTGCAAGATACTGATCAAGTGCAACAAGGATTAAATCAAGAAGGAGCTATGTAAATTTAGAAAATAATAGTTCAGATACCCATACAATTAGTTTCTCCTATAGTCATTCAACAACAAGTTCTAGTAATGGCACAACAACCATGGCGTCCTCAAAATGCGTCACCTCTCACGACATTTGTCACTTATCATTGTGTGCTATAATTGTGTCACACTTCTATGAATCCTTACATTCAAGAACACTCAAGAATGAGGTCTCAAAAATCGATCCATAGCTCCCTAGGCATGGAGTGCAAGAGTTTTTAGAATGCTCTCAGC
>MU225982.1:364869-380306 GCA_018584345.1 Thuja plicata
CTGTGGGAGGTCACAACAAAAATTCTGATCACCAAGCTTTCAAAGACCCATTTCCTCCTCATGGAAAAGGTGAATCATCTAAAGGCAAAAATAATGATGCTAAGGTCAACTATACATACACCAATAACGACAATGTCATTAATATGGTTGAACCTATGGATATTGAATATTGTAATGTCATCATTCTCAAGGGAAGGGAAGATACTTCCAAGTCCAAAACACCTTTCATTTTGTGAGGGTCTACACCTCAGTCTTCTAAACAAGGACAGTCTCAAGTCAGTGCTAACGTTGCTACTCGATCTCGTGCTAAGATCATCATCAAAGGCCCTGAGCTTTCTCTGTCAACATCAACTCAACCTTTAGACAAAGCTAAGGTTGACTCTACCAATAAGAATCCAAAAGTGGGTTCCTCATCTAATGCTGCCAATTACAACATTATCGATCAATTGCAACGTACTAATGCTCAGATAACTATTTTTGAGCTCCTAAAAATCTCCCCTGCTCACATGGAAATCTTGGACAAAGCCCTCACTGAGGCAAATGTCCCAAAAGATCTTGATCTTGATCAGTTTCAATCCATGATAGGTCACTTGACATCCTCACATTACTTGTCTTTCTCTGAGGAAGATGACCATTTTTTGAGTCACCCGCATAATAACCCTCTGCACATTGAAGTCATGATTGGTCCAAAGTGTGTTCGCCGTGTTCTCATAGATAACGACGCTGGCCTCAATATTTGCTCTGCTAGTTTCCTTACTCAGTTAGGCTATGGTGAAGATTGCATTGATGCCCACAAAAAGATTACTATTAAATCTTATGATGAGGAAGAATGTAAATCCAAGGGGCTAGTTGTGTTGCCAATCAGAGTTGGTCTTGTTGAACAAGATGTTAGCTATCAAGTGCTTGACATTCCTTTGGCATACAGTATTTTGTTAGGAAGGACATGGATCCATGAAATGCAGGCTATCCCTTCCACATAACATTAGTGCATTAAGTTCCCATTTCAAGGATTTGAAGTGACTATACCTACTAACACACGCTATGATTGCAATGCCCTCACAAAATCTGCTGACATCTTTGTGCCTACCAACAGAGAATCTATTGAACTCCTTGAGAATAAATTAAAAGAGATGGAAAAGAGTTTGACACTCAAAGAAATTGATATGGGAGGATATCAGATTGAACCTGTGATATCTATTACATCTTTACCTTTGTCTCCACGTTCTTTTGGGAGACCTTCGGAGAGCACTAAACCTTCTACGGTTCCTCCTCCAACAAAGTATGGTGGTACCTTTGTACAAGCCACAGTACCATTAGAAGAAGAAGTTGAAAATAGAGCTATCAAAGCTTGGATCTATAAAGGAGAAGACAACTGAACAAACTACTCCTCCTTATGACATACAACCTGAGCAATATGGCAAAGGCCTATCTATTATGCAACATTTTGGCTATAAAGGAAATGGTCCCATAGGTGTGAATCATAAGGGATTGATTTCACCACTTGAAGCTATTGGTCGTAGAACACGCGACTCTATAGGTATAGGCTTCAAGAAACTCACATTTCAACTGGGGATAAAAAAATTTGTACCTCGAGAAGATAAACAACCAACACCTGAAGAAACATCTAAAACTACAGAATCTGAAGACAGTTCTGATGAGGATAGTTATCCTTATCCTATTCCTCCAGACCTAGTGGCATTCTTTGCTAAGCCAGATGACTTTATACCACATGTCAGTACAGTAGACACTGACAGCGATTCTAATGACACCACTTCCTTTTCTTTATTAACTTATGAGGAGTGGAAAGAAATATATACTCTAAATCCAGGTCCTCAGGTTGATTTATACATACCACCACACTTTCAAGAACAGTTTGACCAGGAATTCGAGTCACTTCTCATTACACAAGAGGCAACTGATGCTACAAACACTAATGAGGTACCTAGGTCAAAAGGTTCTCATCTGACCATAGCAGAGGTTCTAGGTAGAACTCATCCCAACTGGGGACAAAGAGTTGATTTCACTCATGTTCTTGACATGACACCTAATGATGAAACATACTCCCATGAATATGAGTTCGACAGCTTGAGATATGCCACCTCTGACAGAGATACAGATACAGCTAACACATATGAAAACCTTCTCGAAGTAGGTGAAGGGTCTAGTGTAAGGTCACATGAGTCTGACTCCATAGATGTTACAATGTCATCTACTACGGTCGCTACAAATCAAAGGAATTCAACTATACCTCTGGATGAGATCGCTTTAGGTCTCGACTTACTTGTCCATGCTTTTGATGATTATACCGTGAATACACTTGAACCTGTCATGTCTCTTTCACTTCGCCATCCTGAGCTTATAGACTGGAACTCTACCTCCCCATCTAATGAAGTCCTTACATTCCAGAATGATTACGCTCTTGCATGTTACCTATACACTGTCAAACCTGTAACATCTTCCACTAGCGAAGCAAGTGTCAACATGATTGAGGTTGACATCAAGTATCTTAGTCACAAAATCAAAAGAATAAAAATAGGCGCTCTGATGGTGAAAACCACATTGTGGCTTTATCAGAGCCTAAAATAGTCAAAATAAAAGACGTATCCAAGGGTGAAAACCTCTCCAAGGTGCTCGAGGATGAGATACTTGATGCACTTCTGAGTCATTTTTAGGAGAGATCATCTGTGCTTATTGAACCAACTCAACCTATCAACTTGGGTATAGAGGTAGAACCTCAGATCATTCACTTGGCACAATCACTATCAGAGGCAGAAAGAGAGGAATTCACTACATTCTTCAGAAGAAAAAAGATAAACTTTGCATGGAAATATTCAGACATGCGGGGATTAGACCCTAATCTAATCATGCACCATTTGTCCATTGCACTAGGTGTCAAGCCCGTCAAGCAGAAGCTTCAAAAAATGCATCCACATGTAGCTCTACTTGTCAAAGCTGAACTAGAGAAACTTCTTAAGGCAGTGTTTATCAGAGTAATTGATTAAGAAGAATGGATCTCTAGTATTGTTCCAGTATCAAAACATGATAAATCTATATGAGTCTGCACAGACTTTAGAGACTTGAATTTGGCATGTCCTAAGGACAATTTTCCATTGCCTAATATTGATATGATTGTAGATATGATAGAAGGGTATGAAATGTACTAACTAATGGATGGTTTCTCTGGCTACAACCAGATAAAAATTGCGCCAGAGGACCAAGAGAAAATTGCTTTCACATGTGCCTGGGGCACCTTCTGTTGGAATGTCATGCCCTTTGGACTAAAAAATGGTGGTGCTACATATCAGAGAGTTGTTACTACTATATTCCATGACATGATGCATAAAACAATGGAAGCTTATGTGGATGACACTTTAGCTAACAGCATGCACCGAAAGAAGCATCTTGCTGATCTAGGTCCTATACTAGATCATATGGAACAATTCAGTCTGAGGCTCAATCCTAAGAAATACACATTTGGTGTAACATCTGGAAAATTGCTTGGCTATATCATCTTTTCCAAAGGCATTGAAGTGGATCCTTCAAAAGTACAAGCTATTATGTAAATGCCGCCACCGAAAAATATCAGACAAATGAGAGGACTTCAAGGCCAACTGCAGTCTATCCGGTGTTTTATCTCTCAACTAGCAGACAAGTCACAACCATTTACCAAGACTTTACACAAGGGTGTGGCTTATCAATGGAACAAAGAATGTGATGAAGGGTTCACACAGATCAAATAGTATCTTGTGAACCCACCAATCTTGATGCCTCCTATTCATGGGAAGCCACTTATACTTTACATATCTGCTACGGATACATCATTCGGTATTCTATTGGCTCAAGAAGATAAGAACAAAAAAGAAAGGGCTATCTATTACATTAGTTGAACTCTGGTCTCATATGAAACAAAATATTCTGCTATAGAGAAAGCTTGCCTTGCAGTGGTATTTTCTTCACAAAAACTGTGGCACTATATGCTGGCTCATACTACACATCTAATTGCTAAAATTGATCCTCTGAAATATTTGCTCAGTAAAACTACCCTCATAGATAGACTAGAAAATGGGTCATGCTTCTCAGTGAATTTGATATTGAATATGTCAAAAGGAAAGCCATTAAGGGATAGGAAATAGCAGATCAGTTGGTAGAAGCACCTCTATTAGATCATCAACCATTGCACATTGAATTTCTAGATGATTCCATATTACTTCTCACACATCGGTCATGGACTATTTTTTTGATGGTTCATTTACCCAACAGGGGTCAGGTGCTGGGATACTATTCATTACACCTCAAAGGTACTCTTTACCAAAAGTGTATAAGATGTTGTTTCCTTATACAAACAACATTTTTGAGTACAAATCCTTAATCAATGGTATGAAGATCACTCTTGAGTGGTGAGTAGATGAACTCAATGTTCTTGGAGATTCACAGTTAGTCATCAACCAAGTAAATGATATCTAACAGACAAGGGACAAAAAGTTGGTGCCTTATAAATGGTTGGTTGATGACCTCAAAAAATATTTTACTCACATAACATTTCAACAAGTTCCAGGGGCAGATAATAAAGCAACAGATGCCATGGCTACTCTTTCCTCCATGCTACAGATGCCAGAAAATGATTTTTGACATGAATTCCTAGTGGAGAAATTATGCTACCAAGCCTATGATTCCCCTAATTCCTAGATGATTTGTTCTATCATTAGACATGACTCATCTTGCTACCATCATATCTTTTCCTACCTTCACGACCAGATTGTTTTGAACACTTACACCTAGAATGAGAAACGTCACTTAATCCATAGTGCTTCACAGTTTTTCATCATAGTTAACAACTTGTATAGACATGGTCTAGATGGTACCCTCCTTAGGTGTTTAGAACCTGATGAGTCCAAACGTGCATTAGTAGAGGTGCATGAAGGAATCTGTGGGTCTCACTCTAATGGTTTGACATTGGCCCGTAAACTTATTAGAGATGGTTACTATTGACCAGTTATGGAAAAGGAAGCTACACAGTTTGCTAAGTCTTGCAAACAATGTCAACTACATGGTAATCTGATTCATGCTCCAGCCAAGGAGCTTATTCCCTTCATTACTTTCTGGCCATTTCAATAATGGGCATTTGACTTGGTGGGTCAGATTTATCCCTCATCCTCAAATGGACATAAGTTCATAATTATAGCTACAGACTATTGTACTAAATGGGTGGAGGTAGTTCCTCTCACTGCTGCCAATGGTAAATCAGTAGCTATGTTCATTCTCAACTACATCATCTGCAGGCATGGTGTACCCTCAACAATAATCACTGATAATGAGGGACAATTCAAAAACAAGGATTTGACAGAGCTATGCTCTAAGTTTAAAATTACTCAACATTGGTCTTCCATTTATTATCCTCAGGGTAATGGATAGGCGGAAGCATCCAACAAGACAATCCTTAAAATCCTGCATCTCATAGTGCACAACTCCGGATGAGATTGGCATCTCCAGATCAATCCAGCTCTCTGGGCATATAGGACAAGCATAAGAACACCAATAGGGGCTACTCCCTATGCTTTGATTTATGGAGCAGATGTTGTGTTACCAATTGAGGTTAAGATTCCTTCTTTGTGAGTCTCTTTGAAAGGCCTCATTACTGAAGAAGATAATAGAATATCTCGGCTACAAGAGCTAGAACTACTTGATGAACGTCAACAAGTGGCATTTGATCACCTTAGAGCATACCAGAAAAGGATGTCCAAGAGCTATAACAAGAAGGTTAGACAAAGGGATTTCCAAGCGGGTGACCTCATTCTGAGGGAGAACCCTAAGAATCAACAACATCAGATCCAGAAAGGAAAATTTGAACCAAACTAGCTTGGTCTGTATATTGTTACTGCACTGTTTAGGTCTGGTACCTATCAACTTTCTACTACTAAAGGAGAACAACTCAAAGAGCCCATCAACGCTCTTCATCTGAAGCGGTTCTATAGCTGAGACATCTTTAGTGTGCTCATGTATATACTAAAGTCCTAAAAATTTTCTAAAAATCTGAACAAGTTCTGAAAAAATGATCATCTTAGTGAAAACCTAGCGATAGGCGCTTTGATGTATCTCCAAAAAAAAATCATATATTCCAAAAAATACAAAAAAAATTAAAACTTGAAAAATACAAAAAAAAAGAGAAAAGAGAAAAAAGTGTCATTGATGAAAACCTAGTAAATAGGCGTCATGGTAGCAAAAAAAAATTTTATGCCAAGAAGGTGAAAACCTAGTAAATAGGCGCCTCTTGTTCCACAATGCTATATCTATCATAGCACCACTTGGCTTTACACATTCACTTTCCTACATTTATATTTTCCATGCTTTCCTACTTACATTTGCTTTCAGTTCCCATCAAGACACCAACTCACATGGATTGAAACTGGTCATACTCTCGGGGCAACCCTCCTGGTCTAGGAGGCACTGTCCTATTACCTTTTGTGGATCTACTTCGCGACAGTCACCAGTGGTTCTCACTATGTCTGCCTATTGTTGCTTTTCTTATATTGTTTTCTCTTTCCTTGACAATATCCCTAACATCAGCCACTAGTGGTTCTCACTGCGTCTTCCTACTGATGTCTAGCTCATACTACGATCTCTTCACTCGAGAATCTCTCTTGCATCAATCACCAGTGATTCTCACTGTGTCTATCTACTATCACTATACTATTGAGATTGCTCACATCCATTACAGTTGGAGTTATACTCAAATGCTCTATCTCTCGATACCTAGTCTTGGTAGTCTTTTCTTTAGCTTATACATAGCTTTTAGTCACTTTTGTGACACTTTGGTTCCTTTGCGAACCCTCCTGCCTTGACATTGATTCAGTGCCATACGCTTGGGGGCAACCAAATCTCATTTGTCCTCGATATGACAAGTCAGTCCTCATTACTTGGGGACATGGGTCCCCACTTTGATCACATCTTTAGTTTACACCCGAGTCAGTAATCTTGTCATTGCTACAAGACAACTCGCTACTGACACAAACTGGTGTTTTTTAACACCACCATAAACAATATTTTTTAACACTATCTTTGGACACATCTGTGTTTTTCAACACACATCAGATATCTCAAACGTGAACATCTATCGATAACAATCAGACACAATGCACTCACAAGCACAATAGTGTTTTCCAACACCTCTACACATACATATTCAAAAACTTTGAAACTGGCTGAGCTATGCTTGAATCTTTCTTTGTATGATGTCTATTCTCATATATTTCATTGCTATTATCTTTTTCTACTGCTTTTTAGTGTAGTCCCGATGATCCGGCAACGTCAAAAAAATAGGGTGTATGTGATAAGAGCTCCCGCACTAAGGTGGAACAGCCTCACATCCCTTGATCTTGTTTATTTGTATGCCATGGTGAGGTTGGTACTATCTCCTTGCCTATTATTGCTTTATTTGTTATTTCTCTGATTGTTATTGATCTATTTTTTTACGCATGATCGCACTCATGGTTATCTTGGCTTTGAATACCTCAATACTGGTGTACTATTGCAACATTAACTGAAAACAATGTTCAGGTCACCTTGACTTTTATGCCCTGGTGCTTACATTCGTTTCCTACATTTTATCTGATGACAAGTCATATTCATATCCTTATGATTTCATTGTGGCACCAGTAAGGGTTGTATCGACTTTGATGTTCCAAAAAAATGCTCAATGATGATGATTATATGATGGGTCTCACAACCATGTCCTAGGGATTGTATCTAGCATAGGATTGCATTTTCATTCTAGACTTGCATTGTGGTTGCAATTTGATGTTCACTTCATTGCATTCTCCTAGATTTGTACATTGGGGAGTTCTTCTTCAGCATCCTAGCTTCATCACTACTACACAAGTTTTTTATCCTAGCTCTTTATCTTTAGCTATATGCTCAATCTATTTTCGGGATCGAAATCAAAATCTGACACTTCTATATAGCTCAAAATTGCATTTTAAAATTTTTGAGACTGACGCGATCGGATGCTTGTGCAATTGACTTTCTGACGTCGCTTTCTTGTCAGAATCTTATCTTATCATCATTTTCTCAAATCTTTGACTTTTTTTCTCAAAAGTCAAACTTGGTCAACCAGACCTCAAAATCGCTCGAAATTGATTCTGAATCTTCTGAATTCTTCCATAATCTATTCTGAGTTCTTCTTGATCTCTGATTCAACATCTATCTATGATTTTTTGCTCTACATCATCATTATGATGTTTCATCTTTCCATTTTTCTCCCAAGGGGGAAGGATGATTACATCATTGAATTTATTTTTCAACCAATCTGATCTGATTTTCAAAAGTCCTCATTGCTAGGGGCATCTCATGACTTGGGGCATGTTCAACTTTTTGTACCTCACAGTCAAAACTGGATACTCCACAATCAATAAGGGCATCTTCGTTCCTTACATCTTGTCATCTATTAAGTATCTAAGCAATCTAACTTAGATTCTTGAGGATCAAGCTCTGTTCTGGAGATGGTTCTTGAAAAAATATTTTTGGGACAGGTATCGGGGCAATCTAACCCTGACACCTAATAATCAAGCTCCGTTCTGGAGATGATTCTAAACCTCTATTTACTCTTTTGAGACAGGTATCAGGGCAATCTAACCCTGACTCCTAAAGGTTAAGCCTCATTTTGGGGATAGCCTTGTGAAAGATGTCAATCTAACCAATATCTTGGCAATCTAACCTAGATATTGGGGGACTAAGCTTCATTCTGGAGATAGTCCTAAAATCTCTATTGATTATCTTATTGGATAGCTATCAGGGCAATCTAACCCTGACTCGTAAAGGTGTAGCCTCATTCTGGGGATAGCCTTGTGAAAGATATCAATCTATTTAGGTATCAGGGCATTCTAACCCGGATCCCTGAGGATCAAGCTTCATTCTGAAGATGACCCTCGAAAACTCTACTTGACCAGCTTCTCAGCAACCTAACCTAGACTTTAGAGAGTCAAGCTCTGTCCTGGAGATGGCTCTGAAATCTTTATCAATAAATTTTCAAATCTATTTTTTTGTGCTTCAAGCATCAGACTATTCTTTGAATCAATGCGTTGCTCACACATCAATTCAAAGAGGGGCAAAATGTAACACCCAAAAATTAGCATCTTGCAACCCTAACCAATTTTGTTGCATTTGTCATTCTTCTGAATCATCAAAGTCCTATTGTACTAGGCAATTCTGAATTTTAACTGACTCTACTCGACCTGAGTGTCAAATATAGAAAATCTTAAATCTGCATTAATCATACATTATATTTAATTCTTAAATATCTATTGGCTAAGGAAACCCTATGATTGAATTAATTTAATTATAAAGTCCTAGCACTTTAATTAAATTAAATTCACCCCTTTTAGCTAAAACATATAAAAAGGAATTAAATAATATTTAATTATTAAATAAATGTCCTAATTTCAATAATTGAATTTAAATATTCCGATAATTGAGAAAAACACATTTATGAGGTCATACTTTATTTATTTAATTAAATATTCTCTCAAAAATCTTCTCTTCAGTTCAGAAATAGAATCTTTGAATTAATTGTGCTTTAAAGAGAAAGAAAACAATTAAAATCAAATAAAACAGTTAAATCAAAGAAAGAAAACAATTAAAGCAAAGAGAAAACAATTTATTGTATTATTTTAAATAAATCTTTCTATTTTAAACTGGCTTTTCTATCTGTTTTATTTCAAAAGAGGAAACTTTCCATTCTGAACAACTTCTGAATCTATAAAAGAACTCTCATTCTCTCATTCAAACCCCCACTCATTTTCAGGCATTGTTAGAATACTGAATTATTGCCACATTTCTTGATAATCTCATATAGAATAATTTAATTTTGCAATAGATTAATTTTAATTTCTAGAATAATTGCATTGAAATCATGTCTTAGATTAAGCTTACATCTTTCAATTCTTAGAATAATCTTGCATTGTATTGCATTCATGGAGAAAAATCCTTCGTTTCTAGATTGGTCTATGGTTGTGAGACTCTTGTTCTGAGAGCTATTTCAAAAACCCCGTCTGGATAGAAGGCAACAGGTCGAATCATGCAGGCAGATAGGATGAATAATCTCATATTCAGCCTTGTGTGTATCTAGTGAAGAAGGACTATGTTGAAGTGTATGGTGAGTTAACAAGGCCAAATTTACTACATACAGGAGCACCCCCAACAACCCTCAGTCTAGTTTTGCGCAGTATACCAATGTTGTTGAGGATGTACACCAAAGTCCTCCAAGCTTAATTGGAATGGTACAAAATTCTCCTGATGATCAAAGGGTTATGTCAGATAGAGTCATATCACAAAGTGACTCTACAGCTAAGGGAAAAGGGGTAAGTAGAAATACAGATGCTCTGAAAAAACAAATGATGAAGTAGAATAGAGATGATACTTCGCACAGTACGAAGAGTGAATAATTTAATGCAAGAGAAGAAAAGCCTGTAATTTTCTATCAAGGAAAAGAGGAGCCTACCCCATTCCTTGTGTCGGTTTGAATATTTGGGAAAATATTACATAATTGCTTGATAGATTCTGGTGCATCTAGTAATGTAATGCCCCTGGAAATATGGAGAAAATTGGGATTGATCCCACTATAGACAGACAATAAAGTGACGTAACTAGATAAACCCAAAGTCTCGGTTGTGGGAGAATTGAATAACATTCATATGCAACTTGCTTCAGATCCACGAATCCAAAGCCGCATTGATATATTCATCGTGGATATTCCAGAAGGATATGGTATGCTTTTAAGCAGAGATTGGGCAACGAAGTTGAACGTATACATAGCTACTAACTTTTCTCATATGTGGCTACCATGGAGAGGAATCCAAAATTAGATTAGGATAGAAAGTACACCTAGGCTCCGACTGCTAGAAACCAAATAGAGTGGAGACAATGAGGTTTTATTCATGGGAACAACTTTGGGATCATATATGCCCAAAACTAGAGAAATTTTGATGTTACAAGGTTATAATCAAGGCGGATGTCCAGACGCGATCCCCAAGTTCACTAAAGCCCCTATTGATAATGATCCAAGGCTAGCTTTGAATGATGGGATGTTTGAAAATTTTAAGAACTTTGTCCTAAGGAGTGTAAAGAAAGAAGTCGAATTGGGCAAAGATGCTTGCATTCAAAACCTATTGTTACCCAATTGGTGCAAAATTCACAATGCTTTCCACTTAGAAATTTCATGCACAATGTGTAAAGCCACAATTGCCCAAGTGTCAAAGATGGTTCTCCAAGCGTCAATGATTAGAAATGTTGATGAGATCGCCAATGTTGAAAATTCACCACATGTGACAGGGCCACAACAGCAAGAAATTGGAGAAGATAAAAACCAAAGTTTCCAATTTCCAAGGAAACCATGATGAAGAAATAGATGAACCAGGATCTGAATCCTCCTGCACACAAAATGATGATCAAGAATGGACACTATCATTTGATGGATCCAAGTCGAAGAAAGGAAATGGAGTAGGCATTGAGTTAGTCAGTCCAAATGGAGAAACTTACTTAGCGGCACACAGATTGCAGTTCCCATGCACAAAAAATATCGCTGAGTATGAATCATTAGTTATTGGATTGCTACTTTCTATCCAAAAGGGTGCTAGGATCCTTCATGCACACGGAGACTTAGACATAGTAGTCAGACAAGTTCAGAAACAATATGCATGCCATGACAAAAGGTTGGGTCACTACCACAATAGAGTTTGGGACTTAATTGAAAGCTTTGACGCTTTCAACATTAAAAGGATAGGTAGAGAAAATAATCTGGTGGCAAACTCCCAGGCCCAATCAGCAAGTTTGTTGGAACCATTGGCCATGGAATGTGTGAATAAATTCACAGTTGAGCTAACATCAGTACCCTCAGTCCCTGACAATGTTAAAAATTTCTAGGTGTTTGAATATGATAAGCATATCCTCTATTTTCTAAAAAGTTTGAGGGTATTTAAAGCACAAGTCACCAATGAAGGAGAACAACAACAAGCGCAGTTTCAAATCGATGAAATCATGAATTTAAGGACAAACATCATTCCTAAGGGGATGATAGAGTTGGAAAGAATTTTTTATTCTGATAGACTGAGTGCCCTCAAGTACCAGATATTCAATGGAGGTGAATGCGAAAAGGTAAATATAGGAACAAAGGAAGATGTCAAGAATGTTTTTATTGGGAAAGTCTGTACTCTGAAAGAGAGAGAAGGCATCCTAAACTTGATGAAGGAATTTCCAGATGTAATTGTGTGGGAATATGAAGATTTGAAGACATATGAAACATCCCTAATCACACATACAATCCTGCTCAATCTAGGAAGTAAACCGTTCTGACAGAGACAGAGGCCGATAAATCCGATGTTGGAACCACTGATCCAGCAAGAGGTCAGGAAGCTAGTTTCGACAAGGATTATCTTTCCAGTTAGACGCTCAACATGGGTCACCTACCTGGTTCCTGTTAGGAAAAAAAATGAAGAAATAAGATTATGCATGGATTTCTAAAATCTTAATAGAGTTTCAAAGAAAGACAATTATCCGATGTCATCATTAGATGAAGTAATACAAGTTGTGAATGGGTCTCAGATGATGTCATTTTAAGATGGCTATTCTAGATATAACCAAGTAATGGTGGAGGAAGAAGATAGATTGAAAATTGCATTTACAACAAAGTGGGGCACATTTTCTTACAGAAGAATGCCCTTTGGTTTGATCAATGTTGGAGCCACCTTCGAAAAGGCCATGTACTACGCCTTCAAAGATCCGGTTCAGAAATGCATCATTATATATATGGATGATCTCACTGTGTTTTCCAGACATAGAGAAAATCACATAAATAATTTGTGAAGAATTTTTCAAAGATGTAGAAGAAATGGGATATCATTAAATCCAAAGAAATGCATGTTTACTGTCATCGAAGGAAAACTATTAGGTCGTGTGATCTCTAAATATGGAATCCCAATTGATCCTGAGCGCATTGAAGCCATCTCCAAGATTGGCCTACCAGCTGGCCAGAAAGAATTGAAGTCATTCTTTGGAAAAATCAACTTCGTTAGGAAGTTCATTACCGGATTCACTGAGATAGTCAAACCACTTAATGATATGTTGAAAAAGGTGCAAAAATAGATTGGACACCAACATCAAAGAGAGCGTTCGAAGAAATCAAATAGGATATTGTGGATTCTCATGTCTTGGTTGGCCTAGATTACACCAAACCATTCTACATATATTCCTTTGCTTCAGAACACACATGTGCGGCTATCCTCACTCAAAGATTAGAAGAGAAAGATGAGCATCCTATTGCATTCATGAGTTCCCCACTGAAGGATGCAGAATTGAGATACCCAAACATTGAAAAATAAGCCTATGCTTTGGTGAAGGCAATTAAGAAATTCAAACATTACATTTTGAGAAGCAAAGTGTACGCAATAGTCCCCGATGCCATAGTAAAAACCTTGTTAATGCAGAATGAGTTAGGAGAAAGAAGAGGAAAATGGATGGCCATCATTCAGGAGTACGACATGAAAATACAACCAATGAAACTAGTGCGTGGAAAAGCTCTAACACAAACAATCGTTACGACTAGACCTGGATTAGTACAACAAGTATATGTGTTAGAAGAAGTGTCTCTGGATGAATGGTATGATGACATTGTCTACTACTTGTTGAATCATAAGTCCCCTTCGCACTTGAATCCAGTACAAAAGAGAGGATTAAGAATGAAAAGTCAACATTTTATGCTTCAAGGAGTTGTCTTGTATAGGAAGAATCATGATGGAATCTATTTGAGATGTGTCAATAGGGAAGTAGCATGTTAAATTATTGAGCACTTCCACAGTAAGAATGGGGCAAGTCATGGAAGTAGTTTGGCTATAGCCCATCAAATCTCAAGGGCAGGATATTATTGGCCCACGTTATTCAAGGACACCCATGAACATGTGAAAACCTGTCACACATGTCAAGTAGTTGTTGTGCTTAAAAGGAATCCTGTCATGCCATTACAACTTTTTATTGAAGTAAAACCTTTTGCTAAATGGGGGTTAGATTTTATTGGCCATATTAATCCACCTTCTTCAGGACAACACAAGTATATCCTAACTACTATGGATTATTGCACATGGTGGTCAAAGGCCCAAGTTCTTAAACAATGTATAACTGATGTGGTCATCAAGTTCCTTGAAGAGAACATCATCACTAGGTTTCGATGTCCACATGCCTTGGTGTGTGACAATGGTTTCGGGTTTACATCTTTGAAGTTTTCTAACTAGGCATTTGACTATGGGATAACACTAAAGTTTTCATCAAACTACTATCCACGAGGAAATTGATTGGCCGAATCAACGAATAAGAATTTGTTGAGCGCCACCAAGAAGTTACTAGAAAAGAATCTGAAGGATTGGCACACACAATTAAGATTCACCTTTTGGGTGGACAAAATCAAAATTAAGAGCTCTATAGAGACGTCTCCCTATCAGTTGGTTTATGGGTAGGATCCAGTCTTCCCAATTCAGTTAAGGATCTAGACATTACAATTTATGCAAGAGTACATGGAAGGAGAAGATAGAGTGCAGACACATCTGACTCAATTACTGCATTTAGAAGAGAGAAGAGATCAAGCACTGGAAAAGTTTGCAAAGCATCAGGGAGTAGTCAAAATATGGTTTGAAAGAATGGATAAAGTCAAGGAGTTTTAGATTTCTGATTTGGTTCTCCATTGGGACAAGGCCCATGAGAAGAGAGGTGATCACGATAAGTTCAACAATTTGTGGAAGGGCCCTTATCAAATTTCTGAAATACTTGGAGATAATGCATTTAAGCTAAAGACTCTGACAGGAGAGGAAGTCTCGATGCCCATCAATGGAAAATACCTCAAGAATTATTTCCAACCCTAGGTTTCCTTCCACAATCCTTGTACATAGCTAGTCTAGGTTTCCCTTGTGTTCTTCATTTTGGTTTCCTTGTTTTTCTGCTTTCCTGTTCTGTATGCTTTTGCAGTGTAGAGGGGTTTTTGGTTTGGTTCCTCTATCATTTATTTTCCTCCCTCTGTGGGATTTTGGTTTTTTCGTAGTTTAGGTTGTTTTTGCCTTGTTAGTTTAGGGTTTGTTTCCCCTGAGTTTCTATTCTCAAGCAGTTTTAGTTTTCTTGTTTTTGGTTTCGGGTTTTGGTTTTGCCAGGTAGCCTGAAGGTTTGGGTGTTCTTGTTTGCGAGAAGGCATTGTGTATTTCATGACTTCATCTGAAGGTCCCACTAAGTTTTGTTTATTTCATTTCCCGGATAACTGTTTATGAAGATCCTTAGAAATTGAGGTTGTCTATCTTATGTTTATCATGGGGTGGAATGTGAACTTAACTCGGAAGGTTAATCATATATTGTGTCTCGACATTTGAACTCTGAGATTGTTATATCTCTCGCACCTAATCAATTGCTCTGAG
>MU225982.1:392052-405068 GCA_018584345.1 Thuja plicata
AAGGAACACAACAAGATGATGGCTTTGGCTTCGTCATCTTGTGTCATACCAACCGAGGTTGCTTGACATAATAAAGTGTTTAAATCATTTATATGATTTGACATCGCAGTCCCTTCCTTCATTTTCAACTTGTAGAGTCTCTTCATAATGAAGATTTTATTTGCAGCCGATGCCATCTCATACATGCTCTGAAGTTTGTCCCAAATTCTTTTGTTGTCTTTTCGTTCAAGACATTGAACAAGACATTTTGCGATAGCGAAAGAAAGATTGATGCCATCGCCTTATCATCTATCTTCTTCCAATCTTCATCTGACATCACAGCTGGTTTCTTAGTTTTTCCTTTGAGTGTGATTGATAAATCTTGCTTGATCAACAAGGAATGCATCTGCACTTTCCACAGGCTGAAGTTCTTGTCTGCGAATTTCTCCACTTTCGTATCCTCCATCTTTCCGGAAATTCAACCCCAATTTCCAATCTGCACAACCTGTGCTCTGATACCAATTGAAAGGAATTGAATGCAAAGAATAAAAACAGCAGATACAAAGTAAAACGACAAATACACAACGCAACGATTTATCCTGGTTCACCACAAATGTGGTTACATCCAGACTGCAGAGTATTGTATTAATATCAAAAGATCAACTACAAATGAGCAGGAGCAGCATATATAAAGACTCCAATAATATTACACAATGAAGAGTCTTCGAATATTGAAGAGTCATAATGGGAGGGAAAAGGAAGTTGTGACTGTTGGCCTTCACTTCTGAACAGGCAAGACCTTCAGCTTTTGGCATATTTGGGATGCACTCAACCTGGACCATCACTCATTCCAGGGACATGCCTGTTCTCAGGTGAAAATGGTATGAGAGGTTCAAAACAAGCAGTTTCAATGGCTAGATTTTGAAAATTAGGTATAAAACAAGCAGGATTCATTTGGAAAAGCAGTGAAATTCCTGATTTTATATATATAGAAAACACATGAAAGACAGAATTGCTGTACTCTCACTGTTTACTGAATAGAATATGAGCAAACAGTCGAATTGGTGTTGTATTTACATAACAGACGCACGCAGAAGTGCCTGACATCAAATTCAACATCTTGATTTCATGTTTGGTAAAAATACAAGGCTGTTTTTTCACTGCAGCTATTAGAAGGATACCAACCCCTCTACAATCAAGTGGCATTTCTAACTGTTTAATATAACCTACCTATTTTGAGCCTGATGCACTGTAGCCATTCAAAATTGTATCACTAAAGCAAAAAAAAATTGTGTATATTCTTTACATATGCAAATGATCCCATGTTTCAATTTTGATTGAAGTCTAAAAAGTCCAGAAGGACAGAACATGTCATTTCACAAATTTGATAAATTGACAATGATATTTAAACTCTGAGATGAAGACATATATAGATGAGCCTTGTGCAATGTGAACACAAATAAAAGTTGTAAGTGCCCCAATATGTTGAATTAAACAGAAGAATTAGAGCTATTGTGAATCCAAACTACATAGAAAAATGTAGAAGGCCACTTGAACCAACGAGTAAACTTTTTATACTGAGAGAAAATGAGGCAATGCAGGTCTGCAAACTTAAAGGACTGAAACCCTCAAACAATTTCACAACAATGTTCTTGGAGTTCAACATATTGGTAATTCAGATTTTATAAATCTATCTGAAGACTATGATGACAGCTGAAAATAAAATGTAGATTACAATACACACAAGATAGCATGCAAGTACACAATGAAGAAAAAATGTGCTGCACAACTGTTAAAAGAATGCCAAGAAGAGGCTTTATACAGTTCAGGGGCCAAAGAATGTGGAAGAAACATTAGTTGTTCTCTGCTCTTGCCTTCTTTTTGAGAAAAGAATCGAGTATATGGTTGGGCAAAGATAAGGTGTCTATTGTACATAATATATGTGCATAGATAAGCATGCTCTACAACAATAATACTATGAACAATAAAGTCCAGAAAATAATGCACGCGCAGAAGAAGTAAGAAGACATCTGACTTTTTCAGTCTTAAGTATGCAATATAGAGCACATGAAAAATGGTTGCCTTCATTGCAGAAGCAGAACCATAAAACGTGATGCATTTGAAGGTGACATTTGCTTTCAAAGGACTATGGAAGAGGGCTTTTGTGAAAAGAGCAAAGATCTCAAGAGATGGAATGCCTTCTTTCTTTTGCAAGTTTTGGTTGAATTGTTGAATCTGGGAGCTTCGTGAATGGATTAAGTTTCCCAAGTTTTCTTGAAACGGAATTCAAGAATTTCTTGTTGTATCGAGGAGGCCTTCCTGTGCCCAACTTAATGCTTGACCGATCCTTCTCTAAATCACTGAGCTGCATTCTCAACCTTGCTATTTCTAGCTTCAAATCTTGATTCTCCTGTCGTAGCTCTATAAATTCATTACGAGGAGAATGGACAGAACTTGCCCCAGCACTATAATTTACTTTTTTAGATTGGCAACCAGCTTCCCTTCCCATTAAAGTTCCAGACACAGCATTTCGAAGTTGTTGTTGTTCAAAGTACAGCACTTGAACAACAATCTGAACTGGAAGTCGTTCATTCTGAGCTGCATGCGCACATGCTTCGCGAGAGAGTTTTTGGCAATCCATTACGCTGCATACCTTTTTGTACTCTGATTCATTTAGGGAGGGATGGGCCTGCAAGTGTCAAATGTGAATCACAAATCAGATAAATATTCTCAACAGAAATTAAAAAACCAATATTTAACATGCATGCATCATACATAAAATTAATTTCTATTAAACAGTAGTATCCCCACGGTACCAACTACTGCCCACCTTTAAATAGATATCAATTGCTCTATATATACCATCATCAATTGTCCGGGCCTTTTTAGGTATTAATTCAGCAAGTGCGGTGAATTTGGCAATGCTCAGATTTTTGTCGAGGGCTATTTCTGCAAGATAATTCTCAAGAAGATTGGATACCTTTATCAAATCTGTAAAAGAAGAGGAGAAATGCTCATTGGGACCACAGACAAAAAGCATCTCTAAATCACAATGCTTCTCCTGTTCGAGAAAATTGAAAACGATTCTCTGCATAGAATCGACAGCGTAGACTGTATCACCATTGTAAGAAAAGGAAGGAATGATAAGATCATCCAAAGTTGCCTGCTCAAGCTGCAGACCAATCCTTTGTTCTAATTCCAACTTGCATGCAACTGTTGTCTCCAAATATATAGCAGTTCGAAGAAGCCAACATAGAAAGCTCACAGAAATATAATTTTTCTCTGTTGGTAGAAGACTTACAATTGTTTCTACCAGAATCCTTTGTCCTTGTTCTTCTTCATGTTCAATTTTCTTTCTTGATCTCCCAAAAATATCCTGTATGAATTTAAATAAGATTAGTTTACTTATATCAATCTTTTAGTGAGGTTTAATGGAGTAATTAGGGAGAAACAGACTGAGAAACAAAATTCCAATAATCTACATTAAGGGTATACCAAACGAACATACATCAAATATGCTTGTGTAACCTTTAATAACAAATCCATAGACAACCATCTTCTAGAAAAGTACTCATGCTTTCTCACCAGTCCTCTCAGCGATTTTTGGGCATAAAACATGAGAGCTGCTCCAACAGTGCCATGCTTCAAGCCTTTACCTTTCATGGCTGTGATGACTCTTTGAAAAAAATCAACTCGAAGAACAACTATTTCTTCTAGCCACCAATCTATCACAGGCTTTATCTGAAAATTACGAGAACTTGTACTCCCCTGACTATCTACCCTACCAGGTGAACCATTCGAACTCTCCTTAGAGGCCTTTGATGCCACAGTTTCTATGCACCTGCTGACAATTTTGAGGTCTTCCGCCATGGGAAGAAGTTTTTCACAAAAACGCAATACTGTCACTGCACTTACAAGGTTTTTTGGAATAACTTCATTGATGTAAGCTTCAGCCCGAGATACCAGGTTTGCATTTGCATAATCCTCTGTCATCTGCAGATACTCAGCAGCACAACGAAGCATTGCAATATTTGTAGTGCTGACTTCGAAGTTGATTCCATAACAGAATTTTGCAGCTAGTTCAAATGCTTCAGCTCCACCTGGTATATCACAAATATCTATCATCGATAGGTCTGCATCCTGTGCTTCTGCTACCAGTTTTCGAATGTATCCACACTTTGAGGCAAGAGGAAACTTCATTCAACATAACCATAACTAATCAGAAAAATATTGGTCGATTAGCAAACCAGAATACTAATTGACTTTGCAAATTTTAGGTTCAAATCATGCTCTGATCCAAATTAACCGCAAAGTTATTAAGGATCTTAAAAATTAATATAGTTAATACACAAGCGATGCATACCATATATATCTCCATTTAAAAACATATGTTAAAAATAATCTAACTGTACCTTGTGCAGAGAAAATTTGGCCCCTCCTGCTTGAATTGTCACATCACTTGGGATCTCCTGGGAGAATATCCTATTTAAAACCATCGAAAATTGCACAAAATCAGCAGTATTGGGTAAGTAATCAAATTTATCAGAAGAAAACCCATCATCTATCTCTACATTAAAAAATTCCTTGTTCACTAAACAACATGGATTTGTGAGACAAACCAATTGACAGTCAGGCCCGATTACTAATCTTAGAAGGAACAATTTTCTTGAAAAAATTGGCCCCCGATGAATGTAAAAATGCATCCAGTCGTTCAATACACAGGAAGTTCATATTCACCCAATTTACAATAAAATTTAAATGCAAAATATCTAGAGAATGCCAACAAGAAAGAAGATCGGGATCTAAAAAGCCTTGCCAAGTGATTTGTATTAAAGAGATAGCTTTTGAATTGATGGATTAATAAGCAAAAGACAGAATGCTTCTATTAATTGGATTATTGTTTGTATCCCATAACCCTTCTCTGTTGGTTCTAAGCACCTTTAGTAATCCAACATAATAGGTATCCCTTAATGGATTTTTTAATACCCTCAACCATAGATGGAAAACTCGTTGAATACTTGCCAATAAATCAAAAACTTGTGAGTTTTTTGCTTAGTGAGTTTTAACGACTTTTACTCGCAGAAAAAATCACAGGGTTTTTTTGATATCATGCTACCCATTGGAATCATCTTTATGATATTTTTGATATAATAGAAATCTTCCATTTTCCAATTGGACAATTTCATTTGTCAAATTGAAATTGTATTTAGTATTGTAGTATTCTATTGATATTCAATGTTCAAGTATTTAGTATTTGCAATTTTGTTATTTTACTTCTTATACATCTTTTCATAACTAGCATTTCAAGTACTATATGTATACTATATAATATATACAACGCCACCCCCCACCGCCTCCTCCCCTCTCCCACCGCCACCATCCCCCTGTCCTTGACAGACGGTGGAACATTGTTTTATCTCCTTTTTGTTGCATCCTAAGTACTTTAAATTGCTTTAAAGTCCAATGAACACCTGCAGACAAAGCACCCAAATCCTATAGGCCTTTATGTCTGCTTCTCCAATCTGGTCACTATTTTGGGAGATAGGTTAGAGACACAATGTTGTGGCAGTTGGATATTCCACTTGTAATGAGTTTAGAGCAGCAGGATATTATAGATAGTGGGAAAGGTGGATGACCATTTTTCTTGTGGGATCCAGGTGGAGCATTCCCATGGGTGGTTATGTATCAGGGAGCTGGTTGGAGGAGTTGGAGAGATATATTTCATCCATTTATTGATAGAGGTTGGCATAATGATGAGCTCCCATCATCATTTGACATTGGAGGTACATGTGGATTCAGCTGGAGTGAGGTTCTCAATTGGATAGAGAATGTTTTCATTTATGAGAGCAACACGTGGCACGTTGATTGGGCTAAATATGGTCCCATATGAGAGGCCATTGATCGATGCTGGCACAATTTGCTTCACAGGCCTATACATGCATTTGCCCACTATCTTAATCCGGCGTTCCAATTTCGCTGAGATTTCAAGGCCGGTGGCGAGGTATGGAGTGGGCTCTACGATGTTGTAGAGAGAATGTCACCTGATTCATCAATTGGAGCAAATGTAGTCTGTGAGATAGAAATGTATAGTAATTCACAAGGAGAAGTCTTCTTACAAGACTTATGCAAGAAAAACCGGACACTACTGATGCCAGGTAAAAATATTTTCAGGGCATAATTTAAAATTTAAATGTTAAACTTTTCTATCTATAATTCTAATTTTATTACCATTTTACATTGATAAAGTCAAAGTTATAGAATAGATTATAGAATTGATTTTTAATTTTTCTTGTTTGAGATGCATGGTGGGAGATGTTTGCTACTCAGGTGCCAAATCTACAGAGGATTGCAGTTCGTATCTTGAGCCATCCATGTAGTGCTTCAGGATGTGAGCGCAACCGAAGCATGTTTGAGCATATACACTCGAAAAAGCGCAACAAGTTGGCAGTGAAAAGGTTGAATAATCTTGTGTTTATTCATTACAACCTTTGCCTCTGTCACAGACAAATCTTGGGGACTGGCACATCTCCTATCATTTTAGAGGAGGTTGATCCACAGGCAGAGTGGAACACCAAGGTTCATGATCTTGTCTTCAGTGATGAAGACTTGGAATGGGTTGATCAGGTGGATCGAGAGGCAGAGGCAGTAGTGATGGTAGAGGAGGCTAGAGCACGAGGAGAGCCATTGAAGGACCTTGAGCCTAAGAGTGAGGAATATGAGGATTATGAGGATGAGGATGTGGATATCTCTGAGTCTGAGCCTCAGACACAGGCAGAGATCATGGCTGTAGAATCTTTCAGGAACTATCTTAGGCGTGTAGTACGTAGGAAGGTTGCAAGGTCAACTAGTCACTGATATAGGCTCCTCTGAGCCTTAGTCTTATAGGCTCCATCTTTTATTTTGATATATGTTTTGAACTTTCGATTCCATGGATTTCATATTCCATGAATATTGTGGACATTTGACAGTGACACTTTATATATTTCTAATGTGTTATTTAGTTTGACTTGTTTCCTTTAGAAATTCGCATTTATACTTATGTCATTAATGTAACTCGTGTATGTGTGCAAAGTAGCTTCTATTTATCTCAATTATTGTGTCTTTAATATTAATTTATTAAATGATGCATGAAAAAAGTTTTAAAATCCTTAAAAATCTTTGAATTTCTTGGGGGTTTCAATTTGTTGAGTACTTGCCAAGTTTTTGCCGAGTCTAGATGCCGAGTCCGAATCAAAAATCAGCTTTCCGAGTCCAAGGCGAGTCCGAGCCTTGAAATCCTGGTGTCCTATAGAATACTCAATAAAAGGACAATCACAAATTGTTACCCCATACTGAGGATTGATGAGTTAATTGATGAGCTTCATGGAGAAAAGTACTTTTCCAAGATTGACTTGCATTTAGGGTATGACCAAATCAAGGTGAGAGATAACGATGTGCACAAAACAGCATTTAGGTGTCATTATGGCCATTATGAGTTTTTGGTAATGCCATTTGGCATAACCAATGTACCAACAACTTTCCAATCAGCATGAACCAACTATTCATTCTACAATTGAGGAAATCTATTTTTGTTTTCTTTGATGACATTTTAATCTATAGTAAGACATGGGAAGATCATTTGCAACATCTAAATGAGGTGCTGAGTATACTTGAACAACATTCTTTTTATGCCAAGATTTTCATATGGGAGTTTGCGTAGACTGAGATTTTGTATTTGGCATTCAAAATTAGTGCACAAGGTGTTAGTGTGGATGAAGAGAAGATCAAAGAAATCCAAGATTGGCCTAGACCAAGGAATTTGACACAACTAAGAGGTTTTATAGGCTTGTGCAGCTATTATAAAAGGTTTGTGAAAGGATTCTCACAACTTGCAGCAACTTTAACAAATTTAAGTTTTAACCAAGAAGGGATCTTTTACATGGAGTGCAACAGCCTAACAAGATTTTCACAAACTTAAAGAGGTGATGAGCTCATGACCGGTTTTGGCAATCCCATATTTTTCACTTCCTTTTGTCCTAGAATGTGATTCTTCAGGAGAAGGCATGGGGGTTGTTTTAATGCATATGAGAGCAAAAAACTCAAAGCAGCTAAACGGAACTTCTCAACTGATGACAAATAAATGTTGGGCATTGTGCATGCTCTAGCTAAGTTTAGGAAATATTTGGTTTGTTTGGAAGTTTGTAGTAAAAAACTTAAAATAGATCACAATAGTTTGAATTTCTTCCCCAACCAAAGGGATTTGAACGATAGGCAGCAGGAATGGGTGAGTAAGACTCAAGCCTATGATTTAGATATTGAATATTTTAAGGGGAATAACAATGTGGTGGCTGATGTGCTCTCTAGGAAGCCCCATCTTTATTCTATAGCTGATATCTGCCGATTGGAGGGCTTTGATCATAGCTGAGTATGTTAAGGATCCATTTGCTAATAACATTATGGAAGGGAAGGTGCAAGATGACAAGTTGAAAGTAATGAATGAGCTCATCCTCTACAAAGACCAAGTTTATATCATACCAAAATATAAGATGAAGGAGAGGATTTTGAAGGCATGTCATGAGACACCACTTGTGGATAGACATTTAATTGAAAGGGTTTTTGAGGTAGGTGATATGGGGTTTCTAAGGTTGCAGCCCTATAGGCAGTCTTCCATCAAAGGGCACGGAACTGAGAAGCTGAAACCACATTTTTATGGGCCCTATAAGGTAACAAGGAAAATTGGTGAGGTAGCCTATGAGCTGGAACTTCCAGCTAACAACAGAATTCATACTACGTTCCATGTTTCATGCCTCAAAAAGGCTCTATGGCAGCATGTCACACTTTCTCAAGAGCTGCCACCACTCGACTATGAAGGTAAAATTGATCCTTGAACCTGATATGGCATTAAATGTGAGGCAAAAAAGGCTAAGAAACAAAGTCATCCTAGAATACTTGATCAAATCAAAGAATCTCCCAATTGAGGATGCAACATGGAAAGGGATAGAGATTTTTGAGCATCCAAATTTGAAGTTGCTTGAGGAAAAGAAACAATTTGGAGGGGAGTACTGTCATAGACCCAAATAAAACATTTCCCGTGGAGGCAATTTTGAATAAGTGTTTTTTACAACGCTATTTTTAATAAGTATTAAGATTTTGATCTTTTATTTGGGCTGACCCTAGGTTGGTTTTCTTTTGTCTTTTTAGGCATTTTAATTTTCCGTTAGGCCAACTCTAAGTGTGATGTCCCCTTCCTAATTTGCCCTAAAATCACAATTGCAAGAAATTAGGATTATAGTTTGGCTCACCAAATAAAGCTTTCCTCAATAATGTGATCCTGGATTCAGATCCTGCAAACATAACATGAAGAAAAACATATGTAATACATGTACATCCATATATCTAATCATTTAGTGAAACTATATTAGAAGCTTAGGTTACAAACATATTGGGATAGAGACATGATGGGCCCACCCAAAGTCATTTCTAAACGAAGCCTAAGAGGGATGTATACCACAGTCCCCTTGCTTGGCAGCTTGCACTTGTTTTCCCCAATCATATCTCATCTCCCTGCAAACAATTGCCACCTTGTGGAATCAGGTAGAGGCTATAAGGGGTGACTTGACTTAGTGAGTGCCTTCTTGTCCTAGGCCGCAATGGTCCTACTAGGACGGCCTCCTCACGAGCCCCTCGCAACACTATTTTTACACCTCTGGACCTTTCTCTTGCAAGGTGGGTTTCAGACATTACAAATATTGATATAATAAGTTAATAACAACATGATCCTTAGTAGAAGCAATTTAGTCATCCCTAATGATAATCACATAGTTGTAGCAATAATCATTATATACATTGATATATAGCATATGTCTATCTAATAATCTTAATGATTAGAATAGATATACCAGTAAGATGTATTGAGTTCTATGCTATTGTGGTATGGCGAACTTGCTGTGGGCTCGATGTGCAGATATTTCCTTTATCTATAGATGTTGCTGCAGTACTACTGTATGTGTCCTGCACTGAGTAATATAGATTACTAGTTTCCTTATATTTCCTTTGATATCACCTTGTATACTCAGATTGCTGATAAAATATCTGATATGGTATTTTCTTCTGTTCAATGCCTTATACCGAATATGTATTACCTGCAACTGCTGCTATATATTCTTCTGCTCTCTGTAGATATAAACTGTTGTCAATATCTATTATTGTATTCTCTTATTTTCTTCTCTTCGATCTCTAGAAGGTGTTCTCGACTGACTGCTTGATTCATCTGTTCTTCTTTATGTCACATTAATTCTTTATCTGCGTTTGCCCCCCTTGCCATTCTCCCACCGTGTCCTCTTCTATTTCATCATTATCTTTAAAGCAGTGCGACCCTTGGTATCACTGTCTCTCCACGAAGGATCGAGTCTTTAACGCCGTCTCTATATGAAGGATTGTGTCTTCAGATGAATCACACCCTTTACCACTCATACAGGTCAGACTCTTTGCAAATTTCAATATCTCTAATATAAATTGGTTTTTTATGGCTGTATAATCGTTGCCTTCTTTAGCATGAGGCCAGCCAAAACAAATATTAATTTGTAATGTAAATATGGTCGGCCAACACAACATATATTAAACATTTCAAATGTAGTCGGTCAAATAAATGTGTCTTAACCTCCCTAACTGAGTCTACCCTAGCATAATGGTTATACAAGCAGCAACCTGAGACTTGAAGTCCGTTATTTGATCTTACAAGGGCTGTGCTACTGACAGGGGACATGACAGTCCGCCCTTCCCAAAATTGCTTGTCCTCAAGCAATAATTGAGAATAGAGTAATTCAATCTGTGCTACTCTAATACTATATCCAGTTGTTAATGAAGGTATTGGAAATTTGCTAGGTTGAGACAAGTTTTTCTCCCATCCTTATTACTTGAAAATGGTAAAAGAACAATTTCGAATGACCCAGTGTTTGCACAATATCACAGATATTTCCTTTAGTTACCATATATTAAGATGAGGATTAGAAGCATGACACATATCAATGTACTGTTCTTCGTCAAGAAGGTTTTGGGAACTTTCCTATTTGGTTTCACAATTATGCTCGTTTATATGGCTAAATTGGATTGAATAGGATTGAGTAGACATGTTTCCTCATTAGGGTAGCCTTGACTAAAACTTTGAAAGTCCATCGCCTAGTTACAAAAGGGATGACCCGGATTTGGTTTATATCCTTTCATTTTTTAGTATGGCCATTCTGAGTGAATCCCTATAAGTCTACCTAATATATAACCAAATGAGTACTTGTAATTATTTTTGTATGACATGTTACCCCTGATGTGGCATCTTTCCAATCATTAGAGCTGAAGGCTCGTGTATATATGCGTTTGCTTGATAACAATGAATGGCTGAAGCTTAGGTTCCCACGTGACACGAGGCTGAAGAGGATTGACATGTACATGTTATTTCCTGTTGTGAAGCTAGACGTGTCAAGGCCTACTTGGATTGTGATAATTTTCATTAGAATTTAGAGGTTTTGGATTTTATGACTGAAAAGATCTCAATTGCTTTATAATTCTCTGAAATCTGGTATCGCCCTTTTGACTAAGCAGTTGTGAATGCATATATCAGATTACTGTCATGGTGGGATGTTAATGCATTGGTAAACCTAGGTGCTGATGCAGTTATGATCAAATCTTAGCAGTCATGGGGCGGTTATATAAAAAATGCGAGACTGATCTTAATCGAGTTGTACGCTGTTGGTTTTAACTTATGGTTTGAATCATGCTTTCAACTCAGGAAGGTATATAAGAATTTGTAATAATTGTGCGTGTTGGTATCCCTTTGGTATTTGTTAATAATTTTGGGGCCTCAAGTTGGTCCTTGTTTCAGATTTAGTAGACTGCTCCTTACAAGATTCCAGGGTTATTGTCCTATGACTTAGTGTCTTGCTTATTGTTTCTCATGATTTTGTGGCTATTATTCTTAATATATTTCCTTTCATATTTTTTTATAACAATTTGTAGGCAACTTACTATACTCATCAAAAGATCTTATACTATCACTTGAATTCTCACATATTCTTCCTGCATAAACCCTATTTGCAGAAAGGAGACATGCACCACATTTTAATTTGAATGCAATAATATGGCTTCTGAGACAGTTATAAGTGCTCATAAAACACATGGTAAAACATCCTGGAAACACATCAGATATGAAGCAAAGCATATATAAGGCATACGTTAGGAAGACTCCCAACACCATGAAGTTATCATGCAGAAAATACCTCAAAGATGAATTAAACATATAAACTCACAAAAGATGCCAATTATATCCATAAATACACATAAGGCATAGACATATATACCTGTAGAGCATGAAGTGTGCACCTTTATACACATAGGGCGTAAAGCATATGAATGCACATAAGCCATGAAGCAGATACATAAATAAATGTAGTGCATAAGCATGAAATTACTTAAGTCATGAAGGATACACATGAACACACGTAGTGCATAAAGCATGAGTATACACATGAACACACGTAGTGCATAAAGCATGAGTATACACATAAATTCACTTAAGTCATGGAGCATACACCTAGCGCATTAAGCATGAAGCATACACATGAATTCACTTAATTCATGGAGCATACACGTAGCGCATTAAGCATGAAGTATACATATGAATTCACTTAAGTCATGGAGCATACACGTGAATACACGTAGTGTACAAAGAATGAAGAATGCATATGAATTCACTCAAGTCATGAAGCATACACATGAATACACGTAGCGCACAAAGTATGAAGTATACCTAAGTTGCTGATTCAGGTGCAGATGTGGATGCGGGTACGAGAATCGGGTGAGCAGATGCGCGAATTTTTTTTAGGGGGTTTTGGATGCATTTATATATATATGCAAACAAATGCAAAAAATATACAAAATAAAATCATTTGATAGTATGATACTTCACCATTGATCAAGATATCTGATAGTTCACAAATATTCAAATTGAAATAACTAATAAGCCATATCATATACGTCTATGTTCACGATTCCAATGCAAATCAGAA
>MU225982.1:405118-439106 GCA_018584345.1 Thuja plicata
CGTCTATGTTCACGATTCCAATGCAAATCAGAAAATCATTACAATTACAAAATCAAAATTTAGTTCATGATTCAATGTTCATCAATCAAGATTCAAGATTCACTAATCTGAATCAGAATATTAAAAACAAGATTAATGGTTATTAAGCACATGTTTTTTGTTTAGGAGCAAAAAAAAAGATTAAAAAATGTTATTAAGCACATGTTTTAATGTGCTTTAAGTTGCTTTTTATCAAAAAAAGCACCAGTTTTGACGTTGGGCCCGCGGATGCTTGTGGAAGCTCACGGGTGCCCTGTGGATGCGCGCAAGAAGCGCATCTTGGGCATCCAGGGATGCCCTGTGGATGCATGCAGGAAGCGCATCCTGGATGCTCTACTACACATCCACAAAGCATCCAAGCGCCCAGGATGCACTTCCTGCGCGCATCCACAGGGCACCAGAATCTGCATCCGCATCAGAACAAATCCGCTTCCAAATCCAGGCTAGGATGCTGCGAATCGATAACTAAGAAGTATACATATAAATTCACTTAAGTCATGAAGCATACACGTGAATACACGCAACAAAATATGAAGTAGACATATGAGTACATGTATGAATCATACCCGGAAAATACATGTAAGGCAATCAAACACATGAATACACACAAGGCATGAATTATACATAAGAATAGATGAGTACATACGAGTACATGTAAGGCATGAATTGTACACAAGGCATAAAGCCATATAAATATGCGCAAGGCATGAAGTATACATGTCAAGCATAAAGCAATAAATACACAGTAAACACGTAAAGCATGAAGCAATACACTTAAATATATGCCAAATGCATAAGGCATGAAGTAGTATATAAATGCTTGTCAAACATATAAGGCATGAAGCAATAAACAAAGTATTTAGGAGGAATGTTCTCATGGAGTAAACATGCATGAAGTTCATCAGTTGTGAAACAATACAAGGTAAACATATGAAGAGTATGCGTAGAAAAAGTACTTAGAGTAAGCATGCTTATATTAGACATGAAGTAGTTAAATGTAAATACATATAGAAATGCAATGTTAGCCAACTTGATTATATTCTTCACCTACTTATGAAAAGAGCTAGATAGTTACCACTAATTAGATGGCAATTAAGGTAGGTTTGTCCCACAGGACGACAGTGTTTACCCACTGGGGTAACCTAGTTTACTGGTGCATAGACGTTGTACGGAAATACAAATACATAAGATAGATCAGAAAATATAAGTCTTTATTAATCATCCGTAACTTGAATACATTTACAATAGTGCCTCTCCGCATCTCTCCGAAGAGAAAGTACATCGCTTATTTAAAACCCGAAGGGGTGTGACCAACCATCACCACCGATTCCCCACCATCGTCTGGTAATAACTAAGTACCGTCGGCTACACATAATATAACTGACACAGTATAATGTAAACTCTACGGCTAACATCATCCCCCCCTAAATAAAAGTCGTCTCCGGACGACAACAAAATATCCGGAATAGAACACGATAGGAATGATGAACCATGTACAAGAACCAAAACATGCTGCTCAGTCTCAGCCTCTATCAAGTGCTGCCTCCGTAGCCAATCTATCCTCAATAGCCATGCTGCCTTCTCCACACCCAACTACTGGGTACACTGAACCAAGTCTGACTCTACTGCCTCCAACCTGGTGGTCAGCTCCTCCCAAGCTCTCTGTGCCTCCACCACGACAGCCTCATGTCCAGCCAAGACATACTCCTGAAAGCGTAGTACCCTGCTACCGCTCTCACCACCACTGGCCTGTGGACAATCAATGCCTCCAGCATCTCTGACTCTTATCTCTGGGTCTCATCTGTTCAACACGTGTGTTCACAACCTCCAAATCTATCTCCGTCGTCGGCTTATGGATTCCCCTCCAACGCTTCGCTGCAAACGTCTTTCTCACCTAGTGGAACAAACCCAACGTTTACCCTGATGACGCGGGTACCCCAAACTTGTAGTGTGCCTCAATAAAGCATCGTTGAGGATAACTTGCTTCTTCGTGCATTCTGCTTACAGCTCAGCAAGTGGACTTCCATAGACTCCAGCACATGGTTTGGCTAACATATTAGATTTATTTTGTGGCATTGAAGTTTGGGGTATTCCGTGCTTCTAGTTGAATCTAAACCAGACAGATTAAATTTCAAAAATTTGCCCGCTTCTAAGAATTTTGAAAATGGCAGATGCCAAATAGCTTCCTATTAGTTTTGGGTAGTGTCTTTTCTCTCCAAAGATTTGGAATTCGACCCACTTTTAAGTTAACCATATCACTTTTAGGTTGTCCACTGTCAATGTTACTTCCATAAACCTTAAAAATAGACTCTATCTAAATAATAGTAAAAAGATCTGACCAATAACCCCTCTTATACAAATGACATTGATTTTTTCTTGTTTTTATCCTGTAAGCCTGTAAGGTATTTGTTGGCATGCAACTTTGAGGTCAGCAACAGGGGAAATCTCCAGCATCTGACAATACACCAGTAAGATGAGATGGGGGATTGTGATGACATGAGGATTACACCTGATTCCATAAGGAATCACCCCAGTCCTGCATACTGTAAAAGCTCCAAAGTCTCACATCCGTGTACCGGGCAAGCTATTGCAGTTTACCAAATCTGACAGACCATGTTGGCACCAAGGATGTCAAAAGGCACTATCACATAGCGGACAAATTGGTGGAAGAGAAGATGCAGCTAATGCAATTTGATCAAAATGATGAGAACTCGTTGAAAATGAGAAGGAAGCAAAGCCCATGTAAAAGACCTGGATAGATGGACTTTTACGCTGAGGAATAGAACTCACCCAATAGGACAGGGCCTTTGTTTTCCTGGCCATGAGGAAGAGGTCAAGGCTCTCTCCCATGAAGGCCCGTTAGGTTCTTGTCCACTGAATACGCATAAGATTGCTGATGCATAACTGGGAAATCCTTGGTCTCTATCTGAATAACTAGACAAATAACAGCTAACCAACCAAACCCCCTTCAATGATTTGGATTTCTCCATGAAACTATAATTTTTTATCTCTCTCAAATTCTCGCTAAATCCTAATTTTAGCTAAAAGAGAATGTTGTTAAGCTTTGTTTTGGAGTTTTTCAGATGAAATTTTCATGTTCGCAATCCTGATAACCATCACTTTGGATTTTATAATGGGGGATATTGGCTCAAATTCTTACGAGAGAACGAATTATTAGCAACAATGATGGAAAAAAGAAAAGGATTATATCTCAATATCTTGCAGCGAACAAGTTTTGACAATAAAATAGAGTAAGTAGAGAATTATGTCCTTCGATTTCTTTATACAAATAAGCCAATAATATCATTCCATAACTAGATGCAGTCAGAACCTGCAATTCTCTCTCTCTTTCCACCTCATAGCAAAAATTGTGGACACGGATGAGAATTTTCATTTGGGTGCACCAAAATATTCGTTTAAGCATGCCAATTTTCATTTGGGTGTCATCTGACAATAACGAAAATGGTAAGAATACAAAACTGGACTCAAAACGGCATGTTCGCAGAAATAGATAGCCAAGCAAATCCCAGAGTTATACACCTAATCAAGCGTAATTCATTATCCAACCTATTCTAGCATACTGAAATTTTCAAACAGAACAACTCGTGCCAATGCAATTGAGCATTCAAACTGCAGGATTTAAGCAAACGGATCTTTCTAAACTAAAATCTCACAACTCAACAAACCCCACGACATGAAATGTGATAAATTGAATGAGAAAAAAAACTGATTTTGTAAAATACCATTCACTTGTTCTCTTCATGGCATTTGCAAGAATCTGTTTCTTCTTCTTCCGTGTTGGAGCAGCTGTTCCTCCTCCTAACATCACCATCTTAATGTTGTTGGTCTTGTCCATTTGCCAGCACAGGATAACGTTTTCGATAGCACCACTGCAAACAAAATATCAGATCCCATAAATGGAATACTAACAAAATCTTGAATCTTTCATTGTCTTTTCTCATTAGCTCTCGGTTAATAGATGACAGATATTCCCGCAAGTTGAGCATCATCGCGGTTATTCTGTTTACCAGTCAATTAACACATTCTAAAAATGAACATTTTATCTTACAGCGTATTGCCAGTAGATTATTGTGGTGAATTATGCATGGCCTTACGTTCTAAATCTTATCGTTTCCCAAAAGCAAGCTCTAACATTTTTTTCTTGGGAAGTTGGAAGAATGGGAAAAAGTCTACAAAGCCACCATGCCACAAAGAAAAGCTCAACGTTAATAAAAGTGGTGGAAAGGTTTTGTTTTTTCTAAAATTATTTTTTATTAGGAAAACACAATTGTTAATTACGCCAAAGGCATTGTTAATGACCTGAAAAGTAAAATCTACGAATGAAAGTTTTATAGAGCTTTGCATGACAATTGCAACGCATTTGTCTGTCTGATTTCCCATCATTTCGAAACATTTATGTATGTATTATGTAATAGTTTGTGTGTAGCATAAAAGGGGGGGACAACCTCATTTTTTACGCCAAAAAAGTCAGGTACGCAAACCTTTCTCATCTACGGGTTCTGATCATTGTACGATTTGTTTCAAGATATATGGAAATTAATTCTTTCACTTGCAGATGGACGAGCTAATTAGTGTATCCTATAGTTGTCCTCTTCTGGCCCATTAAAATATTTTTGGAATTATTCTAATTTCATTCATTGGGTTATGGCAAAGACTGCGAAAATCTAAGATAATATATAACTCTTTCTTCTTTCCTTTTTATGGGAAAACAAACTTTATAAAACTTATCTTTTCCGACCGAGGTAAGTGGTGTAAACTCAATATTCAAACATAATTTTAATGTGAGGACCCACCAAATATGTTATCATAAAGGTGAACACAAGAAATTGAGATGGATACTGAAGGCAAAAATGGTGACATGTTGAACACAAGACAAGAAAATATGCAAAAGCCCAAATTGCCTTGAAGAAATGAGAGGCAGAGCATCCATTATATAGAAAATCAAAATGGAGGTGACATTTTGGTAGTCAATCATATTCGCCAATATTACAACAGCCAATAATAAAGACCAACAACTATCAACAATAAAATTAAATGTATTAGGATTCTAAGAGTCACAATCCAACAACACTACCATGTGGTGGGTGTTGAGCTTGCTCATAGAATTGAAGACATGGTGGAAGCTATTCTGACTCCTATCATGCTTTCCATATGGAGCAGTTTCTAGACTTCCACTCGCCCTTCATGCCTCCTCCAAACCTCCATCCTCAATGTTCCCAGCGTCCTTGGTGTGTCCCAGAGGTTGAAGTTCCAAATAATGCTAACTCCTCACACCCGCGTCCACACTCCAAGCCCCCGACTACCACGAATCACAGGTCTTATGATGCTTGTGACGTCAACCTTTCTCAGGCAGCCATGGAAGAATGACAAACCAAATGCTCCACTTACTACACGATTTTTGGTGGGATATTATAAAAAGTTGAATTAAGTCTACTATGGGGTTTCTTTTTGATGGGTTGCAGGATATATGATCATGTTATTAGTTTCAACCAGTATATCGGTAAAGGTTTTGAGGGAATATATTGTAATCTGATGCAAAAGTCTTTGTAATTTTGTCAAGCTCAGGCTCCCAGGGAGCCATAGTTACTACTTAGTTTGTACTCTTGGTCTCCAAAGTCTTATTTGGTTATCTCAAAGCCTCGACATATTTCTATATTGTAAAATCAATTTATATAGATAAGATCATTAACATAGATAAAAGTTGAATTATTCCCTATGTACATAAGATCATTAACATAGAGAACTAGGATAAAGATATCCTTAGCCGAGCTTCTGATATAAAGATTTGGATAAGATTGACTTCTTGAAAAATCCTTTTGCTGCAGGTATGAGTCTATCCTTGAATACCATACTCTTGGTGCTTGTTTGAGACCATACAAGGCCTTCTTTAATTTGCAAACATAATGTTCTTTAGCATAATGTTATTTAGAAGGTATTTCAAAACCTTTAGATTGTGAAACATACACTTCCTCATCAATATATCCATTCAAGAAAGCACTCTTCACATCCATTTGATAAATTGTCCAGCTCTACTGAGTTGCTAATGCTAAAATTAGTTTGATAGTATCCATCCATGCTACAAGTGCAAATGTTTTAGAATAATCAATACCTTCATGTTGAGTGTGCCCTTTGGCTACCAATCTAGCCTTATGCTTAGCAATGCTTCCATCATATTTATACTATGTTTTGTACACCCATCTTGTACCAATAATTTTCTTACCAATAGGTAATTGAACCAAATCCCATGTATCATTCATTTCATTTGTTTCAATTTCATTGTTCATTTCTTCCATCCACTCTTCTTTTTCTTGAGCTTGTTCAAATGTTTGCGGCTCATTATTTCCCATGATTTGAGTCATAAATGCAAAATTCACTTTTGCTTATGACCTTGTCATTTTTTTCAAAATTTGAATCCAACATAAGAGTTGATGGATGATTCTTTTATGTCATTCTTTGATATTTTTGATATTTTATTACTCCCGCAATAGATGATTCAGGTACATATTCTTCTTCCTCCTCTTCAATCTCATCAATTACTATCTCTTTTCCTTTTATTTCATTTTCTTTGGTATATTCTGCTAGGTCGTTGAATACAATGTCTTTGCTTATCACAAGGTTTTTCCCTATTGGGTCAAACAACCTATATGCTTTATTTTTAGTTTCATAACCAATACAAATGCACATTTAAGGCGTTTATAATCTAACTTAGACCTTTTTTATTTTGGTATGTGTACATAAGAAACACATCCAAATTGATGCAGAGGGTTTGACAACTAGTGCTCTTCTTCACTTTAAGGCGTTTGATTTGTCTAATCCAACCATCCCATGGTTTTTATTTGTTAGATCTTCTTCCAAATAAGATCTCCAAAACCCCCTCTACCAACTTATCCTCCAAGGTATAGTTGGTTTCAAGAAGACTCCAAAGTTACCAAGCTTAACTAGTCCAACTAGTTCCCGAAAAGCCTAGTTTCTTCCATTAATCCTCCATCTAGTATGTCAACTCTCTGCCTAGAATCTTCCCATACATTCTCCAAGACTCTTAACATCCTTCTTGACCCATCCTAGGTCATTCTGCACTCATCCCAATACTCCAATACCTTTTACCAATCCAATTGGTCACTAATTCACTAGGAGGCCTAATTGCCTAATTCCTAGTAGGTCTATTTTCACCAATTTTGGCCTAATGCTTCCAAAATCCCCAAATGACTCCACAAAAACACTTGGAAATATTCTTGATATCATTCAACCGTGTCATAATCCAAAACCCTGACCTCTGATGGCACCCAAAACCCTATTTTCTTGCAGGCCCTAGATTATAGCCTATTAATTAGGCCTCTGGACTAGTAAGCATGAACAATTGTTAATCTTGTCTCCAATCTATGATTCACCTCCAACCACCATTGAATCCTTTTAGAAGACTATCTAGTGTATCTAGAAATGCCACTAAGTCTTTCCCAAAAGGTCTTGGGTGCTCGCATAAAGTCTTTCTTCTCCCTGTCCTGGCTCACTTGGTCTCACCAATCAGCCATAAGGCTTCACTTTTGTCCTATGAAATCCAATGAAACAACCAAAAAGTAAACTACAAACCTATCTACAGACCCTAACCCTAATTTCCCCATGGTTTCAGACAAATCTACAGGAGGAATTTTAGGTTTGAGCCATTTCTAACTAGGTAGCACTATTTTTGTCTCTGTCAAACCAATGACCTTCAAAAATGTGTAACTTAACTTCTACTGAACTTCAAAAAAAACTACCTAATGCATAAGAAATCTGAAAGAAAACACTACACTATCATGGATCCCGATCACCTCTGCCAATCCGTACACAAGTAAAGACACAGTGCAGATTACACAAAAGAGGATACAATCATCCACACAAAGGTGTCAAAGTTAAGTGTTTCTCTCCAAAATCTCATTAACCTCTTCAAATCATCAAAACCATGCTCATATGCTGAGCATGGGGTATTTACATCATTTTTAACTAAATTTTGTCAAATCTTGCAAAAGTTGCTTGAGCAACTTTCAAAGTTGCTAGCAACATTTTGTCATTTTGAGCAATTTTACCTTGGTAGTCAACTCGATGATGGATGTTGACCTCTAAGACCCAAAATAAGATGTGTAGGGTCTTAAAACATACCTCTAACTCAAATTACCCCAAAATAGAAACATTTCACAATTTGAATCCAAAATGTCCTAAAACACTCAATGGGCATTAAGGCCCTACAAACATGAAGTAACTAACATTGTATTCAACCCCTTGGCTATTATTCTAACACACACCTAAACACCTAAAACAACCCAAAACAACACCAAAACAAGATATACGAAGGTGCCCTGCACCATACTCCCTTGGAAAAAATAACTCAAGTCCCTTGAGTTAGGAGGTCTTCAAGGGTGACCCCATGTTTCAGAATGTCTAGCTCTGTCATCCAAGTAGCCTTAGCTTTAGGTAGTCCCTGCCACTTGATGAGATACTCCTTGTAGTTACCCTTTCATGTCTTCTTTATCACTTTAGAATCTAGTACACTTTCCAATTGCAATGGCTTAGGGTTGGGTAAGTCTTTCACCCAATCATCTTCCTCCAAATCTTCAAGTGTAGATTGACCTGTGTCTAGAGGTGAAATACCCAAATCAGGAGGCAATTCCACTTCATAGGCATTCTTTCCATATTTATGCAAAATCTTCAGTGGTCCAATCTTCTTCATGAGTAGCTTAGTTGGTTGGCCTTTGGGTAGCCTCTCCTTTCTGAGGTAGGCAAGTACTAGATCCCCAACCTTGAATTGCAAGTCTCTCCTGGTCTTATCATCTTTGGTTTTGTACTTCTCCACTTGTTTTTGTAAAGTCTTATTGACTTGATCATGCAGCTCCTTCATATTCTCTACAAATGACTCTCCTTGTACACTCCTCTTGTCCCTCAAAATGAGATCCCTCAGCTCCAAAATCCCTCTAGGATTGACCCCATAAACTATCTCAAAGGGGCTCTTACCTGTACTCCTATTAATGGAGTCATTGTATGCAAATTATGCCTTCCCTATGATATGATCCCAAGATTGTGCATGTTGTTTGGTCAAACACCTCAGCAAATTCCCAAGTGGCCTATTCACTACTTCTGTTTGCCCATATGATTATGGATGATAGGCTGAGGAGAAAGACAAATTAGCTCTAAGCATCTTCCAAAGAGTTCTCCAGAAGTGACCCACAAACTTTGTATCCTTGTCACTGACAATATTCAAAGGTAAACCATGGATTCTTACAATATCCCTAAAGAATAGCCCTACAATTTGAGAGGCATCATTGGTCTTCTTGCATGGAATGAAGTGTGCCATCTTTCTAAAACAGTCCACCACCACAAACACACTGTCATGTCCCCTAGGTGTCTTTGGTAACCCCAAAACAAAATCCATACTAAGGCACTCCCAAGGGCTTTGGGGTATAGATAATGGTTGATACAACCCACTATTTCTGCTTTTTCCTTTTGCCCTCTGACAAATCTGACATTGTTCTACAAATCTCTTCACATCTGACTGCATCTTAGGCCAATATTAATTCCTATGTACCTGCTCCAATGTTTTATCCACTCCAAAGTGGCCTCCCAAGCTCCCTTGGTGTTTCTCCTTCACAATGTTTTCCCTCATTGATCCTTGAGGTATACACATAAGGTGACCTTTGAACAATAGGCCTTCCTACAATGCATACTCACTGAAATCCACCTTGAATCCTGTTGGATGAGTAAGAGTCGCCTTTATTTGAACTTTCCAAGTTCGTGTGCCTACAATGGTCAAAGCTTCACACTGTTCATTTTTCCACCTTGTTGGTCCTTCCAAAAGCCTTTGCACATTTGAGTCTGTCAAATCTAAGCTTTCAGCATCGTTGGTATCAGTTCGGTCTGTTAAACCGATAACATATCCTTTCAAGTCATTTGAATCAGTTTAAACCTCTTCGAACTCCGGTTTGAAGTAGTTCAAAGGAGTTCAAAAGCGGCCTAAGTCTTTTATTACTAACGATGTGTTATGCAGGAAAACGCGCGGCATTTTTCCTCTCGAGAGAGGTTGAACCTCTTTGAACCCCTTTGAACCCCGGTTCAAAGTAGTTCAAAGTAGTTCAAAAGGGACTGCCGGTGGGATCAGTAATGATGTGATGACCTGACAAGACGGGCCGATCGACGTGGCATGATTTCATTGGCTGGGTCAGTACGCAGAAACTGAGGAAATCACTAGCACGGGTGGGAAATATTTGGTTTGAGAGTGAATAATGATGATCAGAAAAGGTGGCAGATCCCAAAGATTTAATTTGATTTGAAAGCATTTATTGCTTATCACCACTTGGTATCGAAAGCCCTATTAATACTCGCATAACGGAGAATATCTCGCGCTTCAAACGGGAACTAAAAACAGAGGCTGGGTAAGTCATTTTTCTCTATTGTACATTGCGGGGTCTTGGTTCTAGAAAGGTGGTCTGGTCGAGTTCAAATCATACAAGTAGCTTTTTCAAGCTCTGCCTCTCATTTCTGGTTATTCCTTAAAATTCAATAGTTCAAGCAGTGAGCTGGTAGACTTTCATCTTCTTAGGCAAATATGAAGTGTGTCATGCATTTCTTTGGAAACGTGAAGAATCTTGAATGTAGGGCCCCGGTCATAACAGACACAGATTTGTTAGGGGTTTCAGTCGATACCATACCTTCAAAACTCTCAGCTCGTGTTGACGAGGAGTTCATTGTAGAAGTCTTAGCCAGTGGGTTATTAGAAGCGGCTGCATTCCCACCTACCGCCGTTTGTCCAGAATTAGTGCAGGAATGTACCAACAGATATGATGTAAAGTTGAAGAGTATTTTGAACACGGATGGTCAAACCCTAATACCTGTGAACCGCGGGACCATTTCAGCAGTTTTCAAAATACCAGATGAAGGTCTCGTTAACTTTACGCCTACCCAGTCTCTGGCCCAATTTAGGGAAAATGCTGATAGAAACAAAAGCCACATAGCGAGAAGATGGACAAAGACCAACTATAAAGGAGGGTCGCGGTTGCCCAAATCCCTCACTAAGGATCACATGAACCCCCTGGTACATGATTTGGTTGTTCTCCTCCACCAATTAAAAGGTTCAGAACACGCCTTGTTCTTTGATGAGTGGATGTTTCATTTTGTAGAGATCGTCTTAGAAGGAAGATAGCACATAGACTGGGCCGAAATCATAGCCGCATCTCTTCGGGATCAGCTCAAACAGAATCAAATGACCAGGGAAGGGTTTTATATGTCCTCATACCTAATGTATTGTTTGGCCTGCACTCAAAATCTATCCCCTATCCAGAAAGCTCCTTGGAATGAAAGCTTATTTATTTATGAGTATTGTCCATTACTGAGAAAAGATAAAGTTTTGGAGGATTACAGAACAATACATGATGTGTTCTGGGGGAAATTGCGTCAAGAACTTGCTGGCAGGCCGAACCAGAGGATTTCAGACAATGCTCAGAAATTGGTCAAAGTGTTTGGTAGCTTTTACATTCAATTCCCCCGCTTCACTTATATTCGGGTAGGAGGATTCGAAGAAGAACCATTGAAGCTGCCTAGGTACGCTTTTGACTATTTTATTCTTGCAGAATTTTGTAGACAGCTGTTCATTGTTATCAAAACTGCTCTCCCAGAAGACAAGTGGAACTCTTTGTTCCCAGTGAAATTAGGCCATCTAATCTGTAACAGTATGTTGGATGCATCTGTTGTGGGGAGCAATTTATTGAACTTCCACATGCCTTTCTATGAACCAAGGATAGGATTTGATAGCAAAGGTTTCGCCAGGCAGACCCTGGGGTTAGGCAAATGCCCTTCTCCAAGCTATCACCTTGAGGATCTGTGGGAAAATCTCGGTGATGAGAAAATGATTTGGGAGCGAGATCGAACCAGGCTTACGGTATCTCAGATTAGGCTGCTGCAATTGAAGTTTGACATCAGAAATATAGAAGACGACAGTTCAGAGGTTCCTCGTCCATCCGCCACCTTTTTCGAAGAAGGAGCTATCCCGATCATTGATTGGAGCAGAAAGGAATCTAGTGATATCAGACTCCGGGCCCGTAGCAATTTTGAAGAAACAGAGAACTGGATCGTGGCAAGGAAGAAAGGAGTTCAACTCCTTACAGATACAAGCCGTAATACTGGGTCGCCTATTAAAAATGTAAAGCAAGCTCTTGCTAATAACTCTCCTTTGTTATCAAATGCAGGTGAAAAAATACTATTGAAGGAGAAGACAGCCTCAGTGAAACACCTAACTGCGCCAAGATCAAGAGCAAGGACGAGGTCTGAGAAGAAGAATCGGATGGCCTCAGAAGAACCTGATTATCTGGATGACGTCGGTGACCTCAATGATGAAGATCTCTCATTCACCCCCGACCACAAAGGGAAGATTCAGGAAGCTCTCACACACTGCCAAGACCTATCTCAGGCTACAGATACACTTGTAAAGACCCTCGATAACCGAATGGTGCCTAGTGCAGTCCCACCATGGCTCATTGAATCGGTTAACAAGAGGAAAAGCTTCAAGCCTCTGTCTATGCCAGTTAAAGAAATCATTACGAGATATGTAGCTCTCACTCTGAAAGCTAAAAGGATGAAGAGCGATGCGAGGTTAATAACGGACCCTTCTACAGGGAAAGTTACTGCCAAAATTGCCACAGTGAGGCCTATGGGAGAGACACAAGATCCTGAGCCCGAGGATTATGAGATAACAAAGATGGAGTTGGGGGTGCTGAACAGAGACTCCCGCGATCACATTTTCAAAATCTCCGCGGATCATATGCTCAGACAGTTGCAGAAAGATGGCAGAGAGAAGTGGGAATTGAAGCAGATAGTCTCAACCATGGTAGAATTTCTCTCTTCATTGGCTAAGAATGGTGCGATACCTCTAGCACAGGCTCATCAGGGATTCGACCCCAATTCGGCAGAAAGTCAAAAGCTGGTCAAACAGGTGCAGCAGGGTAGGACTTGGACAGAAATAATGAAGGCATGGACAGACAACATCATAGCAGAAGGAAGTTCTTTCATAAGGGAGTTTGTGAGCACCCGTGTAGATGGCGAAGTACTCCTGGGGGAGATCCAGACTTTGATCCCAATCTGGGAAAGCGAGGCAGGAAATTATGCAGAGATTGTGAAGAGAGTACAAGAAATTGAAGATTATGGAGTGAAACAGTTTCTGACTGAGAATCCCATGAAGTTGGTCGACCCGTGTATGCTGTTCATCCTAAAGAAAAACTTCAGCTGGAAGAACACATTGTTCAAAACAGCCATTTCTCATATGCGAATCATGGAAAAAGCAGTGAAGGAGATTCACTCCGACACCTTGAAGGATATCAAAATAGTAAATCCCTCAGGCATTCTACAACTGGAAGATGGGGATCAGGGCGTCAATGCGTTAGTCAAATCCTTCGTGGATGAAATGAATGCTTTCAAGGAGAGTGAAGCCCCAATGGTTCATGACCTCACTAGGACCGCCAACATAGAAGCCATGCTAATCTTAAACCGGGGGCAATTGCCGAAGCAGGCGGAGAAAATCCAGAAAATGCGGTGGGAGAAAAATGCAACGCACGCCAAGTTGACCGCATTGAAGAACTTGCACGCCCCACCTACTCAGGAGCTACTCCGTGTCTTCCAGTCATGGAAGCTGGTAAAGGTAGCCACATCAGTGGATGCGCAAGAAAACTGAATCAGATTCAGTTTTGTTTTCTTAATTTACTCTGCTTTAAATCTTTTATGGGAACTTGGTTGTAACTGATAACTGTTTCTTGCTTTGATTGTGTCCGAGAAGCTGGGTTTTTCGGGAGGCTTTCTCAGACTGTTTAAACTATTTAAGCTGGAGCTTAAGACATTGCAAGGGGTTAGAATAGAATAGAATAGAGGGAAAGATAGAATTTAAAAAGCAGTAGCGTAAGTTCTTTTCTGTTTTGCAGTAGTTTGAATGACTGATGATAACTGGACTTTGAGCCAGTCTTACCTGAATACTCGTGCATGAAATTATTTTGATCTTTGAATTAGATGGTGAAATATATATGTTCTACTTTGAGAGAGTTATATATCGATCTTGTGTATGTGTGATTCCATTTCAGTCATTTATTGTAGTTCTCTGAGTTATAGTTTTTCTGTAGATGAACATTTAGTTATTCTGAATTTCTTTGATCAGTCGCTTAGTTTAATTTTCTTCCGCAAGGTAGTTTTCTGTTTCATTGCTTAGTTTTGCAAGTTTCTTTTTCTCTACCTCATCTGTCCAAGAACAGTTGAGAGATCTTTTCCTGCTTTTCAGTTAAAAGCTTATATGTTAGATTGCACTATCCATTCGTTGAATATCTTTAGAAGGGAGCTGTACCTTTTGTAAAATTCAGAGGGAAGCAAAGTAAATGCTTACCCAACTGTTGTGTAAATGATTTGTTTTCAAAGGCATAGAGTTAGAAGATAAATATCAAAGTATAAAGAGAACAAATCTGTTAGCCAACAAATCCCTATTGAAACTTCACACAAGCTTCATAGGCTTCTTTGAAATATTTTTCTTCCTTGTAGAGGTCTTTCAAATCATCCAATCCTACACTTTGTAGTTGTATCTCTTGGATTGTGAGTACTCTCCTACTAAGAGCATCTACAACCTTGTTTCTAACCCCCTTCTTATGCTTAATAACAAATGTATAATCTTACAATGATTCTACCCACTTCATGTGCCTCTGATTTAGTTTTTCTTGTCCATTTAGGAAACTTAGTGCATGGTTATCAGTATAGACCACAAACTCCCTAGGTAGTAGGTAGTGCCTCCACTTCTTGAGGGCTTGAACCATAGCATATAACTCCAAATCATAGGCAGAGTACTTATGTTTAGCCTCATTCAACTTTTCAGAGAAGAAAGCCATAGGGTGTCCTTGGCTTAACACAACTCCAATAGCCAACTTGTTAGCATCACACTCTACCACAAAGAGTTGATTGAAATTAGGGAACCTAAAAGTAGGTAGTTCTACAATTCTCTTCTTTAACATTTCAAACCCTTGGTTTGCTGCCACTGTCCATTCAAACTTACACTTGATCCCACCTTTTATGGTGTTAAGTATAGGGGCACATACATGACTGAAAATTATTACAATTTCCTATAGTAGGAGGCCAACCCATGGAAACTCCTAACATCCCCTATGGACCTAGGTGTAGGCCATTCCAAAATGGACTTAACTTTATCAGGGTCAATTTTCATACATCCATTGGCAACTACAAAACCAAGATAAACTAGTTCAATTTTTAGAAACTCACACTTTTCTTGATTTATCATCAACTTCTCTTGATGTAGCTTCCTTAAAACCATCTCCAAATGCTTCATGTGATCCTCCTTGGACCTGCTAAAGATCAAAATATCATCAAGGTAAACTATTACAAACTTACCAATGAACTCTGCTAGCACTTCATTGATGAGCCTCATGAATGTGCTAGGTGCATTACTTAGGCCAAAGGACATTAATAGAAACTCATATAGACCCTCATTGGTCTTAAAAAAAAATTTCCACTCATCACCTGGCCTCACCCTTATCTGATGATACCCTGACTTCATGTCCACCTTAGAAAAGTAACAAGATCCTCCAAGATTGTCCATCAAGTCTTCTATCTAGGGCATTGGGAACCTATATCTTATTGTGATCTTGTTTATAGCCCTGGATTTCATACATATCCTCCATTTTCCATCCTTCTTAGGTGCAAGTACTTTTGGCACAACACATGGGCTCAAACTCTTCCTTATTAACCCCTTATCCAACAAATCTTGGATCAGTTTTGCTATCTCTGCATTTTGGCTTGATGTCATCTTATATGCTTTTTTGTTTGGAAAATTTTCTCCATGAATGAGGTCAATTTGATGACTCACATCCCTCATAGGTGGTAAGACACTTGGAAAACCATTATCTACTATGTCATGGTACTTTTCCAACAAATCTTGTATCTCTGGTGGCAAATAGACTTTCTCCTTAGTTTCCTCCTTTGGTTTGATCACTACTGCAAAACATACTCCTTTCTCCTTCTTCATGGCCTTTAGAAACTCTTTCCCACTCAATAAAATCACACTTGTCCCCATATGTTTCTCTTCATTGGGTTCTTGCAATGGATCCATTTGGAATTTCTTTCCTAGCTTAGTGATGACATAATTGTTCTTTTCTCCATTGTGTGTTGCTTTGACATCATACTGCCATGGATGTCCTAGGAGAAGATGGCATGCATCCATAGGAAGTATGTCACATAGGACCTTGTCCTGATATTCCCCAATCTCAAACTCAACCATAGTTTGCTCATCTACCACTATTTGTTGACCCTTGTTCAACCATGAAACCTTGTAAGGTGTGGTATGAGGTATCCTTCTCAACTTCAATTTCTCCACCATCTCAGTGGAGCTAGAGTCCACTATAACCTTGTAAATATTTCCATGAGACCTACTAGTTGTGTTGAATAAGTTATTTCTTTGGGGTGGTTCTATGGTGCTAGGCACTTTCAACAAGGTTCTTCTTAACATCAAGTTCTCCCCGTCCAATACTGGCCCTGCCTTGGATATGGGTGAAGTAACACTTTGGGTATCCTCCTCTTGAACTAACTGATTCCTTCTATCCCCCATTGATGATGAGGAAGCCTTCTCTAGACACCTGCCCATTGTGTGACCCACTTGGTTGCAATTATAACACCTACCAGTGAAAATTGAATTAGATCTCCCCTGGGGTTGGAACCTACCTCTTGGTGGTCCTCTACCTCTATATCCTCCCCTTTGGAAAGATCCTCTATACTAGTTTCCTCCACTACTATCCATGAACTGACTGTCTTCTTGTCTATTAGGGCTCTGTCCTCTACCAAAGTTACCCCTACTTCTATGAAAACCTATGTTATTCCTACCACCTCTTCCTCTTTGATGGAAGTCATTCCTTCTTCTAGCCTTATCCTCTGCTCTCAAAGCCAACTGGAAACATTTGTGCATACTGTCAGGATCCATCATGCTAATCTCATCTTGTATCCCTTGCCTAAGCCCATTTATTACCTTGCCACCTTCTCCATTTCATCTTCTTCTCTCCTAGCCCTTAGGCCTAGTTTATGGAACTCCTCCGTGTATGCACTCACTGTCATCTCCTTCTGTCTTAAGTTTTGCAACTTTTGGTACATTTGAATTTCATAATCAGTAGGCAAAAATTGTGCCCTCAATCTGATTTTCATCCTCTCCCAAGAAACAATCTTTTTCTTTCCACTATTCACTCTTTCATCCTACATCATGTTCCACCACACCAATGAAGATCCCTTGAGTCTAGCCTTAGTATAGATGACCCTCTTCTCCTCTGAGATTTCTTTGTAATAAAATTGGTTGTCAATGGCTTCAAGCCAATCTAACAACTCTTCTCCATTAAGGATACCACAGTAATATGGTATATGTTTCATGCTATCCTTTCTTAAATATTTGAAGGCATATAAGAATACCTTTTGTTCTTTGTATATCTTAGGTTCTTTCCCTTTGTTTGATGACTCTTCTGGCTAACTTTAATCTCCATCACTTTCATCTCCCCATTCTTTGATCTTCTTTTTGCTCTTTGTCTTGGACACATTAGCCTTCTCCAAGAGGCCGTGAACCAATTCTACTATGGTATCCCTACTCATTTCCTTAGGAGGCATGTTGTCAACCTCTTGACTCTCCTCCCCTTCAGACATACACAATCTTCAAGCTATTCTAGCTCTGATACCACTCTGATGCAGAAGGTTTGACAACTAGTGCTCTTCTTCACTTTAAGGTGTTTGATTTGTCTAATCCAACCATCCCATGGTTTTTCTTTGTTGGATCTTCTTCCAAATAGGATCTCCAAGACCCCCTCTACCAACTTATCCTCCAAGGTATATATGGTTTCAAGAAGACTCCAAAGTTACCAAGCTTAACTAGTCCAACTAGTTCCCAAAAAGTCTAGTTTCTTCCACTAATCCTCCACCTAGTATATCAACTCTCTGCCTAGGATCATCCCATACATTCTCCAAGACTCTTAACATCCTTCTTGACCCATCCTAGGTCATTTTGCACTTATCCCAATACTCCAATACCTTTTACCAATCCAATTGGTCACTAATTCACTAGGAGGCCTAATTGCCTAATTCTTAGTAGGTCTGTTTTCACCAATTTTGGCCTAATGCTTCCAAAATCCCTAAATGACTCCACAAAAAAACTTCAAAATATTCATGACATCATTCAACCGTGTCAAAATCCAAAACCCTGACCTCTGATGGCACCCAAAACCCTATTTTATTGCAGGCCCTAGATTATAGCCTATTAATTATGCCTCTGGACTAGTGAGCATGAACAATTGCTAATCTTGTCTGCAATATCTGATTCAGCTCCAACCACCATTGAATCCTTTTAGGAGACTATCTAGTGCATCTATAAATTCCACTAAGTCTTTCCCAAAAGGTCTTGGGTGCTCGCACAAATTCTTTCTTCTCCTTGTCCTGGCTCACCTGGTTTCACCAATCAGCCATAGGGCTTCACTTTTGGCCTATGAAATCCAATGAAACAACCAAAAAGAAAACTACAAACCTATCTACAGACCCTAACCCTAATTTCCCCATGGTTTTAGACAAATCTACAAGAGGAATTTTAGGTTAGAGCCATTTCTAACTAGGTAGCACTATTTTTGTCTCTGTCAGACCAGTGAACTTCAAAAATGTGTAACTTAACTTCTACTGAACTTCAAAAAAAACTATGTAATTCATAAGAAAGCTAAAATAAAACATTGCACTATCATGGAGCCTGATCATCTCTGCCAATCCGTACACAACCGTATAGAAGTAAAGACACAGTGCAGATTACACAAAAGAGGATACAATCATCCGTACAAAGGTGTCAGAATTAAGTGTTTCTCTCCAAAATCTCATTAACCTCTTCAAAGCATTGAAACCATGCTCATATACCGAGTATGGGGTAGTTACATCATTTTTAACTAAATTTTGTCAAATCTTGCAAAAGTTGCTCGAGCAACTTTCAAAGTTGCTAGCAACATTTTGTCATTTTGAGCAATTTGACCTTGGTAGTCAAATCGATGATGGATGTTGATCTCTAAGACCCCAAATAGGATGTGTAGGGTCTTGAAACATACCTCTAACTCATATTACCCCAAAATAGCAACATTTCACAATTTGAAGCCAAAATGTCCTAAAACACTCAATGGGCACTAAGGCCCTACAAACATGAAGTAACTAACATTGTATCCAACCCCTTGGATATTATTCTAACACACACCTAAACACATACAATAACCCAAAAAAACACCAAAACAAGATATAGGGAGGTTCCCTGCACCACAAATACTCGTAAGTTATCAACACTTGGTTTTACCCTAAACCTTGATTGTTCAGGAGTCATTCCTTTAACTTGTTTTGTATAAGGACTTCTATTTAGAAGATAGACTGTTGTGCATATTGCTTCTGCCCAATAACTTTTATCCAAAATTTTCTCTTTCAATATACTTTTTCCATCTAAATAATTGTCCTATTTTTTCCTTTCAACAACTCCATTTTGTTGTGGAGTGTAGGAATTAGTGAACTCTCTCTTGATTCCATGATTTTTGCTAAAATCAATAAATTGATTTGACTTGTACTCACCTCCATTGTCTGACCTTGTCACTTTGATATACTTACCACTTTGTTTTTCACCCAAACTCTTGAACTTTTTAAATTTTTCAAATACTTTTGATTTTGTAACCAAACAATACACCCAAGTTATTCTTGAGTAAACATCAATGAAGGTTAGAAAATACTTGGATTCGTTCAAAACGGGCATTTGCATAGGACAACACAAATCTGTATGGATTATCTCAAGATGTTGTTTAGCTCTACTAGATTTTCCAATAGGAAATTGTATCCTATGTTGTTTTCCAATAATATATTTTTCACGCACCTCTTTTGTGTCTTCAGTGAATGGTTGACCTTCAACCATTTTTAATCTTTTGAGTAAAAGAAGACCATTAAAACTGAGGTGGTCATATCTTTTGTGCCAAATTTTACTTTCACTCATTTCACTAGACCTTAGTGCTTGGTTCCCTTGAGTGAAATGAAGTGGAAACATCCTATCACCTGTCATTTTTTCTCTTGCAATAATTGCATTCATATTTAATTTATCTCTTATTATGCACTCATTCTTATCAAAATTCACTTGATAATTTTGCTCTAACATTTGTCCAACAAAAAGCAAATTTTTTTGAGTGTTGGAACCAATGGTGTTTCATTGATATATTTTACTTCACCATATTCTATTGTAACTGCAATAGTACCCTTACCTTTGCTTCCATGAGAATTATTATCTCCTAGTATTACTCTACTTTGATGCTTTTGATCCAAATAGACAAATAGATGCTCATTAGATGTCATATGTGAATAAAATCCAGAGTCTATATACCACACATTATTTTCACTTGTATTGAAGAAAGAAATAAACAAGTTTTGTTTGTCTTCAACAGTGCTGTGGGAACTTCTCTTTTTTGATTCACCTTGTTTACTCCAACATTTTGAAGCTTAATGTCCAAACTTAGTGCAATAAAAGCATTGGACATTCATTTTACTATTGTCTCCCCCATTACTTCTACCTCTACCTCTTCCTACACCTCTGAAGTTGCTACTTCTTCCTCTGGACTAATTTCCTCTTCCTCTAGAATTGCTAGATTCACCTTTGTATTCATTCTTATTTTTATCATCATTTTTACTATGATTCTTGAAGAATGTCTTTCTTTTTCCTCTTATATTTTCTTTAGAGGAAAATGCTTTCTCTAATGTTTCTTCATTACTTTTCATTCTTTCTTCAATAGTTAACAAAATTCCACATAATTCATCAATTTTCATGCTTGAAAGATCATTAGAAATCTCAATTGTAGAGACCACACCTTCAAATTTTGGAATCAAGCTTCTCAAAATATTTTTCAATGACATGATTTCCATCTACATCTTCCCCTAGTACTTTCATCTGACTCACTAGACCTTCTACCTTTGTCACAAACTCATTGATAGATTCACTAGTTCTCATTTTTTCATTTTCAAAGTTTTTTCTCATTGTTTTTAATTTAGCAGTTTGTGCACCTTGATATGCATTACTTAATATTTGTCATGCTTACTTAGAATTAACAACACCACTTATCCTGGGAAAAATAGCTTAAGTGATTGCACCCTGAATCAAGAATAAAGCTTCGTTATCTTATTTATATTTGTTTTGTATTCCTTTTTTTGTTGGCCAGTTAATACATTTACATCTTCTATCTCAACATAGCCGCGTTAAACAATATCCCACAAATCCTTAGGTTTGAGTAGGGTTTTCATTCTAGTACACCAATATGTAAAATCATCTCCTTCAAAGACGAAAATCAACACATTAGACATTACATTGTCTTCCATATTTGCCATAAAAATATGCACAAGGACCAAAATGGTCAACATAGAATTCAGGAGAGATCTCTCCAAATGAATACTCTCATTGCCCCTTCAATTGGGACCCACACAAAATGTTCCCTTTTTATTATTTTATTGAAAATAAGTGTCAGTTACAACCAATAATACACTTAATTACAAATTCATTTTAAAAAAAAATCCAAGTCTTTGCCTCTTTAATAATTGATCTTATAATCTTTTATTATTAAAGTCAAATTTCACAAATTCAAATACATAAATATTTAGAAAGTGAAAATACTTTACATAACATAAATCAATTCTAATTAAACTTTTAATATATATGTGACTCACATGATCTTAAAGTAACTCTTAACAGTCAAAGAATTTAAGATTAAAAAACTAGCATCCCCTCTTACCTTTCACACTTACAACCAAAGGCCTCCTTTTCACACTATGCACATCAAATTAAGACCTTATTTTTACAATTTGTAATAATAAAAACTGAAACTCTATGGAAGAGAAAAAACCATAAGCTTGAAGTAAGTAACAAAAAACAGGTCCATTTTCACTTTTAAAAAAATGTTCTCTTTTTTACCTTCACATAAAAAACTCTTTATTATTTTTCTCTTCTCTTTGTGCCCTTCTTCTTCAACATTAGATTTCTCCTAATATCTGAGATCTTCAAGCTCTTCTTAAATCTTTAACTTGCTCTTTGATCTTTTCTAGATCACCTACAATGAAAGACAAATTTCTCAAACTAACTATGATACTAGATGAAGAAAAAAATAGTGATTTGTTGCTCACAAGACAAACAAATATGTAAAAGTCCAAATTTCCTTGAAGAAATGAGAGGTATGGCATGAATTATAAAATGTATCTTAAGTAAATATTACATTTTATGTATGGTCCTCATGCAGAAATTGGCCTGTCAGGGCCTGAAGGACACAAAAGAACCCTCCCAAAAGATACATATCTCCTAGAACTGGTTGCAAAATAAAACTGGGCAGAGATGACGATAACATGCATAGATGATGATTGGTTTGGGCAAATGATGATTGAGCCACTGGTGAAGTCTGAAAAAGGTGCAGTTTAGTGAGGTCGCAGATGACAAACCTCAGGTGCTGACATTGATCTATGTAGACAATGATTCATCAAAAATATCTATGTGGTGAAGTCTGAGACCAAAAAGTCTGAAACCCGAGAGTAAGAGATGACTCTGGTTAATCGTAGAAGACGATTGGGTGATTTTGGCAAAAAATACTAGGTAAAAACCCACAAACTAGGCCGACACCAAAACATGACTAAAATAAGTCTAACTCCATCTAGAAGAGTACATAATACATACCGAGGAAATAGTCACTCGATTGTGTCAATAACGTGAAAGGAAAGCTAAAACAAAAAATTGCTAAATCCACTGTCAAATACATACAACATCAAAATACATATATTCACTTACAAGAGTGAGCATACAAGCTCCAAATCCTGAAGCTACAGAGACCATCCTTGTACTTCGATCCCTAGAAAGGGTGTAGTTAGCAACACCACCCAACCATGTGGAACCCATAGGCCCACCCCATCATGCTCATGGAGATAGTAACCCGGCTACAATCACAAGTAAACACTCACACCAAAATAGGCTACACTCACACCATACAATATGCATGACTCAAGAGTGACACCACAACTCGAGTAAAAAATATAATGCAAGTACAAAACATGTAGTAAGAGGTCACAACTCAATTAACAGAGTACAAAGTGGAGATATGAGAATGGAGTGTCATCACACGGCTCATGAAGGCTTGTGCAACTTCAAGCTATCCTTCTGTCATCAAGGATGCTCTATTGAGCCTTATCAACATCTGCAGATGGAAAGGCTATGTTGTGCCATATCAAAATCCTAAAATTAGGACAAGGTACCATGCCATATCAACTTCCATATATTTCAAGGCAAGACCTACCATATCAATGTCCTCAAATGATGGCAAGGTAGTCATATTTAGTCTTATATTAAGGTTTATTTCCTCATTTATTGTTTAAGGTTATGAATTGTTATTAAGGACTCAATAAAAGTTACCCTAAAGCCCCTTTGTGCTCTAGTCCACCTTGAAGAGACACTCCATCCCATTACTCAACAAATCCAACAAGGCAAAACCCCCAAAAGATTCACAAGTACAAAAATCCCCAAAGTACACCAAATGACTCGATTGGTCTCAACCAAGAGTATGGGTCCATCAAGATATCATCATGGCATGCATAAGGTACTCATGATGTGGTCTCAAACACAAAACTCATGCATCTCTAATGCGATCAAAATCAAGCATAGAGGCAAAATCTCAAAAGGAGGAAACTCATACAATTGCACACGACAAACTCAACCAAGCACTTTGTCGGGAGTACAGATTCATCCATGGATATGGAAACCACAAATTAAAATCACAAGATAATTGGAAATATGGAGATCCATTCCATTAAATGAAGAATTGCAACAAGATCCTGGAACACAAATCTGGGTGGCACACAAAACAAAGCAAACTAAAAATGCACAAAATTCAAACTTTTCAGAAATTGATGAAATTAAAACCCATTTCCCTTTTCATGCCAAACCTACCAAAAATATAATAAAATATAACTATTGAGCATGTATGCAAATTCCAGTAGCATAATGGTGCCAAAACTTGAAACCCCACACACAAAACATGAAAAGCTCGTTCCCGACCAACCGGGCAACACAAATAAAACATTTTGTGGGTGAATACTAGTTCACCACACATGAAACTATAGAAATAAAAAATAAATGAAATAAAGATGCGTAGAGAGAGATCTCAAGGGCCCTACCTCACACCAAAAGAGCAAAAGCTAGAAAATGGAGCAAGAAATGTATACTCCACTAAAGCACAAATTGCTCCACAAGAAGTTGGAGATTAATGACATGAATCCAACAAGCTATTCCTCATGAAGATCCGCCACCTGAGTCACCCACAATGAACATATAAGGATTTTCTCCAAGAGGCTTTTGGAGAAAAAATCTCAAAAAATCAAAGTTACAAAAGATCCAGTAAGACTAGAAACTCATTTTTGCCAATATAGGTACTTTACAAAAGTGACTTATAAATTAGATTATTTAAATACTTAAATAATCAATTGGCCCCTTAACCCAAATTAAATAAATCAATTCTAGATATATGGAATCCAACTATGACAAATTAGCCGACAATTTGAATTAAAATAAGTAAAATCCCCAAACACATAAAAATCAACATTTAAAATAAACATCTTCCACAAAAGCTATGGAACTCTAAAAGCACATACATGATCACGATTCAAATTGCATAATGCATCATGAAGTCTGGATTTACCAACATGTACTAGAGGGATAATAATATAAATGACATGGATACATCGTCCATACATGGACGACATTGGATCAATATGTAAGGCCAAGGTCACTATCTCCTAGTGTCATAGTCGGGGATATAGGTACACACTCAAGTCTTGAAACTCAAGATGAATGTACTTGGTACTTGTTCAGTAAAAATTCAAACATAAAGTGCAGATTCTCAGTATACAAATAGTTGAAGCACATATAACATAAATAATTACAATGAAGGAGAATGGTACACTATGTAGATCTCGCAAGAAAGTGGCTATGACTCCATCTCACTTCGTACCAACACCAACGGGAAAAATGCACAGTAGTGGTGTAGTAAGTTATACACAATATATAACCATATAATAATGAATTAAATTAAAGCATTTAAATAATCATTTCTAGGCTACTATGAACATATATCAACTAAAAGTAAAAGACATATATCCACAACATATAAGCACCATAAATATGACTCCAATAAGCACCATAATCCATAATCCATAGTCCGAATACAAAATAAACCAGGTATCATCATAAAGAATCATGTCACATCAAATAGCATCATCATGCACATATGATCAAAATTAAATAACAACATAGTCTAACATCTAACAACCATGATACTGGTAATCAAAATAATAAATAGTCATCGATGCATCGTATCATGCAGATAATAAAATCATAACAACCAAAGTATCTCTTAGATCAAAATAACCATGGAATAGAATGCAAATGTGGGAGGTACTACAGGTTAGAAAAATGATGAATGAGCAGGTCAACAAAATTGATAGACTGGTTTTAGGAGGGCGCAATCAAAGATGATTTATTAATAATGACATTCTTTTCCATAGAATAACTGTAATGTATGATTTGAGGTTTATATAGTCTATTTTTTTATATATATTGTCCTTCCTCAAGAATACTGTGTAGATGAATCATAGAATCAATAGACAGTGACAAATTTTAGTCAAGTGGAATTATGGGTGGATACAAAAACCCTCAATAGATTCTCAACTTTATGTCGATAAATGTGAGCTAGTGGCGAGATTGAATAACAATGAGTCTTTTCTTGTGCTTTAGTGTATTTAATTCAATTTTAGGTTATGTTGTTTGAGGCAATTGCATAGAAATTTTTAGGAGTGCAAAATATGAACATAATTCTACTGATTAGACCCGCAATTTCCATAAATTTTCTCTATAAGCCCTAAATCCTTTCTCATTGGGTTTGTGCACCAAGTTGTGAGTAAAAAAAATGGACACATGTTTAAAAAAATTTCAAACTTCATATAACCCGATCAGGTCATTGAAAATTCAAAATTGTTCTAGGCTTGGCAACCAAGCCTAGAAAATATTATTAAAAAACTCAATCTATCTCAGAACCCGATCGGGTATTAGAAACATAATATATTTTGGAAATCTCGTGGCTTAGGCCATTGTTAACGCCTAAACCGTGGAGAAGCAAAGTGAAGGAGGGAAAAAAAGAATCAAAACCCGATCATGCTTTGAAGAAAACAACATTTCTTCTACAATTTTGACATTTTCAAGCGATGGTGCCCCGTAACAAAGGTATGTTTTATTTTCTTTGTTGTTTTTTTGTTGTTTTTGTGCATTTGTAATCAAATTAGGTTATGATATTGATTTTTTGTTTTCTTTTATTAATTTCATATCAGATTCATCAAACAACCCAAGAAGAGGAAAAAGAAATGAAAGACCACCCCCCATAAACCCTCCTCAAAATTCTCCTCATCCACCACCATCTCCACCCATAAACCCTCCTCAAAATTCTCCTCATCCACAACTATCGCCACCCGTAGACCCTCCACATGTGCCATTAGGTCATGTAAATGCAACACAATAGGACCTCATGTAACACTTTAACCAAAATAGTGCACAAATTAATATATTAGTCAATAGGTTGTGTTAGTACTCTCAAATTTCAAAGAAATTTGGAGTTAGTAAAAATTTCCCTAAGAAGCTTGTGGAGAAGGCCTATTTTGGATGCTTGTGAAAAGAAGCCTGCTAATTTTCATGAAATACCACTTGGGGAGTGGGTTCAACACATTTCATTAAGAAAGTACAATGGGTTCTAGCTCTCATATTTCAGTTTTGATATGTTATGGAGGTAGCCATTTGGAGGCGTTCACCTAAGTCTGCATTTTTGCACATTTCCCAGTTTTATCAAATGACCTACTTTAGAGGTTTCTATTTATGACCAGATGGATATGCATGACATTATGGAGTTTTCCAGGGTGTTTTAGACATGAAAGTAAACCTCCATGCCCATTTACAGATCCCTGTGAAGTCAGATAACAAGTTTCCCAAAGCCATTCCATTTGCAATTTATTCAGTTTCTTTGAGTGTCAAGTGCAGAATTGCAGAATGACCTACTTTGAGATCTTACAGTGTATACCTAGTTGATTTTCATGAAGAATTGAATGCTCCCCTATAATATAATCATGGAAAATTTCCCCCATGAATATTTTCAAACTTGTGCCAATCCGTCTGGTTACTTTACTCAACCCATTCCAAAACCAATTTCTGCATGTTTGTTGTTTTGTTTTCAAGAAGTTAGTAAAGGACTGACTTTGCAATTTAATGCTGGTTGACCTGTTGACTGTCAGAGAAATCGAGTAGGAATTTCATGATCCCTGTATGTAAATCTACTGCTAAGATCAGGGGTTGGGCTTCAAGGCATAGGTTTCTATTTTTGCGAAAGTCAATCCAAATGAAATTTATGCTATTTTTACATCTGCATCTACATAATTTCTCAAAATTGTTAGGATGACCATGTTTGATCAGTTATATATCGCACATGGAAATGAATTAGACAAATTCATTTTCCATGCATGCTCATTACAAATAAATGAGTCATTTTTCCAAGTGTTGGGGTCCTTTGATGCAATTCAGTCCGTTTTTAATGCTAATTCTGGAAGCAGTTTATTGATGTTGAACATTGTGCATAAATGATTGACAATTAATTTTCTAATGATCAAATGTGCTAAAATTTGAGCTTGTTGATGATGATTTTCAAAAGGGGGTTGTTCTTGCCACATTTCTTCCAAAGGACTATGGAACTCAAAGTCATGAAGGGTCGCATGACGTCTTCTAGTTTCAAACGATTGATCTCACAAATGACGACTTAGCTAAAAGTCATCTTCGCCATCTTATGAAAGCTTGTGCAAGAGATAAATTTAGAAGCTTGCGCAATGGTGGAAGAGCTTGTGAAATGATATAAAAGCATATCAAACATTCAAACCAGATGCATAATTCGTCCCTAATGAGCTTGGCTAAGCAAGTGTCAATATATTGTTTTATTATTCTAAGCACAATTGTTAGAATGTGTCCATGTGAAGCTATAAGCAATTTCTCGGATCAATAAAAGCATTGTGTTGTCTTATGTATAATGCTATTTTTGTGGGACATTGGAGGAAGTTGCAATGGAAAAGAAATAGAATGAAAGCTTGCACATTGGATACAATAAGAGGCTTGCATAAGATGGAAAGCTAGAGTAGTTTTAAATTATGCAAAGCATATGTATTGTGTAATGCATAGAGGAGATGAAAGGTAAAGACAAAACACTTTAATAAAAATACATTTAAGCAGTGGTCATAGCAAAGATGTTTGCACTCAACTTCTCCTTCGCATACACATATGGATCAGTGAATGGGATTGAAAGGGATACACATCAGCAAAATATACACTAGACGAACGACACCAAGTCATGCAACAATCCAGTCAATGAACAAGGAAATGAAAGATAGAACGGGAGGATATCTCATCTGAATCAAGATTTTAATTACAGTCAGCCATCACATTGGCGAAAACACCATATATGAATGGAGCCTTCAATCTCAGCATTGAAAGATGTTTAAAATAATAAGGAGGCCCGCACATCAAATTGGTAGGTGGAAATCTTAAAAAAGGGGGGGGGGGGTGTTGCACAATGTCCCTAGTATGCTCAAGATAACAAGGAGTCAACGCTTGATATGGATGAGTCCTGTGTAAGAGACCAATGCATAGTTATCAAAGCATTTTTTAAACATTTGAAACTTTCAAAGCCAATGCAATTGGCAGCGCAACAGAAGTTTGGAAGGAGGCAGCTTTCAAAGTTTTTCGTGCAAATACACTTTGGCAGATGATTAAACAAATTACACAACCTGTGTAACAAAAGGTGGAGTCTGTGCAACATGTTACAAAGTAAATTCTAGGCAATCCAAAGGAAATGAAGTCTACGCATGGAGGGGAGAAATAAGAGTTTTAAAAAATTAACCAAATCAATGCAATTTGTAGGTGCAATTTTGATAACAAAGTTTGCACAAGTCAAAAGCTGGAATGCCCAAATGTTGTGCAGGTGTATTGAAGTAAAATTGCACAATGTTTCAAGGCTAGTTTTGATTTTCAAAAGAATTGTGTAGGGTAATTGCATAACAAAGCCTATAAAATAAGTGGAGGAGGCAGCGCAATGATAAATTAGATTGAAATCAGCACATGGTTTTAAAATGCCAAAGAGGAATGGAGACATGCACATTAATTTGGATGGAGGTCTCTGGCTTGAAAAATACAAAAGCTATTATCCCACATGCGTTGGGGAAGGGGTTTTTCAAATGTTTTTATATGATCGCCCTTGTATACAAAGTAAAGAAAGAACCAAGAAGCCCACTGGCGGGCCCCTTGGCAAGCAGGATGCTGACGGTGGTGGGCCCCATTATTTTGGGCGTGATATGCAAAGAGATTTAAAAGTTCTAAAGAAATAATCCCACATTGATCCCAGATTGAAAATTTTAGTTGTTTAAATGAAAAAGGCTACACAAATTAATTTGAAGAACAAAGAGGAGGCTCTCCACACATGAGCTCAGAAGGTGCTTTGTAATGCATGTCGGGTGATTGGTGACTCTGATGACGTCCAAATTTTGTAGGTGAGGTGGTAATGAGCTGCTGATGTGGTGGACACGTGGCAACTAGTCACACACTCATGATAGATAAAGGAGATCGCAAAAATGGCTTGCAAGTGAGCAGCCAAGCTCAGTCGCGTAGTCGCATAGGATGTAGTCACACAGTTGTGGACCAGAAAATAGCTAGTCGCACAGGGTTTGCAGTTGAGGTTGGAGAGTGTCATGAGTGAGTGACTAAGCTCGTTGTGCAGTCACAGAGGCTTGGTGAGATGACATAAAATGCCAATGAGTGGGTGACAAGCAATGTCGCACACTCGCGCTGGTTAATGGCGGTTAACAGAAAATGTTGCGAGTGAGCGACTTAACCGCTAGTGGTTAGTTGCGCACTCGTAGAGGTCAAATGGAGCCAATCAAAATGTGATAAGTGGAAAACCAGTTAGAGCATGATGACACAAGTGCAGAGGTGGATTTGCAGAGCCTATTAGAAGGTGACACTTGGCAAATTCTAGTGTATCCTGAGCAGAATATGCAGAAATGAATAAAATAATATTTGTGCAACCAAATTAAAATATTTCCATAGTTCAAACTATATTATGATTTGCAAATTTTAAAATCTCAACTGAATGTGCATGAGAAAAGAAGTTTGTTTTCATGGTTAAATGACCAAATTTCATCATAAATATGAAGTGTCATATACCATTAGAAAGGTCTTGAGATGAAGATTTTGATTTTGCAAACCATTTGGGTGCAGATAAAATCAGATTTTTGTAGTTGAGGAAGAGGGTAGCTTCAGATATTTTGGGATATATGTTTATTTGACTCTATTGCCTAATAGATAAGGCACCGGTCTTTGCTTATTATGCAGTTGTCATCATCAATTCATAAAATCAATTCAATTTACTTTTATGTTTAAAGAGTTGTGAATGATTGTCAGATCAAGTGTGATGGACAGGAATCCATCCCATGATTCACTGAAAGAGTGAATCCAATAGGTACACCCGCCCGAGCCTTTGAGATCAAAGTGTAGGAGGATTGTTTGATCCTCGTTCATTATCCTTTTCCTTGACAAGGCCAGGGAAAAATGTTAACAGGTTGAAGGCTTTCGGTCTTCAGCATCACTGTACCCTCGCCACTACATTAGAACAAATGTCCAATAGTGAAAATGAGGTGTCTCAAGAGGTGACAAAATGGGGTTCATGGAGGGATATATGTCATACATATTATGCTGATGGTTTATCATATGAGGATGTGAAAAGAAAGGCCATACAAAAACATGACATATGTGCTCTTTTTACCGATCCTAATACTAACACCTCCCTAGAAGATAATACAAAATGGTTTCCTATACATTGGTGTGCTCATAGCGGGGTGAAATTAGCTTTTTGGGATAGGTGGTACATGGTATTTGACCAACCACCTTGTAATAATAATGAGGCACCTTTATATTTTTTGAGGAAGCTATACTATGAGTTTATCGTCGGTGAGAAGTCGAATTACTTTGACTTTCATGAGTTCCACGATAGAGGGAGAGGCTCTGCACAGGATAGACCTGAGGCACGTAGGATTACCCAACCATAAGAGATGAGGCGTACTGCAAGAAAATCCCTCATTTATGTTGTGGTACCAGTAGTGGTGAAGGAGTCTATGGATATACAAAATCTTCATGCAGCTCCATCACTGACTGATGTCATTATCCAACATGACACTCAGTTAGTTGGAGTTGAGGATGGATCGGTGCATATGCCACCTCCATCTTCATCAGATGCACCATTAGGATCATCCCATCCCACGCTAGCTCCATTTTCATCAGATGCACAATTAGGATCATCTCATCCCGTGCCAGCTCCATTATCATTAGATATAGTTGTAGGGTCATCCCAACCCATTGAGCATAACTGGATCAGTTGTAATGGTATATGTGATGGGATAGATAGTCACGCGAGTGCGAATGGTTCGACATCCCATTCATGTGTACATTATGGGAGAAGATGTTAGGCATCCACTACTAAGGATATGACCCTCACAAATGATCTGATGATAATGGTGTTTGGTAGAGAGCTGACATAGGTTTGTTTTAAATTTGTATTTTGACATGTTATTTTAATTAATTACCTAAATCTGTTAAAAGTAGATAAATTTTTATGTACAGAAGAATCTAAATTGATACATGAATAATATGCATTACAGGGTGCAGTTGGTGGTATGAGCACACCAAAAGAGTACTCATTCTAGTAGACGTGGACAGGTAGATCGAACACCAAAGGTAATGTTTTATAAATATTCATAAAATAGAATAATATGTTGTTTTCAAAATATCATATCTTAATAATTTGTATGGTGGTAACTTAGCCAGATTATCAACTTTGGACAATTTTACATTATTCTTGTATCTTTGTTGCTACTATTACCTTTCTGACTTCTACTACATCATTTTAAAATCACAATGACCTTGTTACACCATATGTGAACATTACATCAATATTTAATACCTTTGAATCCACGAACCCCCAAATTAACCTTTTAGACCAATTGTGCCAATAAGACATGATATAGCATCCCATTACATAAAGTGACCCTTAGGCCATGTAAACATGTGAAATAGATTTTATTGATCTCTTTACATCCAGAAATGAAATTTTATGGTCTTTGTTTAGTCTTCCCCTTCTAGGGTCTTCTAGGTGACCCAATCTTCCTTCTTGCTCCCTTGGTGCTCTGCACCATATTGTATTGTTGATTTGATATATTGGTGTATTAGTGTATGTTTGTTTTCTATTCCTTTATGGTCAAATAATTTTTTCTAATGTAACTCAACTCAAGGAATTCATAAAAGGATGGTACTCCCTCAAGGAATTAGGTTGAACACAAAGGCTTCAATAGAGATCCCTAGCTTTTGGTAACCTATACATCATACTTTTGAACAAGTTCACTTCCTTGTCCAACCATCATGACTCAAACTGATTTGAACTCCCACCCTCCATCCTTGGACTCAGTTCAACCAATGCTAAACTCATACATAGACTCGTACCCAAACCAATCACTTATTGGCTTCTGAATCAACCTTGAACATCATCTGGAACATCCAACCATCATTGTTTTAAACTCTTATTTCTTGTTCAAAATCATGAATACAATCTCTGATTGTTCACTAATTGTGAATGTCCTCAATCCTTCAATACACCTCTATGGCCTTCTGAAGACTCCCAACATATAACTTCTAAGACACCCCAAGAACCCCTCAACTTATCACTTATCCTATCTCTCAAAGAACATTCACTTTCTAGTTCAGTAAATTCTACTCTCTAGGATTTCACTGTCATACTAGGACAATCCCCATATACTAGTCTATATATTCACCATAGAGAAGAACCCCTCTATACCCTAGGTTCATAAGCACCCCAAATATTTTCATCACTGCCTATACCACCTGTTGGTGCCCAAAAACACTAAATTGGATTTCCTATGGACTTGCCAATCCAATGCTTGGAAACCCAAGTGATTTGGCCAACTAACAAGTCAACCAAAGCAAGGTTGGAACTTCTACAATTCTGGATCTACAAAAACAAGGTTGGTAGGCCTATACCTTGACTTATCCTTCAAGTTATAAGGCTTTTTATAGCAGATAAGAAACACTTCAACCTTATCTCTCAAGTTTGGCAAGGAACTTGAAAGAAATCTAACTGAAAGCAATATATCATGTGAACTGTAAACTGAAATACTTTAAGTAATTGAAAGAATGTTTAGTAAATGTGTATGTAATTTGAAATGAATAGATAGGTAAGATATCTTAAAACTATAAACAATGACTTGAATAACTATAATCCAAATAATGATTAGACCAGTGCCTTATTCTACCATGGGCAATAGAGTCAAGATCATTCCAATTTTATGTTCAACCTCAGAGATAGTTTTACAAGAAAACTTATCACTTCAAAGGTGTTATGGAATGTACATGCAACCTAAAACAAATCCAAAGATATTTCAAAAGGGTAATACTTCTCAGATGATAGCCCAATTGACTAAGGCCTCAATCAACAGAATTTAACCATGCAAAATGAGAAAACCAATTGAAAATATAGATTATGAATCAAATAAGAAAGCATGCACATCAAACTATCACTTTGAATAAGTTCTATTGGTTTATCTGAGGGACTCATTGTAAAATGATAATGAAACTATTACACATGTGAAAGAAAAAGGACTTATCTTTATTGATTTTGAAAAAATAGTACATCCAGGTCCATGTTATACATGTTGATTAAAAAATATCCAAATATATGAA
>MU225982.1:440304-459920 GCA_018584345.1 Thuja plicata
TTGATTGCATATAAAATATTCTTCAAATAATGGATTCAAGGATATAGAGAACTCAGGCATATCTCCATGAGAGATTTCATCTGAAACTTCTTCATGTTCATATGTTGTATGTTGTTCTATTTCATCTTTTTTATTTGATTCCTGAAATTTATCATCTTCTTCATTTAGTACCGCCTGAGTATGTACTAATCCATCAACTTTCTTATCAGGGTGCATTGAGAAAAAAATTTGACCACTCTTCTCAACATGTTTTTGATATTCCATGTCTAGTAAATATGAGATTTCTTCTATACTGAGAAGATATTTTTCCTCATCATCATGGTCATTGATACCTGTTTCCATGCAAATCTCACTACGTATAGATTCTACTTCAATCTGATCCAAATTTTCTTCCTCTATGTCATCATTCTTTTCTTCCCTCAATACTTCACATATTTTCTCAAGAAAAGTTAGTAGTTGAGAATCATTGTAGATTCCTAACTCACAAAGTTTATCCATTAATTCCCTTCCCAGAGGCCTGATATCTGAAGGTATTTCTTGATAGATCTTTATCATTCTCATGAACAACTGTAGTGTAGGTTCACCTTTATATCTTTCCAAACTGAAGAATGTATCCAAAGGGGACATGTGATAGTCTTCCTCCAAAATATAATTCGGCTCTCTTTCCTATTCATAGCACATTTCTTGTTCATAACACATGTTTTCTTCTTCACCACTGGCATCATGAAACATATCAAGAAACCACTGCTCAAACTGTCTCCATGATGAGATGGATTGTGTGGGTAGTGATTCATATACTTATTTGGCATTATCTTTTAATGTCCTAACAAATAGCCTCATCACCTGATCCTCTGTAGAAACCTCATAATATTCTATGAATGTATAAAATGCATCCAAGTGTTGTAGTGTTGATTCATCCCATTCTCCATGGAGCTTTGGTAGAAGTTGTGAAATTTAAGGGGATACCTTATTTGGGATGCATTGAAATCTCTTAAGATCCAATGGCCTGATACTATCTATAATAAAAGGCTTTCTTTGAAATGATGGATACATTTGAAAAAACAATCCACCATCTCCTTTTGAGTCTTCTCCCTCAGTAGAGTCACTAACTAAAATGCTTTGTTCAATAGAGTCACCACCTTCTTATCAGAAGGAAAATACTTACTGTCTTCTCAGTTCTTTTCTCCCAGTAGGGTCTTAAATATATCACCAGAGCTTCTACGTAAAATACAAAAATGTTCTTTTGAATAAGTCCCCAGCGGAGTCGCCAATCTGTTGGTGCCCAAAAATGCTAAATTGGATTTCCTATGGACTTGCCAATCCAATGCTTGGAGACCCAAGTGATTTGGCCGACTAACAAGTCAACCAAAGCAAGGTTGGAACTTCTGCAATTCTGGTTCTACAAAACCAAGACTAGTAGGCCTATAACTTGACTTATCCTTCAAGTTACAAGGCTTTTTATAGTAGATAAGAAACACTTCAACCTTCTCTCTCAATTATGGCAAGGAACTTGAAAGAAATCTAACTGAAAGCAATATATCATAAACTATAAACTGAAATACTTTAAGTAATTAAAAGAATGTTTAGTAAATGTGTATGTAATTTGAAATGAATAGATAGATAAGATATCTTAAAACTATAAATAATGACTTGAATAACTATAATCCAAATAATGATTAGATCAGTGCCTTATTCTACCATGGGCAATAGAGTCAAGATCATTCCAATCTTATGTTCAACCTTAGAGACAGTTTTACAAGAAAACTTATCACTTCAAAGGTGTTATGGAATGTACATGCAACCTAAAACAAATCCAAAGATATTTCAAAAGGGTAATACTTCTCAGATGACATCCCAATTGACTAAGGCCTCAATCAACAGAATTTAACCATGCAAAATGAGAAAACCAATTGAAAATATAGATTATGAATCAAATAAGGAAGCATGCACATCAAACTATCACTTTGAAGAAGTTCTATTGGTTTATCCAAGGGACTAACTGTAAAATGATAATGAAACTATTACACGTGTGAAAGAAAAAGGACTTATCTTTATTGATTTTGAAAAAATAGTACATCCAGGTCCATGTTATACATGTTGATTAAAAAATATCCAAATATATGAAATTATATTATATTGTATTCTATCTCTTTACATTTTATATTATGTATATATATGCGTTTGAGTGGCTTTCACACCTCTTTAAGGTGAAAAGAAACAACCCTTAATACAAAATATTTTGAAAAAACAATAAACTAACTAAAAAATAACTACCTAACTTTCGGATTTGGCTTTGGTCAAAAATCCAAAACACATTGTGAAAAGCTAATATTTGTGCTGGAGATAGGAAATTTGATTTCCTGAACTAGGTCAGTTTTAGATTTTTAAAATTCGACCATCTTTAGCCTCTGTCGGCATCATTTTTGTAGAAGGTTGAAATTCCAGCATTTTTTGAAGGCTTCGATTAGTTAGTTCTATTTATTTGTGTCATGAAGCTTCCTTCCTTTAATTTTTTTAGTATGGAAAAACTTTCTTCTTGATAATGGATTGGGACTTCTAAATTCTCAAAATTTAGGGTACCACCACCACCTACTCTCAACCTAAAAACACTCCAAGTCCTCTCATGCTAAGGGTAAACACACTAAAATATAATCACTATCAGGATACAACAGTCCTATTACCTGCTGCAAAATGTTCCTAACCTCTGACCTCCATGAATACAATCCGGACCATCCTTCTCTAACTGTTACTAGAAATTTGTTAAAGAATAGTCTTGCGTGTGAAAGAAGAGAATTTTTTATATTGTAATAATGGTTCATAATTTTTTTTTATAAAATTATGATAATAGAGATTGTAAACTATTGCTTATATTTATTTGGTATTTTATAGGGCTTGTCAGGGCCTCGAATTTATGAGATTGATGATGCCACCCTTTCTGCCATTGACTTTGGTACAGAGCTATGTGGTATCATATTTTGTGCACCTCTTGTTTTTAGTTTTAATTGAACCCATACAATATCATATTATTTCTCTTGTGTTAATTTTGTTTTTGTTAGCCTACCCCACCAAGCTCGAGGTCATTAGGAAACAAGACACTGAAACAAAAATGGTAATTAAGCCCAATTTAAGTATATTTGTTGAAATGTATTATATTAATATTTCAATGTAGTCTATATTGATGAATGCACTTGACTTATTATTGTATATAAGTAGAATCAATTGGGTTTCACTAAACTAATGAATGCACCAGACACTGCTGATGTTCAGGAGAGAGAGGAGGTAGCATGTTCTCATATTTACTTTCAATCGCATTCTTTTTTGTTCAAAATATTTTAGAAATCATGTTCTTCTATTAGTATGTAATTTTCTATGAATTTTAATATAGGAATTGGTCATAGCTTCCTCATATGAGGTGAATCATCATATGAGTATAGTACAACCATTTGAGATTACAGTATGTATTTGTTCTATATACATGTTAAACATTTTTGTTTAGAGACGAGTACATGAATTTATAGTTTTATAACTTGATTGTCAACAAATTTGGGTTATTAACTTGCACATGAATTCTCATTTACCCTATTACAGCTCCCTTCTCCATTTCCTAGGGATCCCTTTCCTAGCACAGGAGATCCAGCTGAGGCTTTGGTGTGCATTTGTATTATCTAGTGTATACATTTTTTGCATTATCTAGTATTTCTCAACCATAACATATTTTCTATTTTACCATACAAGAAAAGGTCCAAACTGATTCATCAATGGTTTTGGCTCCATCCAGCACAGGAGTTCCAACTCATGTTGTGGTATGCATTTTATTTTTAGTCCATGCATTTTTTTATTTTTTAGTATTTCTTAATTATAACATGTATTTTGTGTTATTTATTTTTCCTGTTAGAGGACCCTTCACATGTGTCTGTCCTTCCTCTACCTGGCCATTTTTCTAGGATTCCCTCTCACCCATGACGGAGCCCATTTCATTTATCATTCAGCCCAAGCATAGGAGAAAGAGATGAGGTAATCAATAATTCAACTGTCAACAAATTATGGCCCAATATTTATTTATTTTTAGATAAGATATATGGCTTAGCATTTGAATCGTTCTTGTGCAAAGACTTAGTGAACCAAGTGTTGTTGTGAAGAAGCTCAATTTTGATGATCCACCACAATCATAGATATATCGAGACATTCTATAGATCTAGTTGTGGTCATTGAATGACCAAATTTTGTATATATGTATGTATGTATATATGTATGCATGTATGTATGTATGTATGTACGTACGTATGTATGTATGTATGTATGTGATATTTTTACATTGTATATATCGACTTAGACATAGTTGATGTCACTTTTTTGTAACTCTATTATGGATTTGGCATGCACACCATGTATTGATAGGTACGCTATTATTGTTCATTTTGTTATATATGAAACTTCAAATTTGATCCTTGAATTTGTTGGTTGGATGTTTATGCCTTAAGTGTATTCTTGTTTCACATGACTTGCATATATGCATGTGTGTTTCAATAAATTAATGTACTTATGTGTGTACTTCATGTATATTTATGTATATGATTCATAACCTAAATTAATGTGTATGACCTATGTGAATGACTTAGGTGAATTCATGTCTATGCTTCATAATGTATGTACTACATGTTTTCTCTAGGACATAAGCAATTTTATGTGTACACTTTTTGTGCTACATATGTTCACATGTATACTTTATGATTTAAATTAATTAATGCTTGATGTGCTACATTGTATTTAGTTGTATCTTTCATGATCTATATGTATGCACTCCATGAATTAAGTAAATTTATGTTTTTTTTGTAAGTTTTTGTGACTGAAATACAGAGTATGAGAGTTTGGTTTTTGTTCTTGGACAGTGGATTTAGGGATGTTTTATGCAATTTTGAGCCCCTTGAGTAACTTCAAACATATAATATTCCTTGGGTACACCTAGGAAGTTATAGGGGTCTTTGGTGCAGGGAACCTAAGCAAAACCAGGCATGGATAGGAGTCTTCATGGGTTCATCTTCACATATTTGTAATCATGGTTAGATCCTAGAGATCAACCATTCATTTTGATTAGATTGGTCTCATTGTAAAGTCAATCCATCTAAGGTGTCTTTATAAACCTAAGGTTGATTAGACTCAAAAACCTATGATAGGATAAGTAGGTTTAATATTTTTGGTCTAATAAAGTTCCTACTATAGGATCTAAGTGTTGGCAGGTTGACTCCTAGGGAGTATATGACTTATTTTGTGTTTTCATTATGGAAACAAACTCGTGTGAAGTTTTGACAACAAATTTTGTAGTGAAAATTGACCAAGTATAGAAGAAAAGACAGAACAAAGAATACACAGATGATCAGAGCACCAGCGCACATGCGTACAACTGATTTAGACTAAGCACCTCTAGACATAAGCTCTATGATATGTTTTTATGCTTACCCTATACACACATGGTACAGAATGTCAGTACAGACAAGTTATAGAAAGAACAAGTACACTAGTAGTTCAGAATACAGAGTATGAAGCCGACTTCAGGTTTTTGATTAGCGTGTTATATTTTTTTTGTGTAAAGGCTAAGTGCCTATTGTAATAAATTTGTAATCATGTATTAAAAATTATTGTAAACATGCTTAAGCCAATTTGTTTGGAAGCATTGTGAATGTTGTTTTTGGGCCGACTAAGGTCTTGTTTATAGTCGCGTCTATTTAGGCATAAACATATATATATGCAATGTAAAGGAATATTACATGTGTCAAAGAAATATACATAGAAGAGATAGAAGAGCAGTATAAAGATGTCAGTATGAGATAGATCCCTAAAAGAAGATAAGAGCATAAGTGCATAATCGGAACTGATCAGACATTTGTGTCATATACAGTAGTTCACTTTTAGATATAATGCATATCTATTCTTAGAAGGTTGTAGCCTTCTTTCTCATTGAGAAGTGGGCTCTTGGACAGTGAGTCCTTACCCCTAATAGGGTTGTTTGTAAAAGACTCCTAGCAGGGTCACGCCTTTAACCAGGTCATTGTACCTACATTGTAAAGACTGCTCTTAACAAGGCAAAGGAACTTTAACAGGTTCATTATACTAGTGCAATATTTGTGGGTACTAATTCCCATCAGGGTTTTCCTTTGATCAAGGTTTCCCCGTAATCATATCATGTGTTATGTGTTCTTGTGTTAAGCTTCAAGTGATATATATTTGATTTATGTTTAAAGTTGCTAAAATAGAATAAATAGTTAAACACTAATTCACCCCCCCTCTCAGTGTTTCCAAAAATTGGTATCAGAGCTCTGGTCCTCTGTAAGAAAGTTTAACCACTTGAGAAGATCATGGATTCAACAGAAGAAAAACATTTGAAAAATAATCTTGAAGCAACCCTTGAAGATCTTGACAAATCTGAGAAAGAAAATGAGGAACTTAAACTAAAAGTTGATGGCTCACAAATGCTTATAAAAAAGCTAAAAAAATATTTGAAAGATTTCTCTACAAATGATTTGGGTAAAATGGTCAAGAAACTGAATGAAGAAAACTTATCTTTAAAGGATAAGATAGAAGAATTGAATGATTAGTTAACTGATAGACTAACAGCTATTGAAGAGAAGAACAAAGAAAATAAACAGTTAGATGAAGAACTCATGCAAGCCAATATGAAAATCTTGGAATTGAAAAACATCAAGAATAAGATTGAATCTGAATTATCAGGAGCAAAAGACAAGATTGATAAATTACACACAAGTTCTGATCTAATTCAATCACAGCTCTATGCATAGAAACTTAAAGGTGATACCACTGGTATGGGATATAGTATAGCTCAAACTGAAATCAATTCAATACAAGAAACAAAGAAACCACAAGAAGCATCCATAGAAGCAAGGAGGAGAATATTGCAGAGACTAAAATTGAACCACCTAAAGATGAACTCAAGCAAGTTAACAGAACTTGTTATGCTTGTAAAAAACATGGACACTTGGCAAGAGATTGTAAAGAAGTAAGACCTTTTAATGGTTATTGTTACTCCTATAGAAAGTTTGGTCACAGGGCTATTCATTGCAGGACAAATCAAAGAAATCAGTCACAACTGAACCAAAGGAATCAGACTCAATATAATCAGAGAAATCAATATCAAAGAAACTTGCAGAATATTACATGTCAAATATGTAATTACAATGGGCATACAGCTAAACAATGCAGCATGATGAAGAATAAAATCAGACCTCCTATCATCTGTCATTCAAGTGGAAAAGCTGGACACATCTCAAAGTTTTGCATGTCAAGAACACAAAGACAAGAAAATCCTAAAAAGTATCTATTTGAAAAATCAAGAGAAGTTAAGTTTTTTCAAGCTAAAGATAATTTAGGTAAAATTTGGGTTGAAGTAAAGAAACATAATGAAGAGAACAAGGTAGTAGATGCATCCTCAGTGGAAGCACCTTCTACTTCTGGATAGTTGACCCTCATGGTCTTAGGGGGAGCTATTCTAGCTTTGAACCCCTGCATGGCTGGTATACTCATCTATGAGTATGCACCTTTGAATTCATGTCAGTGATAACAAAAGAATGCAGTATGCATTCACGCATTGTCTATACTACATTTTGAATAAAGTTTGAAAGTCTTAGTAAAAGCACTTACAACATTAAATGCAGAAAAAATTTATATAAATTGGTGGATTGATTGGTTATTCTCATTGTTTACATCTGAGATCGCAAAATCTGCAGAGCACAGGAGAACTAAGCATCAAAGCATTCAAAGGTATCAATTTGATCAGTTTGTGAACAGATTGCAAGTTGAAATGGAACCCTAGCAGTCGCGTCATTTTGAATTTTCATGAAACCCTGTTTATCCAAGAAAAAAGTAAGTATGGCCACTCCAGTTGTATTCGACATTACTGAAAGGAAAATATTTGTGTTTAAGAAGCATCCCTTCAAGTCCATACTAGATGATGTAGAAGGAGCATTTTCTAAGACTCCACTAGGAGTAGTGCATGTAGAAGACATTTGCACGTACATATACTATAAAAAGGAAACAATTGAAGATAACCAAATTGCTAATCTCATGGCCTCAATGATGAAACTAGACTATTCATTCAAGGAAGAATACACGCATCTCACTGATAACCCCATCTTTGAGTACTCTGATGTGTACAAGTTTTACGAGCCATAATGGGTGAAAATCTTATTGAGTAGGATACATGATGACCTATATTGGATTGGTGAGGTTCTCGTCTGCATCACTACAGACCTAATTCATGAAATGACTGGACTTTCCAAAACTGGACCAGTTCTTCCTACTGGTAAGGATGTTAAGAAGCAGGTTGAACAAGCATGTTTATCAAGAAGTGATAGGCACGGTATGACAGTTGATCCTATTAAAGAGGATGATATAAAACTACTCACTATGATACTTGGATACAAGTTTCAGCAGGCAAGCAGACTGAATAGTGTGTCCGCAGCAATAGTTCTGGCAGCAATAAGGATGGTGAAAGATAACACTTAGTACAATCTATGTGAACTATTGCGTGCACAACTGATTGAGAACATTCAAGCTATTAAGCATGACAAGAGAAATATATTCAGGTTTGGCTCATTGATCATCTATCTCTACTTCCACATAGTAGGTAAAGTTTCCAATCTTTACCAAGACAAGAGTAAACCTACTATGTCCCAGATATCACTCAAGGCTACATTAGATAGCAGCATGAAGGACTCTATAGAAATGGATATCAAAACATTCAGGATCAAGATGCAAAAGAGGTTCATGATACCAGAGAAGACAGTTGATAAATACAAAGACACCATATGCTTCATGGTGGAGACTGACTATACTTGCATGGAGGCAGTTGAGCCTAGAACAAAATAGATTCACCCTCTTGGTTATGAAGTTGAAGAACATGTTTTGGAAGGTTATGCACAAGTCCTCCTATCTGCACCCAAGGATCCCAATGAACCTAGATGGGGTACTTATAGAGAAAAGACAAATCAAGTTGATTCTGTCTTATACAGTGCTGACAACAAAAGGAAGGCATCTAGGATTACTTCAAATATCCTACAAGTTCATGGTGTTACACAAGAAGACCTAGACAGATCTAGGGAAGCTAAGATTACCAAAGAACTTGAGAAAACTCCCATAGAAGTGAAAATGGAAAAGTTTGATGATATGCCCAAGAAGAAGAAGAAGAAATCAAATGAAGACACAACTGCACCATCAACCACCATTGATCTAGAATCTTCTCCTCATTTTGTACCCAACAAGTTGACTAGAAGGAAGAAGCAAGTTCCTACGAGTCATCCATCCTTAAGGACCATGAGGAGCAAGGTAAAGAACACACAAGCCCCTCCTAAGGTAGGATTCAGGCCCAGTCTAACAGTCCTAAAGAATAGAATTATTAATGAAGGCAGACTAGAATCTATCAAGAATGTATATGATAAGTATCAAGAGATAGACTAATCATAAATTCATTCAATGATTATATCTCATATGATTAAATTCAAGAATTCAGTATTGGAACTTAAGAAAGTTATACTAGACAAACTATGGAACATACTAGACATATTAAAAAGGAAAGCAAATGAAGAGGCTATGAGGATAAGAGAAGAAACATTAGATAGTCTTCTCCCTGTCTGCTCACATGATGAGAAAGATATACTATTGGACTTAGTTAAACCTCATCTCAGAACCAAAACTAGAACACTTCATATCATGAATAAAGAGTATGATTTGGTTAGTGAAGAGACTCAGAAAGATTTTGAGCAGGTATTTCTGGATAGACATATGTATCCTTCAATGGTGCATATAGAAAAGGTAACCAGTTCCTCCCAAACAAGTTACATAACTAGTGATTCAAAATGCACCTAAGATAGGTCCACAGGTTTTAGCGCCCTCAGTTTCAATAGCTTCTAATATAGTAAAAGATTCAAGAGATACTATAGTGATTGATGCTATCAAGATATCCATCACCGCCTCTGACAATGATATGGACAAAGTTGAAAAAGCATTTGTAAGCACTAAGGAGACAAAGGAGGTATGCACTGATGACACATCTTTACAACAAGATGAAGTTCCCTCTAAAGATTCAATAGATTTGAATAAAAAGGAAGATAATCAAGCTAATGAGACACCAGTCATGGAGATCCCAGTAAAAAGTGAATGCATGGATACTAGTCAGAATACTATATTCACACCATCCATTCAACCATCAAATTCATTGTTGTCAATTTTAACTCCTGACCCAACAAGTCTAGATGCATGGGGAGAAGAAGACTTGATCAAGATCAGTGTCCTAGCCATGAAAAAAACCAAAGAGAAACAAGTTATGAGAAACCCTCTCTTTTTGGAATCAGTGAACATTCTGAATGACCTAGTGCCTGCAGACAAGAAAGTAGCTAAAATTCAATCAGTTGATGATGTAGATAGCATCCTAACAAACTTCAAAGCACACTTTACAAGTTTAGTAGACTCAGCTATTAGAATTGCAGAAGATGAGTATAAAAAGGAAAGATTGAATGAAATGATAAAGAATTTTTCCTTAGATTTAAAGTCATTAAAGATTGGTCAGACAATGTTGAAAGAGTTGGCATCAAAAGGCAGAAAGGTTATAGAAAATTGCATGGACAGAGGTAAACTCAGCTCTGAACATATCAAAAGGATAGAAGAGGTAGATATCTTGGTTGATAACATAAGACAATTAGTTGACACATCATCCCAAGACATAAACATCTGCAAAAATATCTATCAAGGTCAGTTAGACAAGATAGAAAAAGATAAAATGGAGATCAGTAAGATAAGGATCAAGCAAACTCAACTGAGAAATGCACTTGCGCCCTCCTTAGCAGTTTTGGATGAGAACATTAAATAGATTGATGCAACCATTTCTACCTATGATCAAGGACCCAAAATGGATTTGATAAAGATGGACAAGCTTACATATGCCTTATGCGCCCATCTACAAACAATTGATGCACTAAAGGCATTGTGGCAGCAAGAGATGAAGAATCTGCAGATAGCCTGTTCAGATGTATACATGGAGTAAGTATCTAGAGACTTACAATTTTGACACCTTTGTCATTAATGTCAAAGGGGGAGTAAAGTATGTATGGGGAGTAGTGTATATATGAAAATAAATATGATATAGTATATTTTAAAAGAAGATAATATACAGTTTTTGGTGTTAGTCAATTTTGAGTAACTTGGCCACATTCCTTTGTTGCCATTAATGAAAAAGGGGGAGATTGTTGGAAAGTTGAATCATAGGGAGTATATGAATTATTTTGTGTTGTCATTATGGAAAAAAAGTCATATGAAGTTTTGATAGAAAAATTTGTAGTGAAAATTGACTAAGTATAGAAGACAAGACATAACAGAGAATACACAGATGATCAGAGCACCAACACACGTGCATACGATCGATTCAGACTAAGTGCCTTTAGAAATAATCTCTATGATATGTTTTTATGCTTACCCTATACACGCATGGTATGGAATGTCAGTACAGACAATTTATAGAAAGAACAAGTACATTAGCAGTTCAGAATACATAGTATGAAGTTGACTTCAAGTTTTTGATTAGCGTGTAATCTTTTGTTGTGTAAAGGCTAAGCGCCTATTGTAATAATTTTGTAATCATGTATTAAAAATTATTGTAAACACACTTAAGCCAATTTGTTTGGAAGCATTGTGAATGTTTTTTTTTGGCTGACTAAGGTCCATGTTTATAGTCGCATCTATTCAGGCATAAACATATATATATGCAATGTAAAGGAATATTACACGTGTTGAAGAAATATACAGAGAAGAGATAGAAGAATAGTATAAAGATGTTAGTATGAGATAGAGACCTAAAAGAAGATAAGAGCATAAGCACATAATTAGAACTGATCAGACATCTGTGTCATATACAACAGTTCACTTTTAGATATAGTGCATATCTATTCTCAGAAGGTTGTAGCCTTCTTTCTCATTGAGCAGTGAGCTCTTGGACAATGAGTCCTTACCCCTAATAGGGTTGTTTGTAAAAGACTCCTAACAGGGTCAGGCCTTAAACCAGGTCATTGTACCTGCATTATAAAGACTGCTCCTAACAGGACAAAGGAACTTTAACAAGTTCATTATACTAGTGCAATATTTGTGGGTACTAATTACCACTGGGGTTTTCCTCTGATCAAGGTTTCCCCGTAATCATATCATGTGTTATGTGTTCTTGTGTTAAGCTTCAAGTGATATATATTTGATTTATGTTAAAGTTGCTAAAATAGAATAAATAGTTAAACACTGATTCACCCGCCCCTTAGTGTTTCCAACACTAAGTGTCTTCTAAGTCCTTTCAATAGGTCTAGAGGTCCTAATAGAAACATTTTGCAACATTGTCAAAAGTTGCACAAATGTTGTCGAGCAACTTTTAAAAGTTGCTATGCAACTTTTTCATTATTTTTGTTTCAAACTATTCATCATGGGATCAAAGAGTCAGCTCCATCAGCTCCATTTGGCTAGGTAAATTCTAGGGGAGCCCTTTTTTTTCTTGCGAAGCATCAAGAACATTCTAGTGCAAGTTGGACCCAAGTGTTCTAAAGGTGCACTAAGCCAAATTGGGAAGGAATTTTTGGAGAGCCATACCTCAGACCTCGTGAGAGATATTAGAGATTTGTGAAGTGCACAAGGAACATATTGGGAAGGCCCACAAGCCTGTAGCTTAGTTCTGGGAGATTCCACTTGGATTCCATTTGGTGACCCGATCTTGGTTGGTGCAAAAAGTTGCATTGTTGCTTAGTTGAAAGTCGCTCAACGGTGCATCTTTCAAACCGTTCATCATGGGACCAAACTATCAGCTCCATTAGCTCTAGTTGGCTGGGTAAATGCTAGGGGAGACCTTCTTTCACTTTCAAAGCATTAAGAACATTCCAACACATGTCAGACTGAAGTGTTCCCAAGGTGCAGTAAGCCAAATTGGGTAGCGATTTTTGGAGAGCTATATCTCAGACCTCGTGAGAGATATCAGAGATCTATGAAGTTCACAAGGACCAGCTTGGTAAGGCATACAATAATGTAGCTCATTTCTTGGAGATTCCACTTGGTTTCCATTTGGTGACCTGATCTCGGTTGGTGCAAAAAGTTGCATTATTGCTCAGTTGAAAGTTGCTCAATGGTGCATCTTTCAAACTATTTTTCATGGGACCAAATCATCACCTCCATCAGGTCTAGTTGGCTGGGTAAATTCTAGGGGAGACATTTTTTCTCTTGCAAAGCATCAAGAACATTTTGACACAAGTCAGACCACAGTGTTCCCAAGGTGCACTAAGCCAAATTGGGCAGCAATTTTTGGAGAGCCATATCTCGGACCTTGTGAGAGATATCAGAGATCTGTGAAGTGAACAATGACCATCTTGGGAAGGCCTTCTAGAATGTAGCTCAGTTCTGGGATATTTCACTCAGATTCCATTTGGTGACTCAATCTTGGTTGGTACAAAAAGTTGCCTTATTGCTTAGTTGAAAGTTGTTCAATGGTGCATCTTTCAAACCATTCACCGTGGGATCAAACCGTTAGCTCCATCAGCTCCAGTTGGCTAGGTAAACACTAGGGGAGACCTTTTTCACTTATTAAGCATCAAGAACATTTTGGTGCAAGTTGGACCGAAGTGTTCCCAAGGTGCACTAAGCCCAATTTGGCAAAAAACTTTGGAGAGCCATATCTCGGACCTCGTGAGAGATATCAGAGATCTGTGAAGTGCACAAGGACCATCTTGGGAATTCATACAAGCATGTAGCTCAGTTCTGGGAGATTCCACTCAGAGTCCATTTGGTGACCCGATCTTGGTTCGTGCAAAAAGTTGCATTATTGCTCAGTTGAAAGTTGCTCAATGGTGCATCTTTCAAATTGTTCATCGTGGAACCAAACCGTCAGCTCCTTCGGCTCTAGTTGGCCGATTAAACGCTAGGGGAGATCATTTTTCCCTTGAAAAGCATCAAGAACATTTTGGCGCAAGTCAGACCAAAGTGTTCCCAAGGTGCACTAAGCCAAATTGGGCAGCGATTTTTGGAGAGCCATATCTCAGGCCTTCAATAGATATAATTTGAATACTAGCCTCCGAACGTTAGTAACTTTAACTAATATAGGAGTGGCCATGATGATTTTATATATGACACATAGAAAAAACCTTTGTAACAAATAAATACTGCTTGGTTGGTCGATATGGGTTCTTCTAACACTTCTTGACATTTTAGCACAAAATCACAAATTCAAATTGTCAGTTACTTCTAATCACCTTAGAATCACTCCCAAGTGCTCTTCGTAGCTCATAGAATGCATTGTGACAAATGAAATAACTCTCACTCAATTTTTCAATCATCTCTTGTCTCTTATCACTACAAATATTCAACTACTCCTTGAGTTTCTCAATCATATCTTCAGCCTTTGCAAGTTTCCTTCTATAAAAATACATGTATTCCTTAAGGACCTCTCCCGAGATGCTAGGCTTCTTTAATAGAACTAGGCTCTGATACCAATTATTAGTATATAGAGGCACTGGGGGGAGGGGGGGTGTGATTAAGTGTCAACAAGTAATGAACCAATTCAACCAATAATTAGATAATGCTTTTAAATAAATTCCATGCAATTAAACATGTAAGTGTAATGATGCAATAGAAGTAAAAAAATTCAAACGTCCACACAACATAACATATAACACCATAATTTTAATTTTAGATTATGCCTATTACTTTGGTTTGACAAAATATTTTCAAGGTCTTTAGAAAAAATTAGGTCTATTACACATGACAACACATGAAAAAGATATAAGATATAAAAGAACATACATACAACGCATGCAAAAGATGTAGTATGAAAATAATACATACATACAACACATGGAAAAGATATAATATGAAAATGAACATACATACATAAATACAATGCATGACAAAGATACATACATAAATACATAATATAAAAATGAACATACATACATAAATACTACACATGAACCATTATTATAATTTAGAGAAACATGAGATATCCACTGCATGAACCATTGTTATAATTGTAATAAATCACAATTCACTCATATGCTCTTAGTTAAATGGTACACAGTAAACTATACAAAATGTGGCCCCTCAGTAAATACAAATCAACCCATGGCCACTTTTATATACAATTTGATCTTCTTTCAATATACAAAATGTGGTCTCCAAATATACATGTAGACCACTTCATAGTCATTTATATTTACAAAAAAGTAAAGTTATATTGTTTCACAAAATTTACATACACAATTGTCAAAATAATTCTACCATTTTGTAGAATAATTCTTCATGATGGCCCAAAACTAATTGAGCGAACCATCTGGATCAGCTCTAACCCTTATTGTGTCATGCATTGCCTCATGTTCATATTCACAAAGTTTCCATAAATTCTTCTTACGAGGTCTACCAATATACTTTATCAATTCAATATTTGTTGCAACAAGAAGGTTAGAGTAATGCAAAATATGTCTATGTGTCTCATAGTCCTGAAACAACCACTTCTTGGATTTTTGGATAGGGTACCTGCATTTCATAGAAGCATAAATTAATACAAAATTCAACATATATAGTGTAATAGAATGATGGTAAGAGGTCTCAAAGTCATCAAAAAAGAACATATTATATTTTGATAGCATACCTTATAATACATGTCCATGTCACAACAACAGATCCTATTAGGTACTCAATACCCTCTCCATCAATGACTGTAGTTATCAATTTCTTTTTTCCCTCAATACAACAACACAAAAAGTAATCAGTCCCTTCCTCATTGTTCTCATCTGCAACAACTGCATATACATGACCTACAAAATATAGAAGGATAAGTTAGCACCCTAAACACTTAACCACCTGATAAAATGATTCCAAGTAGGTTCAACAGAGTTCATCTCAAAATGAAGAATAAATTAAGAAAATACCTAGTTCAACTAGGCTATATATGTGATCAAAATCTGATGATGCTTCAAACTAGATCAATTGTAGTGCTGTAGGAAGTTGATATGTATCATGCAGTTGCAAAGGTGTATAAGACCATTCGTCAACCCACTCTTTTGATTCGCATTCCTCCCATGCAACATTCATACAAGACAAGCAAAAACATGCCATTAATCTAGTATAAATACCCAGTGATGCTGCACTTGAACTTCTAAATGAGTGCATGTCACTTGATCCTATAATTGTACAACAATCTAGATAGTTTTCAATGTTAGACTCGCCTATCAATCAAAAAAATATATTAACCATAGAATTACCTTCATTACCTATTCCCATCATAGAGTTGCACCATCGCACAATTGTTTATGCATTTATTAACTCTACACCACCTTCGTACTTCAATTCCTCTCTGGCAAGAGCTCTTTTTAAACATGCACCCACACCATCATGCTCGCCTTTTCCATGCCCCACCTCAGTGAAATTTCAAAAAACTTTAATGTCACTTGTCACATGCATCCTACTCAACCAATAGAACATCCTTACATTCTTGAATTGTGAGGTGCAATTGTCTGACCATATTATGTGTTGGTTGTACTCAATACCTCTTTCTGTTAAATTCTCATAGAAAAATTTGAAGCAACCTTGCACAAATTCTGATGAATGTGTGTGATCATCACTGATGTAGAAGTGATACTCTCTTAAAACCTTTCTATCTTCATCTGTGCTATCATGTGCATGCAAGAATGCTATATGTACAAAGATCGTCACTTGTATAGAATGGTAATACATTGCTTGTACTTCATTCTGAGGTTTAAGTGTATAATTCTCAGCAAAATCAACAATGGAGACAATAGTACCAAGGGGAAAGTGTCCTTACATATCTTGAATTTCTCATCCAACCACCTAGGTCTATGTGAATGACGCATGTACTCATAAACTAGTTTCTCTTGAAAAATCTTCATAAAATCAGCTACACATATATTATTTTTCACTAACTCACACCTCTTAAGTTCTTTCCCATCTTTTAGAACATAAGTTACTGTCTTGTATTTTCCAAAAGAAACTAGTATATTTCCAATCTCATTTGTGCTCTCTAGATGGTGATATTTCTGCAACTTTCTCATACCACCACATGCACTACAAGATCCGTTCAAACACATCATCTTATAATAAATGCAACCATCATCTTCATTATAGAATACACTTGACATAAAATCTCTTGATGACGTAGGAGGTGCTTGAAGACCACATTCCTGCAAAATAGTGTTAGTGTGCAAAGTACAACAAACATGACAATATATATGATAGTGCATAGAAAATTCAATATGTACCTTGCAAAAACATGTGGTGCGCGCATATTAATCTTGATGTAAAAGGGTTTTTCCATTTCAAAAAATCTTTGACTAATTTTAATTTGAGGAAATCTTTGGAGGAATCTTTCATAAAATCGTGTTTGTGTCATATCCAAAAAGTGTTTTGGATGTGGCATATGATTTGTAGATCTGATTCTCCTCCTAACAACGTCTCTTTGGTTGGGTGAAACCCTTGTGTTTTCATGCCAAAAATTTTCAATTAATGCATCAAAAACAACCTTGTCCTTGCGTGGGAGTATACCTGAGAATGACCAAAGAAAATTCATGTTTGGATACTCAATTTTGTCTCACCTTTGTAAGGCTCTCTGTAATGTTGATCTACCTATCCTTAATGACTTGCTTGTTTTTCTTACTTTACAAGACTTTTTCATTTCCTATACCATTATAGTTGATGTGAGGATGCGTCGAGTAACATTAGCATCTTTACTGCATGATTTTGAACCAATGGCTTGGTATGCATCAAATAGATTTCTCACAATGGTTCTCTCAGTACTATTTTTAGATGTTCTCAACCCCACAATTCTCATTGTCTCTCTAAATTTCAGATTCTTAATCATTTCAACAGCTACTTGACATCTTCCACTTTGATTTAATTTTTTAAAATAGTTATTCCAAATATTTTTAACAATTCTTCTACAATTTCTTTCTGACATTTTATCATGCATTGGCCTCAAAATATTTTCATCAATGTCAATTAGAAACATTGGTTTTCTACTAATTATTCTAGGAGGTGTTAACACAGTTGCATGCTCTACATTTTCATTAGATGAATTAGGTGCATTTATCCCCATCATTTCAATTGGTGTATGTCAAACATTTTCATTTTCATTATCTGCATTTTGTTCATTAATGATATCAAATTGAAATGGTGCATTAGATGAAATAGGTGTATTTATCCCAATCATTTCAATTGGTGTATGTTGAACATTTTCATTTGTTTAATTAGGTGTATTTGTCACATTAATATTAACATTTTCATTTTCATCACTTACATTGCATGCATTTGATGATGTAACTTTTCGTATTCTCCTCATGCGCTCCCTTTGTCTTTCCTTTTCTGTCTCTCATTGTTCAATTGTTCCTCTTTTGTTCTTTTCCAGTGTTCATATTGAATGGACCCTATGAATAATATCATGAACATAGAATAACACAAGAACATCAAATCAAAAAAATAAGAAAAAATCAATCATTTTCTTGAAATGTGAACTTACAATGATAAAATAACATCAAAAACACCAATAAACAAGACAATTCAATCATTGCAAAGAAAAAACATGCAAAAAAGTGTAGAGATGTCTATTACTGGCATAAAACAACAAAAAAGAAGTAGTGGGACCTCGAGACAATTTGTAATGACTGTTTTAGACCATTGAAGCAAACAAACTTGAAACATTCCTAAATCAATAGAACCCGATCGGGTTCTGAGGATAATGGCTCAACATTCCTCTTTCCTCAGAACCCGATTGGGTTATGAGAACATAAAGGATCAACGTTCTTGTAAAGGAGAAAATAGGGTTTAGGAGATGTAAAGATGAAAATTTTTTGGTTAAGGGGGGGATTTGAATTGTTAATTGTTATTTGTGTTGATTTCCTTAACCCTACTTTACACTTACTTGAATTTGATTGATTGTATATTGCAATTGTGATTGTGATTAAGGGAAGATAAGATGCTCCTTTCTTTCACCCTCAAATACACAAATAGGAGATCCAATTTGATCAACCCCAAAGGGTTAATACACAAATGAATCCACTATTTGGAAAGAGACCAAGACAGGGGATCTTAAATGATATAAATTGATTGATTAATATGATTAATAACAGTAATTGAAAAGAATAGGAGAAAGTACCAACCTTACAAAATGGTAGATCAAAGATTATTGTTTTCTGAGATCTGTAGACTGTTTCTGGAGATGCCGACAGTTGATACCGAACCAGAACACAGAGACGGACAAAACCCAAAAATAATTTTCTGTTCTGATGTTGTCTTATGAAAAAGGTCGACCCTGTACCACTTTTGACAACTTGATCTGCTCAGCTCTGAAAGTGTCCCTGTTCGCACAGTTTGAAAGAAATCCGGAAAGGGTATCTAGATCTAGCCTTAGATTTACAGTCCTGAAATTGTACCAGCAAGAAAGAAATTTTGTTTTTTTGGGGAAAGGGGTTTGCCTTGGTCAAACCCTAGTTTTGGAATTAACCTTAATATATGTAATTGAAGATTGCATAAAGAATAACAAAGAAAAACTCAAATTCACCTTTCTTGTAATGTCCTTGTGGCGG
>MU225982.1:464759-484472 GCA_018584345.1 Thuja plicata
GAGTGAGAAGAGTTATGCTCCATAGAAGGATTGGAATCATGAGTTATCAAGTTTTCATCCGGGATCCTAAGGAAAGGAGTGGAAGACTCGGGATCAAAGGAACCCATAAGTCTACGGCTTCTTCTAATCGGGATACTATAAGTAGGACTAGATGTAGTAAATCTCATACACCAATACAATGCAAATGAACTAATACAAAATTTTAAATCTATTTAATTGAAATGTAATTTGAAAGAACATGCAAGATCTAACATACACAATGCAAATCTAACACCAAAAAAAAAAAGAGTTGTCTATCTCGGGTTCACCAAAATGTAAAGGAGAAAATAGGGTTTAGGAGATGTAAAGATGAAAAAGTTTTGGTTAAGGGGGGGATTTGAATTGTTAATTATTATTTGTGTTGATTTCCTTAACCCTAATTTACACTTACTTGAATTTGATTGATTGTATATTGCAATTGTGATTGTGATTAAGGGAAGATAAGATGCTCCTTTCTTTCACCCTCAAATACACAAATAGGAGATCCAATTTTGATCAACCCCAAAGGGTTAATACACAAATGAATCCACTATTTGGAAAGAGACCAAGAAAGGGGATCTTAAATTCTATAAATTGATTGATTAATATGATTAATCACAGTAATTGAAAAGAATAGGAGAAAGTACCAACCTTACAAAATGGCAAATCAAAGATTGCTATTTTCTGAGATCTGTAGACTATTTTTGGAGATGCTGACAGTCGATACCGAACCGGAACATAGAGACGGAAAAAACCCATAAATATTTTTCCATTCTGATTTCATCTTATGAAAAAGGTTGACCTTATACCACTTTTTCCAACTCGATCTGCTCAGCTTCAAAAGTGTCCCTGTTCGCACAGTCTGAAAGAAATCCGAAAAGGGTATCCAGATCTGGCCTTAGATTTATAGTCCCGAACTCGTACCTACAATAAAAAATGTTTGTTTGTTGGGGGAAAGGGTTTGCCTTGGTCAAACCCCGGTTTTGGAATTAACCTTAATATATGTAATTGAAGATTGCATAAAGAATAACAAAGCAAAACTCAAATTCACCTTGCTTATAATGTCCTTGTGGTGGATTTGAATCCGTGGATCCACAAGTATGCTTAAAAAAATGGAATGTAGAATAGAAGGATGTCTTCAATCTCTTTCTTTTAGATCTCCAACACTAAGTCTTGAATGGATTCTTGAACTTGACAAGGGCTTTGGAAGAAGATGGATGGAGAGATCACCAAAAGGGCACTTTTTTGGCTAGAATCCTTCAATGGCCTCCAATGGATCTCCTTCATGCAAATGGATACTTGAGAATGATGGATGCTTGCTTCAAATCTTTCTTAATTTATTTATTGGACTTCACTTCATAAGGATGCTTGATGCTTGATTAGAAGACTTCAATTGCTTGATCGTGGTTAGAGAAAATGAGAGGAGAAAGCTCCCTTTTATATGAAACTAGGGCACAATATTATAAGGATGCCTACATAGGATAATTAAATCACCATTTAAGCCTTTACCCCTAGGAGAGGACCTATATTAAATATAATTTAGGAATCAACCGATTCGAAACCCGAAACAGCAGATTCGAAACCCGAAACAGCCGACCCGGAAGTGGGAATAGACTTTTTGTGAAGACCGACATCCCAAAAACCAAAAGTTCCTGGGATTTGGACCCTGGGACAGGGTCAAGGTCAGCCTTGTCCTCGGATAGGGCTAAGGTTGACCTTGTCCTAGGGTAGGGCTGAGATTGACCCTATCCTAGGAGGTCGACCCTATCCCCAGATCCCAGGATCATAGGTAAGAGACCCAAAATGCAGAATTTAGGTTAGGAAATGGAGGTTAGAACGGTAGGTCAGGGGGAAGCCATGTAAAGATTAGGAACCCATTCAGAGGTGCTTGTCATGACCCCAAACCACTCACTCAGAAGGCTAAACCAGTCTCCTATGGAAGTGCTTCCATTTTCTGACTATACAGTTCCTAATTCCTTAGAACCCGATTGGGTTCTGAAAAACTAATAACAAAGGAGGATTGAGAGAGAGAGAGAGTAAAATGCATAATTTTTACTTCTTCAATACCCGATCGGGTTTTGCAGAAGTGAAAATTATGCATTTTATTCTCCAGAACCCGATCGGGTTATGTAGGAGTTGAAAAAGTACATTTTTCTTTTTAGAACCCGATCGGTTTATTTGAAATTTAGAAATCGTCCAGGTTATGGCTTGGGAAGAGGGTTGGAAAATGACCCAAAGGCTTGGAGGCTCATTTTGCCTCCAATTTTGTTCTTTTAGATGTTTTTTCATCTTGTAAGATGAATTCTTGACTTTATCTTCATCAGGTTTTCAATTTTTCAAGAGGGTAGCTCTATAATTTTTACCATAATCTCATACGTCTTCTTAGCTTTCTAACCATATAATGTTTTCTATTTTTGGACAACATTAGCATAGTAAAATTTAATTTTCTTTACTAGTGTCTTGACAGTCCTCACAGACATATGTCTACCATTTTTTAATAAATTTTGATATACTTAACCAAATTAAAAATAAATTACATATTATTTTTCTACACTGGTTCTATACACGTTAAAAAAAGTTTTCATTTTCAATTATTTTGATGCAAGTTATGCCTAGTGCACGAATAGGTACCAAATTCTTAGGATGTGGTCACTTCAAAAAATGAGAGAAAAAAATACTCATCAAAAAATTACAAAAAAAACACAACTTCTAGATCTCACTCTTACCTATGATCCTACCAAAGGGTTTTGAAAACTACTGAATATAACTATATCTTTTGTACAACACATGTAAACAACTATGTTATGTTTTTTTGAAAAATAAGAAACAGGTTTTCGTGTGCGCGAGGTTTGACACTCGTAATATTATCTTTTTTTTTAAAAAAAATTAGTATTTTAGAACCTAGATTCAGAGTACTAAAATTTTTATTTTTTACACATCTTCTTATTTTGAGTGCATGACCCTCAAACGTCTGTTCCAAGTTTAGGTTAACCTGATTTCAGAAAAAATGTGTCCACTTATACCCCCATTTTTGGTTCACAACTTGGTGCACATACCCCATTATGTTAAATTTACCATTTCTTTATTTTCATTAGTGACAAAATATTACAAATCCTCTTTCCTATTATCTGCAATGAGGACAAGGAGCTAGTACGTGTGGAAAGTGAGAAACCTAAAATTATTGTAGCTAAAAATGTACAACTATTGGAATGGAAATGTCGCTCAAAGACTATGAAAAGTACATATAAAGGTAATAATGTGAGTGTAAATGACAGTCAATTGGTGAAGAAGCATCCAAAAAAGGCAATCAATTTGAATTTTTCCTGAGTCACCATTGATATGGTGGATGTGGTGTGTAGATGGCCTCATCATTATAAATGTAAAGTCAGTAAATTAGGAAGTTCTTTTCACATATTATTAACATATTTAAGCAATATTCTATTTCTATTTAGTACTTTTCATTGTGAAATTTAATTCAATATTTTTCTTTGTCCATGTTATCTCGTTTTAAAACTGTGATATCCAATATAATTTCAATATTTCATAGTCAAAATTTACCTCCTAGACTGTAGATTTTGGCCTATAATAAGGAAGAATTATTTTCTTGGATTTTAAAGATGTGAAGAAAGTTTACTCGTAATTTGAAATCATAGGTGCGAAATGAAATCATTTTGTAGGGATTATGGTTTCTAAGGCAAAGTACTTTTCCTAAGATTTAATGTAACAATTCATTTCTCCCACCTGTGATGGGACTGGTAGTAGCCTATTGAAGGCAACGATCACAATTGTGCATAAACAAAAATGATCAACCAACATGTAAAGTGGTAAAAAAATTGATGCATCAGATTGCTTCATGGTTCTTAAACGTGGAATCCAAAATTCTACATAGTGAAAAGAGACACTTTGAAACAATGAGATATTATCACTTTGATTATTTTGTGGAAAATAGATGATAGAGAAATTAGGAAAATGAACAAGATGATGTAATATTATTTTTTTTAACAATTTATTTGTAAATGTAAAAGTGGAACTAAATTTCTTCATTAACATTTGTTAAATATTGATATGTTAGTAAACAATAGTAAAGTGCCATTACAACAAATACCCATAAATTCGTGTTAGAAATATAAACTAAAATAAAATTATTATATTAATGAAATATGAGAATTTTAGAATCTCAAATAGTATAATAGCTATTAATAACATTTTAATACTTTTTTATTAATATTTTTCAATTTATTTTAATAGTTGAATATTTCTATCCACAAATCTTACTTTATTTCTAATTCTAATCCTAATCAGAATTATAATGTTTTTAGTATTATAATTGTTTGTAGTATTATAATTAATAACTAGTTAAGAGTTGAGTAAATATAACAGTATTTTCCTATGACAAGTATGTTGATATATTAATAAATAGCTTATTCTTATGTATTAAATGTGAATTTATTTTTTATGTATATTTTAATATTATAGAGTTTATTTTATCTATTTGGACTTAATATATACATTTGTCATCTATTACAACTCGTGTTCCACTTACATTCATATAATCATTTCTCACCTCAAATATTAATAACTAGCTAAGACTTCCGTGGATGAAATAGTAGTTCACTATGTTCCACTTACATTCATAAAATCATTTCTCACCTCAAATATTAATAAATAGCTAAGCCTTTAGTGGATGCAATAGTATTTCACTATGGCAAGTATAATTATATATTAATAAATAACATATTCTTATGTATTAAATTTGAATACATTAGTAAGTTATTAATTAAATAACATATTCTTATGTATCTTCAATATATTCTTATGTATAATTAAATATTAATAAATAACATATTCTTATGTATTAAATTGTAATAAATAACACTAGTAAGCCAATAGACAAGTAGTTAACCCTTTGCACCAACCTTAGAATGGGATCAATGAACCATGTGAAAAGATTTATGGGCTTTCTTTGATTTTTTCCCTTTCACAATTTTCTATCATTCTTCCACTATGGTCACCTCTTTTTTCCACTCCTTGGAGTTATAATGGGGCATCTCCATCATCCCAACTGATGAACTCTCACCTTGCAACCTTCTTTCCTTTGCTAGAGATTCTTTCACCTTGTCACAAGACCCCACATGTCATTTTTTCTCCCTACCATCTGGAGTGTCAAGACTAGTCCTTTTCTTCATCTCTTTATCTTTCCCAACACTTACACTATTTTCATTTATCACCATTGCAGGAAAATCTTGAGGTGGAGCCCAAGAAGGAATATATCTTAGGTTGTACCTCCTTCTTTTCCATTGTATAATGAGAGGGGGGAGACTCTCTCCACCATGAGGCACACTTATCCACTCTCTATTTCTCACATTGGGACACCAAGTGCCCATATTTAAAATACCTTCTATATCGGAATGGAACCCATTCATAATCTAAGGGTTGTACCCAACAACCAGTCAAAGATTTAATCAAAATTTCTTCCAGTAAACTATCGGTAATATCCATCTCCACAAGGATTTGGGCATACGTTGAATTCATGAGCTTTGACAATCCATCATCAATCATCAAGAAGCTTCCTAGCGAGTGTCCTATAATTTCAAAGCAAGAATCGAACAAAAATTGAATAGGAAGGCTCAGTAGCCTCACCCATAATGAAACCCTATCAAAAACCTCAGTAAAAAGGCTAAAATTAGGGTGCCAAGGTTTCAGCATCAAAGGAAACTTATCTTTCCAATTAAAAATGTAGTCACATTTCTATCTGAAACATTCTCAAACACAAAAATGAAAAAACCCCTAGTTGCAGGGTAAATATGAATGCACCCCTTCAAGATAGGCTCCCACTATTAAGAAATCCATCTATGAAGATCATGAAAGTTTGACCATACTCCCTTGAAGCACCCAATCATTCCAAGCTTAGTGAAGACTGTCATATTATGAGCCATTTCCTTCTCCACTTCACCCTCAAGATCAACTAAAATGACCCTATTTGTAAGCAGTTGTAAAACCCCAATTGACCCAACAACTTGCAAAGGTTTGGGTAATAAAACCATGTTTCCATATTCACCCCACCCTACGATGCCATAGAAATGTTGATCTCCCTTTCCTATAGTAACATTTACTGTGGAATTTTCCTTTTTCCCAATTCTCATTGACAGGACTTTGTGATGGCATCACCAACATGGGAGAGAATTGTCACCAGATACTAGTGTACCAACTGACTTCGCTTGAAGAGGTTTATCCAAGAGTGAACTCTCCTTGTCTCCAAGAACCTAGTAGTCAGGTCATGATGGTGTAAGAATGGTTTAGTTGGACAGGCAACTATTTTTAATTAAGGGGTCTGTTGGGTTTGAATCATCGAATTTTGGAGATTTTAAAAGAGGCAAGGTTTCCTTCAAGTAATGGTTAGCTTTAACAAAGAAAACACAAAAGAGATAAACCAGGGTTAGAATATTAATCTACTTATAGTCATCTTATAAACCACCAAACATCAACAATGCTCCAGATAGAAAACTAACAATAATACCGAATACATATGTGATCATTAATCAAACATACATCAATAGCTAGGTAGATTAATGCATTTTAACTATCACCAAACTAGATCAAAGGACATTAGGAAGAATATGGCATGAAAATCATTCCTTAAGTCCAGAATTAGAGACAACGCAAAACATGGCACCATGAGATATCTTTCATTCCTTCATTAACTTCAAGAATCCAACATCACTGGTAGGTACATGCATGGCTCTAAGGGAGCATTAATCTACTGGTATTGATAGAATATTAATCTAGGAGCATCAAAACAACCATTATGGACAGAAAAACATCAAATTTTCCGGCCCTTAAAATGGCATCAAACCTCTTATTTATAGACAAGCCTCTACTATCTACCCTAGAATCCTCTCCCTATACAACCTACTTAAAATACAATTCCCATAGCCGATACTACCTGTACTCCCAGAGCCACTTTACTATATATAATCATTGATAAGATAAGAGAAAATAAGATAGAAGGAGAAATCAGGAGATCGATCATCGAGAAGCACACCCTGAATGTGTGATCTTGACTTATGTTCCTTGGGTGCTTTGAATTAGGCACCCCATAAATAAAAATATGACCCTCTATCTTTGAGTACCTTCCATGTTCATCAACATTAAATTCTAGATCGATGCCTTGGGCCTCAGGATGATGTGTGTGGTCTTTTAACCCTCTTTTGTAACCTTCAATGTTTTACTATACCTACTAAACCTCTGAAAAAATAATGACAATTATTTGAGGTGATGGTTGGTCGGCTCCAAAGAAATCATCACTGCAGACCACCCTGAAGAATACAAAAAAGGGAATTTTGGATTTTCAGACTCCGAGAGCTTGCGCTCAAAGAATAATAAATAGGAGAAATTACTTGTGGGAGAAAAATTTTTGGGACCCAAAGGGATTATTAATCTTGAAGATTTTTGAAGGCCTTGATCATATTCATTATGCCTTCCTTGTCTACTTATTTTAGACAATGCATGTGGCCAATTGATTCATCAATGTAATCCTACACATCTGTGGTCTTGTTTTTAATCTTAGCAAAAGCCTAGGTGGCATTTTCGGCCTTTAGTGTCATTCGAGTAACTTTCCCATTACCAAACAATCAAAATCTCTCTTTTGATGGAATTAGGCATCGGCCAATTCATCAAATTTCACCAATAAAGAATAAATAGGGGGAAATCCTCCAAGACTCAGTGGATTTGATATTGTAAATTCCTGGATGAATGACATATACTGGTCTATTTTATTTTGGAATATAGCCACATGCATTCTTAAGACCTTTACCAGTTGCTTTCTCATCCCAATACAAAAAGAAAGTTTGGTGTATTGGGTCTTTGGGAACTCAAAGGGTTCATTCCCTAGAGCTCTAGTCTCAGCTAAAGTCTCCTCTCTCAGGTTTAAAATTTGTTCAAGACTATACTTCCATTCCTCTTATGTTTCAGACTAGGCCTGCTATTCTAGGAGTATCCTATTCAGCTAGCTGATAACATCATTAGCCTTGTACAAGTCTGGGAGGGACTCCAATAAGAAGTTCTGAACTACCTCCAGCTTCTTGTTAATTTTTCCGTCGATAGCCAACAATTTCTTCTTCATCTTCTAGATTAAATCTATGTCTCCATAGGGAAGAGACAGTCTGGGGGTAGAAGGCTCGGGCATTATAGAAGAGAGGGGGAGTTCTAGTTACACTAAAATCCTCTAGAAGTTTGACATTGAATCCTCTTATTCTTTTCTCTTCTGATGATATTTTTCATACTGGTCATGAATGGCCCAGTTTGCCTCATTTAGGAGCTCCAATTGTCCTCTTCAGTCTCTTCAGCCCAGGGGGATCTCCATTATGGTATAATACTTGGCCACAACTTTTGGTTCACCCTTGCATACTGGTGAGGCTGCCACTGATGCCACCATATTCCCATCTAGGTCCCTCTTGGTTGTATAGAGAGATCGAGCCTTTTTGGGATTCCTTGCCACCTAGCCTTCGACTAACATCTTGGCAAGGGACAGAGGGGCTGATATCTCTATCGACATTTTTCTCCTTCAGGACTCAACTAGCCATTGTGGAGGGCCCTATGCTTCACCTATTACTTTCGAACTCAGGGAAGCATCTCTAGGAGTCTTCTCCCATGTAATTCCCTGCCAGGGAACCCAGGAGAACTAACCTAAACATGCAACCAATATAACAGGATATATTTTTTTTGTAAATGTTTATAAATAATAATGTTAATAACATGGAAGCAAAAACATGAGATAACATGACATACACATTAGTATAACTCAACAAAGGTTACAAATCTCGAGGGTTCCTTGACGTAGGATTACTTAAGAAAAATAATCTATGAGAACAACTGATGTAGTAATAGTCTTTCTCCTTAGACCTCTTATAGGGTCTCCTAGGTCAATCAATGACCTACTAGGGTTCTCCTATTCACCCTAGGCTCCTTAGGTATATTATCACAAGATCCTAATTTCCTTCAACTAGTAAACACCAACAAAATAGAACTAACCACTTTGCAAACATCATGCTAGGCCCAAATTGGTCTTTCTTGCCATTTGCACAATCTGACTCAAATGGATTCCAATCTACACCAAATAAAAAAGGTAGCATAGGAAGATGTCAACAGGACCATTTCCAACCCCTACAAACGAGCTCAAAGAACCTATGCATTTACCCCCAAAATAGGGCTATAAGCAATTAGCCCTATTTGGACACCTTTTCTGCATTATCTTGGGAAAATGTCTTAACAAGTGCCAAATAGGCTTAGGATCTAGACACCCTTTTCAGGGACACTAAATATTTTCTAGATTTTAGGCCCCTGAAATGTCTGTATAGTCCTTCCTACTTTCATCCCTAAAATTCAGGTTTTTAGGCCTCCTTCACTAGCTGCACAAGAAATGAGCTTTCTTGGACAACAAGATAAATCCTCACAACTTATCCTCCTAGTTGGGGGTCCTCCTCTGACTCCCCTACCTTCACACTTCCTTTTATTGAAGCTATGATTCTTTCAATCCCTCTAGGTAGCTCTGCAACCTCTGATGATCCCTAGACGTGCTACTCTGGCTCGCCTAGGGCATCATCTTAAAAATAGTTTCCACCACTTCCAGGGCCCAACCTACTATGTACACAATTTAAATGGAGTCTAATTTCATAATCCAAGAGCCCGGGAAAAATCCATGGTGGAAAAGAAAGTTAAGACTCCATTTGCATCTAGTGCTCAAAACCAGACCAGCGACTGGACTGAACTTTCAAGATTTTACAAAAGAAAAAAAAAAAAACTATTCAAATTACCAAAATAACATCGCAAGAAGTTCAATAATAACCTACATTAAAATAAAAAAATCTTACAAAAACATTTTCAATCCATTACATTGCCAGATCACCTCAAAATACACAAATCTGCACTGTTCTTGATTAACACAGTCCGTACATGAAAGTTCTAAAACTTGCCAAACCTTCAAAAATCTCGAGGATGGTCTTATATAGATGAACCAAGCACTAAATGGTTGGTTTCAGATAGTTACCCAACCAATTTCTTCAAAGATGCTAACTTGTCTTAAAAAGTTGTCAATGTTGTCAATGACAACATTGACATTTTTTGGCAACTTTTGGGTTTGCTGGCCAAACTTGGTCAAACCCTAGCCAAACTTGTCAAATCCACTACATATGATGAAAAAACATCAAAAAGGACCTCCAGTCTATCTCTTGGCTCATTTTTCCACAAAATTCTAAAACTCCCTAATTGGGCCTAATAGGACCTAAGGGTCACCAAGGAACAAATAAGACCTTTCCTCCTACAACCACTTCACACACTAGGACTCTTGGTCCCTTTATTTACCTAGTGGTTTGGCTAGAACCATTACAAGCCAAAATAAAGAAAGAGCAAACCCTAGGTTACATTTCAACAACTAGCCTACGTAGGTGCTCCTGCACCATACTCCCCCCAAAGGAAGAAGTCATGTCACTCCTGTGGACAGTAGCTCCTCTGAGATGCCCACCTTCTTGAAATATACCTTTGCAATCCATGAGGCCTCTAATTCTAGTCTTCCCTTCCACTAAATCAAATGCTCCATGTAGACTTTGTGTCTAGTGGTCTTCTTGAACTGGGAGTCCAGGACTTTATCAACCACCATAGGAAAATTTGGAGGTAAGACAGTAACCTCCACATCATCATTGACCCATTGTCTTGTTGGATTGATGTCTTCCATTTGTCCCCTAAAATCTATGAGATCTTGAACATTAAATATGGGTGAGATGCTCAAATCTGATGGTAAGTCCACCTTATATGCATTAGCTCCATACTTGGCTAAGATCTTGCATGGTCCCACCCTTTTCATCTTAAGTTTGGTAGGGACACCCTTCTGTAGTCTTGATTTGTTCAAGTGGACCATCACATAGTAACCCACTTCAAACTAAACATCCTTCCTTTTCTCATCTCCTTTGGCTTTCAACTTAAGTTGACTGTCCTATATCTGCTTCTTTACTTGATCTTGTATCTCCTTCATGGTAGAAGTGAAGTCTTCTGCATGGCTACTTCTGTACTCCCTTCCACCAAGATCTCTGAGTTCACAAACACCCCTAGGATGCATGCCATAAACCACCTCAAATGGACTCTTGCCTATCATCCTATTCTTGCTATCATTGTAAGCATATTTTTCTTGAGGAATGACCACATCCCAAGTCTTTCCATATTCCTTAGTTAGGCACCTCAAAAGGTTATCTAGCACTCTATTGACCACTCCAGTTTGGCCACCAGTCTGAGGGTGGTAAGCTGAACCAAAAGATAGGTTAGTACCCAGCCTTGTCCAAAAAGTTCTCCAGAAATGACTCATAAAATTTACATCTCTATCAGAGATAATGCTCAAAGGAAGACCATGAATCCTTACTATTTCCTTGAAAAACAAAGAAGCTATGTGGCTAGAATCATTAGTAGTTCTGCATGGAATGAAATGTCCCATTTTACTAAATCTATCAACAACTACATAAATGCTATCATACCCCTATTTATTTTTGGGTAACCCCACAATGAAATCCATACTTACACACTCCCATGGTCTATTAGGGATAGGTAGAGGCTGATATAACCCTGCATTAGTCATTCCTCCTTTTTCCTTCAAGCAAACAACACACTGTTCTACATACTTAGTGACATCCCTCACCAATTTTGGCCAATGGTAGAACCTTTGGACCAACTCCAAGGTCTTTTCCTTACCAAAATGACCACTAAGAGAGCCATTATGCTTCTCTTGTATGAGGTTCATCCTCATTGACCCCTTGGGTACACACAATTGGTTACCTTTAAACAGTAAACCATTCTGTAAAGTGTAATCAGAGAACTTGCTATGAAAATGGTTCTCAAAGTCAACACATACCTTATAGGCCTCACCAAAATCCTCATCTAATTTGTATAGGTATCTAAAACTCTCAACCCCAATGCTATTCAAGTGGACTTCTTACACTATTAACAATCTCCTGCTCAAAGCATCTGCCACCTTTTTGAGTTGACCCTTCTTGTGCTTGATAGTAAAAGTAAATTCCTGCAAGTATTCCATCCACTTTAGATGCCTATTACTTAGCTTTTCTTGTGTGTTGCTGTAGCTAAGGGCCTGATTATCAATAAATACCACAAATTATTTAGGCAATAGATAATGCCTCCATTTCCTCAAAGATTGGACTAGAGCATATAGCTCTAAGTCATAAGAAGAATGTTTCTTCTTGGCCTCATTTAATTTTGCACTGAAGAAGGCAATAGGTCTGCCCTCTGGACTTAACACACCCCTACTGCCATTCCACTAGCATCACGCTCAATGGTAAATAACTTATCAAAGCTTGGCAACTATAGGACAGGTTGAGTAGCCACTTGTCTTTTCAACATCTCAAAAGATTTTTTAGCTTCTAAAGTCCATTTGAACTTAGTTTTGACCCCACCCTTAATAGTATCTATTAATGGAGCACATATTCCACTGAATTTCCTAATTAAATTTCTGTAAAATTGGGCAAGGCCATGAAAAATCCTTACCTCAGTGGCTGTGGTAGGTGGAGGCCAGTTCAAGATTGCAACAACTTTGTCTTTGTCCATCTTCAAAGACCCCTTGGACACCACAAAGCCCAAGTAAACTAGTTCTTGCTTAAATAACTCACACTTCTCAAGGTTAATGGCCAACTTCTCTTCATGCAACCTCTTCATTACTACCTTCACATGTTTGACATGTTCCTCTCGTCTTACTGAAAAATCAGTATATCATCAAGATATACCACTGCAAACTTTCAAATGAAATCCTTGAGCACCTCATTCATGAGCCTCATGAATGTGCTCGGAGCATTAGAGAGACCAAATGGTATTACAAGCCATTCATATAACCCATCTGTGGTTTTGAATTCCATTTTCCATTCATCACCTTCCATCATCCTGATTTGGTGATATCCACTTTTCAAATCTAGCTTTGTGAAATACATTGCCCCACCTAGGCAATCAATAAGATCCTCTATCCTTGGGATTGGGAATTTATACCTTATTGTAATCCTATTTATAGCCCTTGAGTCTATGGAAAATCTCCACTTTCCCCCCTTCTTTGATGCCAAGACAACTGGGACTGCACATGGGCTAATGCTCTTCTTGATCAAACCTTGATCCAAGAGTTCTTGTACTTGTCTTGCTACCTCCAAGTTCTAATCTGGAGTCAACTTGTATGCTACTTTATGGGGCAAGGATGCCCCTGGCACAAAGTCTATTTGATGAATTATAACCATCTTAGGTGGTAGGGTTGCAGGAGTGCCATCACTCACAATTTCCTTATATTTCTCAAGCAATTCTTCCACTTTCTTTGGTAGTGGTTCCTTTACTGGTGTCTCCTCCTCCTTAGGTATTAGCACAATGGCATAACCTTCTCCCTTATCATCTTTGATATAATTCACCAACTCCTTACCACTACATAACATGACATTAGGAGTTTTACTCTGTGGTTCCTCATCCTCTAATAAAGACTAAATTTTGAATGTCTTTCCTCCTTTCTTAAATGTAATGGAGTTCTCCTTCCCATCATATACTGCTCCATTATCAAACTGCCAAGGCCTTCCAAGAAGCAAATGACAAGCATCCATTGGAAGGATGTCACAAAGCAATCTGTCCTTATATCCTGCTATGGAGAATTCCACCCATGTTTTCTCATTGACCAAGACACTTTGGCCTTTGGTGAGCCATGTCACCTTATAGGGGTTCACATGGGGTATTTTGGCTAGCTTTAGCTTCACCACTGCCTCCTCTAAAATGACGTTGTCTATGGATCCAGAATCAATAATCACCTTACATAATTTTCCAAGAATCTTGCATCTAATTCTAAACAGTGCCATCCTATGTTTGGGCTCATCCTTGATTGGCTGCCTTATTAGGACCCTTCTATACATCAGGTTCTCACCCATTTCTAAGTCTAAATGGTCCACCTCTAGATTTTTTATACTAAGAGTATCCTCATGTTCATATGATACTCTTTTGTCACTGTTTGCTATAGAGGGCTTATCAGGACATCTGTAAGATGGATGCCCTAGTTGCCCACAATAATAGCATTTCATTGTAGCAAAGTAGGATCCACTCCTACCTCTCTTCCTCTATTAGAACCCCCATTATTACCCCTTCCTCTGTTATAGCCTCCTCTTGAATTGTTCTCAGTCTTCTGCTCTATCAACTTATTTTCTCCTTTGGACCTTTGTTCACTACCCCTTCCTTGATAGCCTCCTCTTTGACCCCTCTATTCTCTTCCTCTGCCTCTATGGTTATTATTGTTCTTGAAACTAGAATCCCCTTTCCTCTTATTCTTCTCTTCCACCTTTAGAGCCAAATGATGTAATTTTTGGATGGTAGTAGGTGTCCATAGACTTAACTCCTCTTGGATGTTCCACTTCAACCCACCCAAGTACCTAGCCACTTTGATTGGCTCTTCTTCTTGCAACTTAGACTTTAAACATGGTCTTTGGAATTCCTCAGTATATGAGGCCACATCTAGATCTTTCTTCTTCAAGTTTTTTCTCTTCCTATGGAGTTGTATTTCATAGTCCTTTGGAAGATAACTCTCTTTCAATTTTGTTACCATGGCATTCCAATTTGCTATTAGTTTCTTTCCCATACTTACCCTCTCATCCTGAAGGTATTTTCACCAAGTCAAAGCCGACCCTCTGAGTCTAGACTTGGCCACTTTAACCCTTTGGGCCTCACTTATCCCTTCACATTCAAAATGATTTTCTGCTGCTTCAATCCAATCCATGACTACCTCAATATCTATCTTCCCTCCAAATAAAGGTATTCCCTCCAAAGATTTTCCAATTAGTGCCTTTATGGCCTTCAAGAAAGGTTCCTCATTCAACACTGGGTTAGGTTTAGGAATGTAGTCTTCTTCCTCCATCTTCTTCTTACTCTTACTACTGGATTCTGCTTCATATTCTTTCTTCCTAGTAGCATCTATTAGTTCTTCCATCCTTACTCTCATTGCTTCCAAAGTACCCTCAAGGAGTCTATTTTTCTCCTTTTGCTCCTCCATATCCTTGGCTAGTTCTACATTTGTCACCATCTTTGTAGAATCAAAAGATTCCACCTCTGACATAAACCAGCTTTCCCAAGTTTCTCAAGTTGCTCTGATACCACTCTGATGTAGTACTAGTCTTTCTCCTTATACCTCTTCTAGGGTCTCCTATGTCAATCACTGACCTACTAGGGTTCTTCTATTCACCCTAGGCTCCTTAGATATCTTATCACAAGATCCTAATTTCCTTCAACTAGTAAACACCAACAAAATAGAACTCACCACTTTGCAAACATCATGCTAGGCCCAAATTGGTCTTTCTTTCCATTTGCACAATCTGACTCAAATGGATTCCAATCTGCACCAAATTGAAAAGGAAGCATAGGAAGATGTCAACAGGACCAATTCCAACCCCTACAAACTCACTTTGCTCCAAAAACACAAATGAGCTCCAAGAACCTATGCATTTACCCCCAAAACAGGGCTACAAGCAATTAGCCCTATTTGGACACCTTTTTTGCATTATCTTGGGAAAATGTCTTAAAAAGTGCCAAATAGGCTTAGGATCTAGATACCCTTTTTAGGGACACTAAAGGTTTTCTAGATTTTAGGCCCCTGAAGTATCCGTACAATCCTTCCTACTTTCATGCCTAAAATTTAGGGTTTTAGGCCTCCTTCACTAGCTGGACAAGAAATGAGCTTTCCTGGCCAACAAGATAACTCCTTACAACTTCTCCTCCTGGTTTGGGGTCCTCCTTTGACTCCTCTGCCTTACCACTTTCTCTGATTGAAGCTATGATGCTTTCAATCCCTCTAGCTAGCTCTGCAACCTCTGATGATCCCTAGCCATGCTACTCTGGCTAGCCTAGGGCATCATCTTAAAAATAGTTTCCACAACTTCTAGGGCCCAACCTACTATGTACACAATGTACATGGAGTCTACTTTCATAATCCAAGAGCCCAGGCCAAAGCCACGGTGGAAAAGAAAGTTAAGACTCCATTTGCATCTAGTGCTCAAAACCAGACCAACAACTGGACTGAACTTTCATGATTTTACAAAAGAAAACAAAACTATTCAAATTAACAAAATAACACCATAGGAAGTTCAATAATAACCTACATTACAAGAAACAAATCTTACAGAAACATTTTCAATCCATTACATTGCCCGATCACCTCAAAATAGACAAATCTGCACTATTCTTGATTAACACAGTCCGTACATGAAAGTTCTAAAACTTTCCAACCCTTCAAAAATCCCAAGAATGGCCTTATATAGATGACCCAAACACTAAATGGTCAGTTTTAGATAGTTACCCAACCAATTTCTTTGAAGATACTAACTTGTCTTAAAAAGTTGTCAATGTTGACAACTTTTGGCAACTTTTGGGTTTGTTGGCCAAACTTGGTCAAACCCTAGCCAAACTTGTCAAATCCACTACATATGATGAAAAAACATCAAAAAGGACCTCTAGTCCCTCTCTTGGCTCATTTTTCTACAAAATTCTAAAATTCCCTAATTGGGCCTAATTGGACCTAAGGGTCACCAAGGAACAAATAAGACCTATCCTCCTACAACCACTTCACACACTAGGACTCTTGGTCCCTTTATTTACCTAGTGGTCTGGCTAGAACCACTACAAGCCAAAACAAAGAAAGAGAAAACCCTAGGTTACATTTCCACAACTAGCCTACCTAAGTGCTCCTGCACCAACAACTATAAAGAACTAACATAAAGGATACATCAACTGAATCTAATAATACACATCTCATATAATAATACCACATATACAACTGGATCAACATCCACTGCACATGCCGCAAGATATGCAATAATACATAACAATACAATACAATACATCCTCTGAAAGGATGGTAACCAATATACACATATGGTACAAGTATACAACTCATGAAACTGAACAAGTCTCCAAAAGAATAAGAAGATAGAAGATAAAAGAACTGCAACAAGGATCATCCAAGCATGAGATGAATGTCGGATCTCAATGGTAATAATAATCACTACCACCCGATCATGTGGAACCAAATGTCCACTCCCACCATGCTGAGGAGATAATAACAGGCCCACTCACACGGGTATACAACAAGAAGGAAAACATCAAGGGTATACAACCATCATAAAGAAATGCATAGGAAGATCTTAGAATTTTTCTAAAACACAATAAGAAGATCTATAGAATACTAGAGGTAACTGACACACATAGGATAACCTAAGCTGTATATAGGAAGGTGTCATCATGTACGCCTAACCCTTGAGTTTTATCCTAGAAATCTCTCAATAGATCCCATAACTCAAGTGACCATACACGATGCCAATGACCTCTCAAACAGACGAAGTCACTAACTATGCAACACACCCCTCAAGGCGGCAAGCATCAAATCATCATCCATCTTGGCCTATAATAGCGCTCAAGCATGGGTGAGGCTTAATTTATCATTAAATTATTCTAAAACCCCTAATAAATTATTATGTTATCACTTGTTACAATTACTTACGATAAATGATCCTAGCAGTCACTTGTGGGCTCCGACACTTATTGCAAGCCACCTCCTACTATACAACTAGGTAACCTACCCTAGGTTCACAAAAGACATCATAAAGGTATATCAAAAACCTCATCACTGATTCCTACTCATACAGGGATACACCCTCAGAGGATCATAAACAAAATAAAAAAGAACACAACTCTCAAATCTGGTTCTTGCCCACACAAGAGCTATTAGTTCTCAATTAACCAATACCACATAAAGTACTATCACATGATCACATAAGACTAGTTAAACAACTAGGTTGGGTTAAAAAAGTCAAGACTCAAAATCGATCTCAACAAGAACATGCACTGAAGTACATAGAACACCAAAGAAATAGAAAACCTAAAACCTCTGGTTTTACCTCCTGATAGCCAACTAATCCCAACAGAGAACTGACACATAGCAGTATCGCAAAAAGGGAAAGAAGCACACAATCTTTTCAATCAGTCACTCAAAAGACACATCATTGCATAATGAGTACGATTTTAGAGAGGCAATAATATTTAGTGATAAACTCATTTATAGTAACACTATGCAAATTAGTTTATCTGATAAAATTACTAATAACAATATAATTTAATTTTTCAAAGAAAATGCGAATTCTAAAAAAAATTCTTTTTTTTTTCTTTTTAAAAAAAAAAATAGAATTTCTAAAAATAGAATACCATTCCATGCAAATTCTAAAGAAAATTCTTTTTTTTTTTAAATATAATTTCTAAAAATAGAATACCATTTCATGCGAATTCTAAAAAAAACTTAAAAAAAAAAAATATAATTTCTAAAAATAGAATACCACTCCATGCGAATTCTAAAAAAAAATCTCTTTTTTTTTTGAAAAAATATAATTTCTAAAAATAGAATACTATTGCATGCAAATTTCAACAAAAATTATTTTTAATGCAAATAAATAAATCTTTCTTAAATAACATGCAAATAAATATATCTTATAAATACTTATTTTTTGAAAAATCTTATTTAATTAATTTTCATAATAAAAGAGAGAACATGCATTTATCCTCATTTTATATTTACATGTAATAATATTAAATTACTTAAATAATAAAGCATGAAATTTGATGCAAACAAGAGAGATATTCTAAATTTAATAATAACTCTTTATTTCCTTAAGAGGATTTTCTAAGCATGCAAATTGATAAAATAAGAAAGATGTCTAATTTAATATTAATTTATTTTTATTTTTTTTCAAAAAGAGTTTTGTTTCTTTTAACATGCAAATTGATAATAACAAGAGACATTCTAAATCTAATATTTTAATTTATTTTCAAGAAGAGTTTCTTTCTCAAGCATGCAATTTTAACTCAATTGTTTTGTTTTCGTGCAAATCTGGACCTGATTTTGGCAAGAACATGACAAAGGGGAGTTTTCTACACTCAAGGTATGACATTAACATATCCAAGGGTTTAAACCCTTTCTTGGACAATAATAATTAATTTTTCCCTCAAAAGGACTTTTCCCCAAATTGAAACCCTAAAGACAATTTTGAGCAAATTCATTTCCAAATGAAAACCCTAATGCCCATTTTGCATCTAACACTCAAAAATGAAATCTTTATGCCTAGAAGCACCTATCTAACATGTAAACTTAAAGGAAAGCACAAAATTGAACCAAGAACATATTTCTTCAATTTTAATCCATAAACCACACAATAATCAAATAAGGAAGATCACACAAAGGATCCTAGCTTTTTGGATGCATGGAAGACGGGGATTCGAAAGCTAGAATTGATATGAACAAGATCCTACCTCAATAACTGATGAGATGAACAAAATCCACAATTCCAAGCAAAGAAGAATTCCAAAAATGCTCCAAAATGCTCTCAAACTTTCACAAATCCTTCATCACCTGATTTTCCTTTCTCCTTCGATTGAATAATCTTCAAAATGACTTTCAATCCAAAGATATAGAAAACCAAGTAATTAGGTTTTCAAAAAGTGAAAAACCTAAAGGGAATATAAATTACTAATTAATAATTAAAATAAATTTTTTATTTTCAATTTTCACTTAAAGCATGCATAACTCAACTTTATAATATAAAAGCAAAGTGTTAAATTGAAAATGCATGTGAGAATATTTCAATTAAATAAATC
>MU225982.1:524744-556449 GCA_018584345.1 Thuja plicata
AGGCCCTTTTTTGCATGCATTCAAAATATGCCTTTTCCACGAGTTTCTTAGGGCAACAATCTGCATTTAGAGAAAATTTCAAGTGTAGTCACTCCAAATTTCTTCAAAATTTGAGAGTACTAACACCACCAATGGCTCTTTCTGGGGACGTATGCTCCCTGTGAGCATAGAAATATTCTAGCTATCTCTAGAGAAGCAGACCAAGTATCCACACTTAATCTGATGCAAAGTGATTTGTTTCTCATCTTTAAGATTTGTCTTTATACCAATAGGCTTCATGAATAAATTTCAATTGGGTGGCCACAAGGAAATGAACACTTCTTCTTTCCTCTATCGAATACATAATTTTGATCATGTAATACTTTGGATCTCCTGAATACGATGCCACCACTCTCATGGACAACATTCATTTCTTTATTAACACACTTTGACTTTTGTTTACCTTTAGAAAAGTCAGTGGGTGCATTGTATTCCTTGCTAAATAGAAGATCCCCATGCATTTGATCAACCCTACAAGTAACTAGATTAATCTCTTTTGCTTTGATGTCTTTACGTACACAATCATCCCTATACTCAAGATGTTGTTTCTTTTCACAAAAAGGATTTGGAGATAACTCACATTTAGGAACTTCCTTCTTATCAAGAATTTGATCAGATAGGATACTCGGATAATTTTTAGAACTAATCTTCAACACATTCTCCTCATTATTTTTGTTTGATTCCATCTTATCTTCACATGTTTGATACAACTTATGCTCATAGGATGAAATAATGCATGTCTCACTTTCTAAATACACTTCCACATACATATTGAGTTTCATCATCTTCAAAATGATCACTAGGATCACTATATTTATCATGATGGTGATGGAGTTGATTGTATATAAAATATTCTTCAAATAATGGATTTAAGGATATAGAGAACTCAGGCATATCTCCATGAGAGCTTTCATCTGAAAATTCTTCATGTTCATATGGTGTATGTTGTTCTATTTCATCTCCGTTATTTGATTCTTGAAATTTATCATCTTCTTCACCTAGTACCCTCTGAGTATGTACTAATCCATTAACTTGCTTATCATGGTGCATTGAGAAAAAAAATTGACCACTCTTCTCAATACGTTTTTGATATTCCATGTCTAGTAAGTACGAGATTTCTTCTATACTGAGAAGATATTTTTCCTCATCATCATGGTCATTGATACATGTTTCCATGCAAATCTCACTATGTACAGATTATACTTTAATCTGATCTGAATTTTCTTCCTCTATGTCATCATTCTTTTCTTCCCTCAATACTTCACATATTTTCTCAAGAAAAGCTAGTAGTTGAGAATCATGGTATATTCCCAACTCACAAAGTTTATCCATTAATTCCCTTCCCAGAGGCCTAATATCTGAAGGTATTTCCCGATAGATCTTTATCATTCTCATGAACAAATGTAGTATAGGTTCACCTTTATATCTTTCCAAACTAAAGAATATATCCAAAGGGGACATGTAAGATTCTTCCTCCAAAATATAATTTGGCTCTCTTTCCTATTCATAGCACATGTCTTGTTCATAACACATTTTTTCTTCTTCAACACTGGCATCATGAAACATATCAAGAAACCACTGCTCAAACTGTCTCCATGATGAGATGAATTGTGTGGGTAGTGATTCATATACTTGTCTAGCATTATCTTTTAACGTCCCAAAAAATAGCTTCATCACCTAATCCTATGTAAAAACCTCATAATATTCTATGAATGTATAAAATTCATCCAAGTGTTGTAGTGTCAATTCATCCCATTCTCCATGGAACTTTGGTAGAAGTTGTGAAATTTTAGGGGATAACTTATTTGGGATGCATTGAAATCTCCTAAGATCCAATGGCCTAAAACCCTCTGGAATAAAAGGATTTCTTTGAAATGATGGATACATTTGAAAAAACAATCCACCATCTCCTTTTGACTCTTCTCCCTCAGTAGAGTCACTAGCTAAAATGTTTTGTTCAATAGACTCACCACCTTCTTATCAGAAGGAAAATAATTACTATCTTCTGAGTTCTTTTCTCCCAGTAGAGTCTTAAATATATCACCAGAGCTTCTAGGTAAAATACAAAAATGTTCTTTTGAACATGTCCCCAATAGAGTCGCCAATTTGTTGGTTCTCAAATCAACTGATTGGATTTCCTATGGACTTGCCAATCCAATGCTTGGAAACCCAAGTGATTTGGCCAACTAACAAGTCACAACCAAGGCAAGGTTGGAACTTCTATAATTTTGGCTCTGCAAAACTAAGGCTGGTAGACCTATACCTTGACTTATCCTTCAAGTTACAAGGCTTTTTATAGCAGATAAGGAACACTTCAACCATTTCTCTCAAGTATGGCAAGGCACTTGAAAGAAATCTAACTGAAAGCAATATATCATGAAATGTAAATTGAAATACTTTAAGTAATTGAAAGAATGTTTAGTAAATGTGTATGTAATTTTATTGAACATATAGATAAGATATCAAAAAACCTATAAACAATGAGCTGAATAACTATAATCCAAATAATGATTAGACTAGTGCCTTATTCTATCATGGGCAATAGAGTCAAGATCATTCCAATCTTATGTTCAACCTCAGAGATAGTTTTACAAGAAAAATATCAATTCAAAGGTGTTATGGAATGTACATGCAACCTAAAACAAATTCAGAGATATTTCAAAAGGGTAATACTTCTCAGATGACAGACCAATTGACTAAGGCCTCAATCAACAAAATTTAACCATGCAAAATGAGAAAACCAATTGACAATATAGACTATAAATCAAATCAGGAAGTATGCACATCAAACTATCACTTTGAAGAAGTTCTATTGGTTTATTTGAGGGACTAATTGTAAAATGATAATGAAACTATTACACATGTGAAAGAAAAAGGACTTATCTTTATTTATTTTGAAAAAATAGCACATCGAGGTCCATGTTTATACTTGTTGATTAAAAACTATCCAAATATGTGAAATTGTATTCTATTGTATTTCCTTCTCTTTAAATTTTACATTATGTATATATATGTGTTTGAGTGGCTTTCACACCTCTTTAGGGTGAAAAGACACAACTCTTATTACAAATTATTTTGAAAAAACAATAAACTAACTAAAAAATAACTACCTAACTTTTGGATTTGGCTTTGGTTGAAAATTCAAAACACCTCATGAAAAGCTAATATTTCTGCTGTAGATAGGAAATTTGATTTCCCGAACTGGGTCATTTTTAGAGTTTTAAAATTCGACCATCTTTACCTTTTGTCGAAATAATCTTTGTAGCAGGTCTAAATTTTAGCATTTTTTGAAGGCTTAGATTAGTTAGTTCTATTTATTTGTGTCATAAAGCTTCCTTCCTTTGATATTTTTTAGTATGGAGAAACATGCTTCTTGATAATGGATTAGGACTTCTAAATTATCAAAATTTAGGGTACCACCACCATCCACAGACTTGGATGAGTTAGGGAGGGCAGACACCAGAACCACAAAACACAGGAAAGTAAGCCCAAACACATGCGCATGCACTATGTACAATGCGAGCCCTGGACTACACAAAAAAGAGAAGCAAAAAAAGAAGAAGAAAAAAATGAAAAAGACAGAAAAAAAACTAGAAGGCCACAAAAGGAACCTACCTAAAGCATGAAAGGTTGAAGAGGATGGTACTGGAACAATGTTTCACCAACTACTTCAATGACCCAATGTTACTACTGCAATGCAGTTACAAGCACTAGCACAATTTCAAAGTTGAGAACTCAAGATCGAAAACACTTAGAAATTCACTAGAGTCACTCAAGAGATAACCTGTTCGTGGTAAATGTGAAAGTGAAATGGTAAAAGCCTTTAATAATTCCTAGGAGAGCGCATTAACTGCTGATTGGAATTCTGGGGACATATAGATCACAAAGTTTGGACCACGGAGCACTCGACATTTACTTCCCTGAGAAAAGATGAAAGTAGACCTCGGAACCCCTAGAGTCTAGAATTTATTGGCAACAAGACACGAAGACACTCTGAGATCCGGATCTTGGAGAAAAAAAAGACAAAAGATAGAAAACAGAGCAAAGGAAAAAAGGGGGACCCAAAATTTTCCCAGAAAAATGTAAGGGTGGGTATGCAGGGCATAACAATATATATAATATAGTTTTTTAAACTTTATATAATTTTAAATATAATATATCAATAAATTTCAAATTTGATTTTGAAAATGTTCAATAGTTTGTATATTATTTTTCACTTTTTAAGTTTGGTCTTACTTGTAATTTTTAATATAAAAGATTTTAATAAAATAATAGAATATTTATCATATTTTTGGATATTAGAGTTAAGGTGTAATCTTCATATATTATGAAGTACCACTATTATATTTTATAATCCAATGAGTGAGTCCTATAATCATCATGGATGTAATTATTTAGTAACATCTCTCTCTCTCTCTCTCTCTCTCTCTCTCTCTCTCTCTCTCTCTCTCTCTCTCTCTCTCTCTCTCACACACACACACACACACACACACACCTTGTTTCTCCCTCTATATTTACATGTCCATGCCCATGCCCATGTCTATCTCTATCTCCATCTCCATCTCTATCTCTGTCTCTGTCTCTATCTCTATCTCCATCTCCATCTCCATCTCTATCTCCATCTCTATTTCTTTTCCCTCTTACTCTTGTGCCTTATATCTCCCTAACTTTGTATCCACCTCTCTCTCTATCTCTCTAATATCTCTATCATATCCTATCTTTATCTTTATTTTCATGTATCTCCCTATTTCTCTATCTCTTTGTAACGCCCTAATAGGGATGTTAATATTGGTAGCTTCAGTCATATTATTCTAACCGATGATGTCAAATGCTTAATTGTCCTATTGACCTTAAGCATTTGATACCTATTCTTAATTAGATAATTATATGGTTATACATAAAATATTATCACATCATAGTATAATATTATATGTGTGATGATATCGTCATTTTTAGAATACTCTAAGTATCATTATAATATTTGTAATAGATAGCATTATTGATAACTGTGATAAGTCATTATTGGCAACTATAATAGTTATCATTAATGATGAATAATGCTACTTAAGTATATGAACATGGTTGCTATTGTTATCAAATTTAATGTTTGATAAATTTGATACCAATATCAACTTGATATTAAAATGATATTTCAGAAGTTGATTATGGTATTGACTATTTATGATGATATATGTAGAACAATCATAGTTGATATTGTTATCAACTTTAATAATTAATAAATTTGATAAGAATATCAAACTGATATCGTTAATGTTTTGATATTGATCAAATTACAAATAATACCATTGAAGTGGATTATGGTATCAGAAAATTCTCGTTGATAATGAAATTCGATTATGGTCTTGACTATTCTCAATAATGATGAATGCAATGAAGTTGATTATATCGACCATCCTCATCAGAGATTTGGGATTAATAGTGACTGTTCCAAACAATGATGGTTTTATTATTTGTACCTATTAAGGTATCGGTAACCATGAGTGCCGATAAAAATGTAAGCAAAGTTGACAACAAATTCGGTTTATATTTTGATTAAACTGAAAGGTCTCACAAAGAGACATAACTCTTCATGAGACATAGTCTCGCGAAGAGATATGTCTCTCTGTGAGACCTCATGAATATATATTATATGATATCAATTTCAATATATGAATCATTTAATCATAAGTACAATCAGTTCTCTTTACATATTGGTGAAGATTGAACAAAAAATATAAAGAGTAGACTCGGTAACACATAGATTGTCAACGACAATATTATCACAGAGGATAGTATTATATAACATAAGACAATAAGCATATTGCAGAACATATACTAATTGGAGATTATATAAATGGGACATCTATCATATTGGTTGATAGTAAGATGGTTATAAAATCTATAGCAGATCGATATATCCTTGCAGATCAATATTGACAAACATATCAAATCACATTCACAACAATATACATTAAGTCTTCTCTAGATATTGAGACACACGCACACACACACACACACACACATATATATATGTATATGTGTATATATATATATGTATGTATACATATATATATGTATATATATATGTATGTATACATATATATGTATATATATATGTATGTATACATATATATGTATATATATATATATATGTATATGTATATATATATATATGTATATATATACATATATATATATATGTATATATATACATATATATATATATATATGTATATATATACATATATATATATATGTGTGTGTGTGTGTGTGTGTGTGTGTGTGTGTGTGTGTATATATATAGACCTTATGGAAAGACATATTGTCAATTAGTGTCAAAACACTTAGTCAACCAGTGTCGACCGAGCCAACATGCATTATGCAAAGTCCCAAGTGATCAACATTGCCCAAGTGATCAGCATTGCCCGAGTGATCAGTATGACTCGAGTGATTTACAATATCGCTCGAGTTACAGTTTATCACCCGAGTAGACTTCTGGACCCGAGTGATAGTTTGAAGCCGACCTTGCATATATTATTAAATATAATTTTGATTATTGCAAGATGACTTACAAAATTATTTGTTGGATAAAGATATATATGTAAGATAGTTTATTTTATCCAATATGTAGAATGTATGTAAGACAAGAATAAGTAAGAATGTATGCATAAGAGGAAAGGCATGTAAATGGAATTTTGATTAAGAGCAGAGGTATTCAGCAAAACAAAGTCTCATCTATCACATTCAGGTGATTAGTAATATTTAAAAGGATCTTATTCAAAAATCACAGTTGCATAGAGTAGATTATCAACTGGTTCATTCTCATGGGTGGATCAACAAAATGCTTTAACAAGGTGGACCTAAAATTCATTTCTATGCTCCTAAAAGGGAAGACCATCAGAAGTGGTCATTGAAAGCTCTAATAGGCTAAATTTATACTGCAATACTAAATCTTGTGGGTATCATCCCTACCCCAGTTTTACTTTCTTTTGGAAGGTTTTTGGGTAGCCAAATATTGTGTTATGTGTTGTGTATGAATCTTTATTTTCAAGTTCTATGCATGCAAAGAAATAAGTTAATCTAATTGTGGACTAAAAGGATTAGGTTTTATTGGTTCCTGATTCACCCCCCCTCTTAGTCACTGGGCACATCATATATTTCCAACAATTGGTATTAGAGCGGTGGTTCTCTCATCAGAAGTTTAACAACTTAAGAAAAGATCAGAGGCTATGGAAACATATAGACTGGAGAAAGCCATTGATAATGAAAAGATAGATCTTAAAGTGGCCATGGATCAGATCATGAAATTTAAGGAGAAACTCTGTCTTTCCCTGAAAAGAAGAAAATAATTAGCAATACAAATGAATGACAAGAACTATATAGAAGAAAGAATTGAAGACTTTTGCAAGGACATAAGTTCTGAAGAAGATGATGCATCCATTGAAGACTTACAAAGAATCTCGCTTTACATGAAGAAGTCAAAAATTTGAAGAGAGAACAAGAAATTCACTCAATCAGAATATGTGAAGTCATGGAACTAAAGAACAAATAAGAAGATGACACAAATATAGAAAAAGAAGATAAAATACTGTTGAGTACAAGATTAGAAGAAAAAGAAAATGAAATCCAACACTTGTCACTTTAGCAAGCTGATTTCATAAGTCAACTCAACAATGCAACACATGAAGTTGTCAATCTAAGAACAAAAAATGAAAGACTGCAGAATAATCTCAATGCTGAAAAGAAAACAAATGAAAGTATGATGAATTCACAAACTAGCATGGATCAGGAAATATAATTCAAACATCATGGACAGACTGGATTAGGTTATACTGAACAAAGTGAATCCTCACAACAAGGAGCTCAAAGAAACAACAAACCTTCATGCAATTATTGTGGTAAGTTAGGGCACACATCAAATAAATGTTTGAACAATGGAAAGTCAAAATTTAATGGTAAATGCTACAATTGTAACAAATATGGATATAGAGAAAGTGAATGCAAAGAGAAACCTAAGTTTGAAGGAAAATACTACAAGTGCAACAAACAAGGTCATAGATCTTCCGAGTGCAGAACTAAGAATTGGAATCCTGTTGAACAATTAGCCAAGGCAATTTTTGGTTGGGATTACAACACATGGTACAAATGTTGTCATTATGGTTAATATGGACACATTGGTGCAAATTGTATGAAGACTCACTTCAGAAAAAGGGGTCCTACTAAGAGATGTTATGTATGCAAGAAACTCGGTCATCTAAGAAAGAACTGTATGAATAGAGAAAAAGTTGATGCTGGTTTTGAGAATAGTAAATCCAAAGTATCAGAAATCAAAACTCAGATGAGCAAGAAATGGGAAAGGAAATCCTCAAATAATTTAGATCAAAGAAATGAAGGATCTAATGACACCCTAAATAGTGAACTAGGTGGATCTACCATTATAGAATAAGAATGTAAGGAGATGACTGGAACTATCTAGTACAAGCCATCCAAAATCAGTTCCAAATAAGCTAAACAATCCAAATCTGCATATTGATGCATGAGGAAATGTTATGGTTCTACCTAAGTTAGAATGTTAGTTACACCTGAGTTAATCTATCTTAACCAAGCTGAGTTGGGAAGTATTGATAATTGGAAAGTTGGTTTCACCCGAGCTTTCGAGTGAATCTAAGAAACACTCGAGTCATGCCAACTACTATGTATAGAGCATTTCATGAAATACTCTAATAATTGAAAATCTCTTATAAATGAAGGATTGTAAAGATTAATTCTTACAAATCTTTTAGTTTACGAAGTAATTCAGAGCCTTTAGCTATTCAGTGTGAATTTTTTATTAAAGGAAAAGTTTGATCATTTCATCCGAACAGATATGACATCCACTTCCAGCAGCAAGGTCAAGAAAGGTTCTGAGATGTTGGTAAGAAATGCAATTTGTGATCCTTAGGTATTTAAGCTTCATCTGACAGTTGCAGAGGAGATAGACCCGATGGGAGCTCACTCCTTGATTCCTCTGAGAGTGTTACTTGTAAATGACATCCAATGCTTCTATCACTGCAACATACAGGAACTTGGAACTATTGAGATGAAAAAGGAATATGATGAATTATGTGCAAATAGGATTATGAAGCCCAAGCATAAGCACCTTAAAACCAAGGGTTTAACACACATCTTGCACATGCTGAGGGATTTCCAGACAAAATGGATGAGATTTGTTCTTAGCCATGTCCACAAAATGCAGCTATGGTTGTAAGATCCTGTGATGATCACGAAGTAGATAATTCACCGTGTCACTGGGTTCCCGATGCTAGATAATCTGAAAGCTACCAAAACCCTAGCCCAGGTTGATCTAGCTGAGTTAACTCTTGTCAAGTGGGATGACAAAGGCATGAGACTTAACGGAGTAACAAATATGGAACTAAAATTTGACATTCATGTTATAGCCCACAAGATATATATTTAGAGTAGACCCTGTTAGCGTTTTTCCCTGACCTTACCAATGAAAAGGATAATTAACGAGGATCAAAAAAATCCTCCTACACTTCAAGCTCAAAATATCAGGCGGGTGTACCTATTGGATTCACACTTTCAGTGAATCAAGGGATGGATTCCTGCCCATCACACTAAATCTGACAATCATTTACAGCTCTTTAAACAGAAAAGTAAATTGAATTGATTTTATGATTGATGAAGAAACTACAAGAAAAACCAGAGACCAGTGCCTTATTTATTGGGAAATAGAGTCTAACAAATGTGCACTCCCAAAAAACTTCTAACTCCAAACTCAAAAACCCAAATGAAATTCCTTGCAAGCCATTCTTCTCATTTCAATTCCTGGACATCAGATTCATATGCAGACTTAGAATTCTCAAAATTCAAAAACAAGACTTACTCTCTCCTTGAGAGAAACTCAAATTCAAACCCACAGATACCTTGTAACTGGTTTATTAACATGCCTTACAAGTTAATATACAAGAATCAAAACAAACATACAAAGACATCATACAAGTTCTGAACAGGGATTTCCTTTGTTTTTCATGAAAGATCATCTAAAACTGTACATTGCAAGACCATTGAACACAAAAATTAAGACTCAAGAGCTTGGAAGCTGCCCAGTAGCATACATTTCAACATCCAGTTACAATTGAGAAGAAACTGAGATATAGAGGAATTGGGAAATCAAACTCAGTCACCGACACTTGTCTTTCTCTCTCAAAAAATATCTGCAATTGTTTCATTCTGTTGCTGCTAAAATCTGATCTAATATGCCCTCAAAAGGATCATAAAATCAGAATCCTCTCTTCAATACCTTTACAACGGTATATGACACTTCATGTTTCTGATAAAATTTGGTCATTTAACCATGAAAACAAACTTCCTTTCTTGTGCATATTCAGTTACAATTTTAAAAATGCAGATTATAATGAAGTTTGAACTATGGAATGATTTTAATTTATTTGCACATACATTATTTTATCTCTTTTCTACCCTTTTCCTATGCAAGTCACCATATTTTTCCAAGTGTCACCTTCTGATTTGCTCTGAAAATCCATCTATGCATCCTTGACTAGCTCCAAATTTACCTTGCGCGAGTGCACGATGAGCTGAATCGCTTAGTCGCAACACCTTTTTACCTCATTGCAAACCTTGCGCGAGTGCACAATGAGCTGAGTCGTACACTTATGTGCCTTTTCACGGCCTTGTAAAACCTTACGTGACTGAGATCGGTCGTGCACTCGTGCCTCATTTTTGATCAACTACAATACTTGCGCAACTACGCGACTAAGATCAATCACACACTGGCAGGATTTTTTGGCTCGACTGCATTTCACCAGCGACTACATGACGAGCTCATCACTCACTCACGCAGCATCTGACCTCAACCGTGAACCCTCTGCGACCACGCGATGAGAGGCTTTTCTCCTCCGCGACCGTGCGACTTCATCTACAAAATTTTGTCAGTCAGCCAATTGGGCATGCTTCCCAAGGCAAGGCGCCAACCGTTCGCATGTGGATAGCCTCCTCTTTTTCTTCAAAGTTGTATGTGAGGCTTGTTTCTTATAAACATTACTGCAGTCCATTTTTGGATGAATGTGGGATAAATCCGCTTTGATTTTAAAGCCTTCTTGTGCATTTTTTTTCAAAATTAGTGGGCCCACCACACACTGAGTCTTCCATCCAATGGGCCCACCATAAGCCTCTTGGCTTTTCTCTTTACATACAATATAAGTGCTTTACTATATAAATGCTAAGAAAAATGCAAACCCAATCAATGTGGGATAATGTGTTTTGTGACTTTTATGGGCAACTTAGACAGTGCTCCACACAGTCGACTGTATCTCGTGAACCAGGAAGTATTTGAAAAATCGCTCTTGAGAGAATATGGAGAATTAGATTTGCGACAACATATCCAAAATTGAGCACGATCCAACGGTGGAATTGGAAGTTATGCCCCCCGCAATATGACTTTTTTTTTCTTTCTGCAAATTCGTGTTTATAATGAAAGGTAATAAAAAATTTTAACCATTTAAAATGTCCTCCATTCTCCTCCAGAGGCTTGGGCACCCCTTTCTATGGATTCAAATTTTGTAACTTTAATTGAAAACTTTAAAAAAATCTCTCCTCCTTGGGATAAACACTTGCCACATATCATGAGCTCGAATGTTCTAAAAACTCTTCAACGAATCCATTTATGCAAATAATGAGATAACACTCATTGCAACATCCTATAAACATAGTGCCCATCACTTCTTTGATGCGTGTCCAAATTCATCCCAAAGCTTTGATTATAGAATATTGACCATTAAAAGCCAGTTTTCAATCACTTCTACACAATGCTTAAAACACATAAACTGCTTCTGGAACCACCCTTAAAAACTGATTGAATCATATCAAGGGACCTTGAGGCTTAGCATAATGATTTATTCATCAACCATGAATAAATACACAAGAGTTATTCTCATGATTCAAACCCATATGCAAGTTACAACAGATCAAACTTGCCCATTCTAAAAAAATAATTCTGTCCGCATAGCCAATATGCATAAATTGGGTTTGGAATCGGCAAAGAAAAGTGATCAATCAGATTGGTAGAAGTCTGCAAATCTCCAGGTAGGTACAACCCCATGCTTAAAATATGAGGGACAACTCAATTATCCAAAGAATTCATTCGGATACACATTTGCAAGACCTCAAAGTAGGTCATTCTGCAATTCTGCATTTGACCATTTAGCAAATTGATAGAAAATACAAACAGAATGAGCTTAGCAAATTGACCAAATGGATTCATCATGACCTAAATATGGAGATATAATAGGTATTTGACCTCTATAATATGATGCAAAAGGAATTGTTTCAGTTAGATCACAAGGTCAAAAGTTACAATTGGTCAAACAGGGCTACTCAGAAATCTGGGTAGAACAAAGAAATGAGACATTTCTAGAAGACCAACTTTGAGGGATTGGATAACCTATCAAATAGATTCAAAATGGATTGGGCTTTGAAACATAAAATCTATGATATACACATAAAACATTCCTCAAAGTGGCGGGCCATGAAACTTAACAGGACACAAGATATTCAAAGGAAAACTAGGCATGTTATAGCAAATTGATACTTAGGAAAAAGTGCAGATTTGGACAAGCACCTCCGAATGGCTATCACCAAAAAAAGCCAGAACTCAAATCTGAGGGTTGGAACCCACTTCATATGCCAAATGAAAGGTGAGGAACATGTCTCCCAAGCGGTTTTTCACAAAAGTCATCAGGCCTCTTTTTGCATGTGTTCAAAGTAAGGATTCTCCGCAAGTTTTTAGGGGTTATTCATCTTGCCTTAGAGAAATTTTCAGTATAGTCACTCCAAATTTCTCCAAAATTTGAGAGTGCTAATAGACCCAACAATGTTTTGTGTGAAGCTATTGACCTAGCATACAAAATGGTGAAGAAGAATATGGTATTCAACCTAGCAGAATTACAGCTTTTCCAGTTGAGTAAGAATATGGAAAGCATCCGAGTATCCAAATCCAATTCATGTAATTTTGCTTCTCTTCTTATCTGCATACTCTTTTATGTTGAGAAGTTATTTCCCTCCAAAGGAACAATAGCATGGAAGAAGGATAAGCCAATAATCCATCAAATTAATGAGTTCATAGCTGAGTTAGGAGATACATTTGATAACATTATGGATGATTATTTTGAGAGTTTCAAACAGAAGATGCATAATAGGTTCACAATTCCCAAACAACTAGTTGAGAATTACAAAGATGAAATCTGTTTTCTAGTTGATTGTGATAAGGTTTATATACAAGCAGTAAATCCTAGGGTTGCATGGGTAAAACCCCTACCATATGAAGTCAACAAATATGACACAAAAGATATCATAGAGGCTCTTGTTAATGAAAGTGTCAATCCAAAGGCACCTTACTTTGGAACATATGAGGAAGCAAAGAGCATGATATCTCTAGAAATTGAGATTCCCAAGATATTGAAAAGAGGAAGGAGGAGACCTGATACATTCAAGAAGAAGTATGGCAAGACCTCTGACTCTCCTGCCATCTCTGAGAGTAAAGATGATATAGTTAAAATAGAGGATGTTGAATCTGAAGAAGAAAAGGAAGAAATTGATATTAAACCTCCATAGAAGAAGTGATGCAGGAGCATCCTGGGTGTAAGGGAAATCTTGCATCACCCAAAAATATTTATGTTTTCTTTTCAATAAGGGCTACCTTGTGCAGAGCTTCTATTTATGGAAACTTCCTATTTTTAGTAAGTTGGTCATACGATCTCGAAATGTTCTGATTTTGCATGTGGAGGTTCATCTCAGTCATATCAGCCTGCCAGTAAAGTTTCATGGCTAGATCAGGTCTAGTTTTGAAGATATTGAAAATTTTTGGTATTGAAAACAAGGTACAGAAACTTCGAGCTCAGTTTTGAAGGCTTTAGAGGCCCCGGATGAGGTCGAAACTTGGGCTGAATGAAACTTGCTTAATTCAATTGTTGTAGAGCACTTCGTGGCATTTCCGAAATGGGGTTATAATAGTCAATCGGGTCAACTGGTGATGACTTATGGTCTCCGAAAGTTGGGCCACCTGAAATAGCAGAAAATAATTTTCCTTCAAAATTTTTGTTTGGGTTTCAATTGTTATTTTGAGCCGACTTTGATGTACTAAATTGAAAAATAAAATAATTTTAAGTTTGGTCGGCCCTAAGGGCTAAATTTATGGAATCTTCTCGGGTGGTGGAAATTTCCTATATAAAGAAGGCCCGTAGTGTTGTCTTAGGCAGTTCGGGATAGTTCTGGGTAGATCTGGGTAATAATTCGAGGCTTTGTCCTACAAAATATTGTAAGGGGAATGCCCATGTGGCTTTGCATATTGTAATTCTGAAAGTTTGTAATTCCGCATTTGTGGAGATAATAAGAAGTCCATTTTCTATTCTTGCAAATTGTTGTTGCTTCTCTGTTTCTGTTATGTGTTTGTGGTATTAAGGGGAGTGCCCTTCATCAAGAAGAGGAAGGCAACACCCAAATAGAAAAAAGAAAAAGACACTACCCCTGTTGTCACCTTAAGGAGATCAAGGAGACAAATTATACTGAGTGATGATGAGGATGATGATGAAGAGGATGATATTGTAGTCTTCATTAAACAACCACCCACACTTGATCAGAAGATTAAAGAACTAAAAGAAGGAAGAGCTATGAGTTCTTTAAAGTCACTGAATTATCCTTCTAGGACCAAGGAATAAAAGAAGAAGATTGAAGAAGCAGTGGTGGAGAAGATGGGAAAATCGAAATATGATCCCTCCAAGCTAAATAATTATATGACTGAAGACCTATTCAAGGCAGCCTCCATTCCCTGGAACAAAGTAGTCCAAACTAAAATGGACATAAGGGAACAAACATTGAAGAAAGTTATGCCTGCAATGAAGGGAAAAGAAGTAAAAGAGGCCTTGAGAAAATATCAGAATAATCACACCCCCAGATTCACGACATTCCAAATATTGAATAAGAATGTAGAAGATGTAGTCCAGCGTGCCACATTAGTGTGGAAATCAATATTTGAGATGAAAGATGATGATGACGCAGAAGTACAGACCCTCCTAAATAGGTAAATGATGATACATTACCCAAGGTACAGACCATTAAGGAGTCAAATCCTGAGCAGATTGCAGTTGAGGTAATTACATCATTACCCCAATCTCCTATCTAGGATATTGCACATTTGAGCAAGGACAAGGTTGCAGAATCCACATATGAACATGTAGTAACCGAGCAACAGGCTCCAATCACTACTAAGCCAAGTACACCTGAGTCATAGAAAGACAAGGTAGATATTTCTACTACTAGTATTGACTCATCAGTTAACATTGATTCAACAATTGGTACTATAAAGGTTAATGATCTAATCAGAATGAATACTAAAGAAAAGGATGAGGAAGGTAAAGGTAAGGAAATTGTTCCTTCACCGAGTCCTAAGACATGAGGAAAAGAAAAAGTAGTAATTACTGATGAAATGGATCTTGATAAAGAAATTGTGATTCCAAATTGGGATCAATCCAGCTTATCTGTAGAGCAAATAGATATTTTGGGAGAATTGTGGAAGAAAAGAGCTACACAAAAGAAGCTTCGAAAGGAAAGGCAAAGAAATAAAGAACACAAAGATGTCAAAGGCATATTTGTAGATGCATTGCAGATTGAAGTCAATGAGAGTGACTCAATAATGGACCAACTTGTTGACATTGTCCACAAGTTCAACACAGATATGAATAGTCAAGAGAAGTTACTTGAGAATGAAGAGAAGAAATTTGAGAACAAGGTTCTAGAAAACATTGCAAAGAAGATTGCAATTGACCAGGTGCAACTTACAAAGATCACTAGAACTCTAGAAACCACCGTGAGAAAAGTGGTAGCACTATTTATAAAGTTGAGTGACACCTCTAACTTTACTATGGAAATCAAGAACAAGATAGTGAAGATTGATGCAGGCATGAAGGAAAGTGCAAGACAGTTAGTACTTGACCCAAGCACCAGTTCCATTCACTTCATGAAGATCAAGTATCTTACTAATCTATAGGCTGAACCATTGAGAGAAGAAGCAAGGACCAGAGATTCACTCACAACAATCTAGAGCCAACTCCTACCACACATGGATGGAATGCAGAAACACATAAAACATACAAAGACACTCATCTATGAAAAAAATTTCTCAGTTTCCATGATAATGATAGAGTTGTATACAAAGCTACAAGTTCAATTGCACATCATGAAGGTGCTACAAGACAATTGGGACAACACTTTGTCTAAGATTTTGAAGGTACATAGTGATTTCCTATCCTACTTTGGAATAACCTTGTAAATATCACTTTTTGGCATTTTTGTCAAAAACAAGGGGGAAATATCATTATATTGTAACTAAGGGGAAATATCATTGAGGAAACACATGTACAATGGAAGAATGTAGAAAATAAACTTTACAAAAACAATTTTGAAAAACACAAAAACAGAGTCAGTTGGACCCGAGCAGCAAAAGCAATGTCAAAACCTGAGAAGACAGTAAGGGGGAGTTTTGACATATCAGACATAGAATTCAATGATAATTGTTTTTGTCACTAATGCTAGAAGGGGAGATTGTAGACCTTATGGAAAGACATATTGTCAATTAGTGTCAAAACACTTAGTCAACCAGTGTCGATCGAGCCAACATGCATTATGCAAAGTCCTGAGTAATCAACATTTTCTGAGCGATCAACATTGCCCGAGTGATCAGCATCGCCCGAGTGATTATTATGACCCGAGTGATTTACAGTATTTCCTGAGTGATAGTTTATGACCCGAGTAGACTTCTAGACCTGAGTAATAGTTTGAAGCCAACCTTGCATATATTGTTAAATATAATTTTATTTATTGCAAGCCAACATACAGAGTTATTTGTTGGATAAAGATATACATGTAAGATAATTTATTTTATCCAATATGTAGAATGTATGTAAGAAAAGAATAAGTAAGAATGTATGCATAAGAGTAAAGGCATGCAAATGGCAGTTTGATTAAGAGAAGAGGTATTCAGGACAACAGAGTCTCATTTATCACATTCATGTGATCAGTTATATTTACAAGGATCTTATTTAGCAATCACAGTTGCATAGAGAAGATCATCAATTGGTTCATTCTCATAGGTGGATCAACAAAATCCTTTAACAAGGTGGACCTAAAATTCCTTTCTCTAAATCCCTTAACATAATTGGATTACTTATTGTATTGTACAAAATACTTTAACAAGGTGGACCTAACAGTCCTTTCTATGCTCCTAACAGGGAAGGCCATCAGAAGTGGTCATTGTAAGCTCTAACAAGCTACATTTATACTACAGTACTAAATCTTGTGGGTATCATCCCCACCCCAGTTTTACTTTCTTTTGGAAGGTTTCTAGGTAACCAAGTATTGTGTATGAATCTTTACTTTCAAGTTCTATGCATGAAAACAAATAAGTTAATCTAATTGTGGATTAAAAGGATTAAGTTTTATTGGTTCCTGATTCACCCCCTCCCTCTCAGACACTGGGCACATCATATATTTCCAATAGTATATATATACATGAATACACACACACACACACACACACACACATATATATGTGTCTGTGTGTGTATATGTATATGTATATGTTGGAAATATTGTTTGGATAGCTACAATGGAAACAATTATTGTTTTGTCATTGATGTCAAACCTTAATTGGTGAGACTATTGCTATCTGTTTGAGTACCATATCTATTGATTGATGGAGGAGATTTAACAAGAAGACCAAGAAGAATGGTTGAGTTATGAGGAATTAAAAAGGGTACTTTATCATTTGGCACATTGGAAAAGTGATATGTTGTTTATCTTTTAGTGATATTTTACTGAGAATTGTTTATGCCGAGCAATTTTTGTGTCGGCCGAGCACCAGTGTGTGCCGAGCATATTTTCTTGTATGTGTGGAGCGTCTGTAAATTGCCGAGGAACACAGTTGGTGTAGGAGCACCCCTGAGAAGCCAGTTGGTTATCTCATTTTTGGTGTGACAAAGTGTGAAAGACCCTCTTGAAGGACATTGTAAATATATAAGGTCATGTGGACCAAGTCTGGTGTGAGGAGCTCTTGTTAGTGCTCACTTTTTAGGCTAAAGGCTTCCAGTCTAGTTCTTTTAATGCACCATACTTGATGATGTCATCAAGTGGAAATTTGGTGTAGTGGATGTTCTTATGGTCCTTAGATACCCTAGGAGGTCTAACTTAGGTTAGCTAGGTTAGATTGGAGTTAAATCACTCAAAAAGTGAAAAGATGTAAAAATGTTGCTATGCAACATTTGTAACTTTTCAAAATTTGCTGACAACATTTGGTTGTCTTAAGGATTTTGGTGTTTAAGGTGGATTAAGTTTATCCAAGGGGTTAGACACATGAGGTAGACTATATATGCTAAGAAAACCCTAATTTGTGGGTTCAGAGGTCATTGTGTACACACTGAATACTAAGAAAGCAGTGAGTTTTAATGTAAACAGTGTGAAAGTTAGCTTATATGGATTGAAATTGGTACTATAACTAGTGGAATCCATTTTTGGGCATGTCATTGTGTTTTTCCAGTAATTAGTTTGTTTACTACTTACATTTCCTTTGCATTTTGTAAATTCTTTTGTTTTGTACAATCTACTGTCCAGTTTTGATAGTGTTGCAAAGATGTGGACCTAACTCCATTCCCCACCATTGGTTTTGTACGGACTCTTGGGTATGGAGACTAGATTCATTGAGCTTCAAGAATCCACAAGGTGATCTATGAGTGCACTGGTTTTTAAAGTCTTGCCCTAGGCGAGCTGTGGATGAAGCCCAACTAGGAAGACTGTGTAAAAGAGGTTAGAAATTGTAGGAGGGATGTGTTCATGAGCCAAGAATTCCATGGATGTGTTGGTGTGTGTTGTGAAGGTACTCAAGAACAAGGAGGAGTGCCCAAGAAACCTTCTTTCCAATTTTTGAATCCAAAGACCACAGACTGGTCTAGAACCAAGCAAAAAGTCCTATTTTTAAAACAAGGTTCACAAATAGAGTTGGGACCTGAAACCAAGAAAATCTTGGAGGTCTTGCATCATATGTGTGAACTACCAAAACAAATTTGGGGGTACTTTGAGAAGTTTCACCAAAAATTGCAGATTCCTAAATTGTAGGAGGGCTAATTGGTGAAAAAGGCTACAAGGCCTAAAAGATAGGAAACTAGTGAGCGATGGAGAAATGGATGAAATTGGAAATTTTAGACCCAATTTGGGAGTTAAGAATGGAGTTGAATTAAGCCCTATCCCTCTTTCAATACAAACCAATGGTTAGGGATTGGGAAGCATAGGTGAGGAGAGTTCTTGCAAAGAACACAGAATAGGAACCTGACAAGATAGGAAGATTCTTGGTAAAGGGAAGGAATTGGTTCTTTCCAAGTGTTAGAGGGTGGATTGAGGAAACCCTAAGAGGTCCTAGGAGTGACCTAAGTTGAGTTCAAGACAACTCAAGAGGTAGCTAGGAGTCTCCCTATTAGAGTGGTATCAAAGCATAGGTTCAAGATTTGGGATAAGAAGTGTTGCAACTAGTGAATGTTGCAGACCAAAGAATCAAGTGCATCTAGCAAGATGGTGACCAATACTGAATTGGCCAAGAAGGTTGAAGAGAAAGAAGAGGATAATTGACTGCTAAGGGAGAGATTATCTCAATTAAAGTAGCTCTTGGGTGAATTCCAAGACAAGGCAGATAAAGTGAAGGAAAAGATAGACCAGAAAGAAGAGAAAGAAGCCAAGGAGAAGGAGTTGTACTTAGAGGAAGAAGAACCTACTCCTGACCCTATCTTACCAGAAGAACCCTTCTTGCAGGCACTCAAGGCCCTAAGTGGAAAATCCTTGGAGGGTGTACCACTTTTTAGTGGACAAATGGATGTTGATCTAGTCATGGACTGGATAGACAGTCTTGAGAATCACTTCAAATGTGATGGAATAACAGATGCTCAAAAGCTAAAGGTGGCTAAGTCTAGGTTGAGGGGACCAACACTTACCTAATGGAATTATGTTCAGACTAAGAGAGAGAAAGAGGGAAATAACCCTATTTTTACATGGAACGACATGTTAGCTAAGCTGAAATAGACTTATTTACCTGATGATTATGAGGTACAGTTGCATAGAAGGAGACAAAACCTCAGACAGAAAGACCTAGATGTTCAAGCATATACCGATGAGTTCCAGGAGTTGTGCTTAAGGTCAAAGATAGTGGAGGACGAGTCTATCAGATTGGCTAGATATTAGAATGGAATCAAATGGTCTATCCAAGAAGATATGAGCCTCACTACCCTAACAAGTGTGAGACAATTCTATCAAATGGCTTTGAAGATAGAAGAGAAAATAAAAATAAAACATGATTAGACCTCAAGGGGAAGAGGTAGAGGAAAAGAGAACATAGGACATAGAGGTGGCTTTGCAGGCAGATGTAGTGAGTATAGATCTCAAGGAGAATCCAAATTTATTGAGATAGTCAATGAAACTAGTGGAAGAGAAAGTATGAATAGAGGCAGAGGCTTCCAAGGTGGAGGAAGATATAGGTTTGGAGGTTTAGGCAGAGCTTCACACTTTGCAAATATGAAATGTTTTCATTGTAATCAACTAGGCCATCCAGCCTATAGATTCCCTTAGAAGGCTTCTAGTTCACATGGTGAGAAGAGGGTAAATTATATAGCCCAAGAAAAGACTAGCAGTGGTAAATCTCCTGAAATCAACCTAGATTCAGAGAGTGGAGAGACTCTAATGATTAGGAGGATTCTCATTAAGGAGCCTATCAAAGAAGAAGCTAAACAAAGGAGGGCACTTTTCAGAGTGAAGTGAAAAATACTTGGAAAAGTTTGCAAGATGATTGTAGACTCAGGGTCTACTGATAAAATTATCTCAAAGGAGGCAGTCAGCAAACTAGGATTGACCAAAATACCGCATACAAACCCTTGTAGAGTCACATGGTTGAATAAGGGACAACATGTTCTTGTAAATGAGCAAGCATGGGCTGATTTTTCAATAGGCAAATATGTGGAAAAAATCTTGTGTGATATACTCCCAATGGATGCATGCCACCTAGTCTTAGGTAGGCCATGGCAATTTGATAGGAAGATAGTTCATGATGGAGAGAAGAACTCTTATACTTTCAAGAAAGATGGGGTCACTTACAAAATTTAGTCACTCATGGATGATGAGGGGTCTACATCAGCAGGACCTAGTGTCTTATTACAAGGAGGTAAAGAATACATGTAGGAAGTAAAGAATAGAGAAGGAACACATTGTGCTATCATGATTAATACTAGTGAAGAGAAGAAGGTGGAACAAGCACCACTACCAAAGGAAGTGCAGTAGTTATTGAAGGATTTTAAGGACATAGTTAGTGATGGGTCACCTGTAATGTTACCACCTCTTAGAGCAATAAGTCATCAGATTGAATTCATACCAAGAGCCTCTCTACCAAATAAAGCTACATACAAGATGACTCCTGACAAAAATAAGGAGATAGCCAGTCAAGTACAAGAACTTTTAGACCAAGGACTAATCAGGACAAGCATTAGCCCATGTGCAGTGCCAGTAGTTCTAGCATCCAAGAAAGGAGGTAAGTGGAGGCTTTGTAAAAATTCAAGGGAAATTAATAGGATCACTATAAGGTATAGATTTCCCATTCCTAGGATTGAAGATCTTATGGATTGTTTGGGAGGAGCAAGGTACTACACCAAGTTTGATTTGAAGAGTGGGTACCATCAAATCTGAATTAAGGAGGGAGATGAATGGAAAACTGCATTCAAGATCACAGAAGGGCTCTATGAATGGTTGGTCATGGCCTTTGGGCTTAGCAATGCTCCAAGCACCTTTATGAGGTTTATGAATGAGGTGTTGAAAGGCTACATAGGCAGATTTGTAGTAGTGTACCTAGATGATATCCTAATTTTCAGTAAAACTAAAGAGGAACACCTCCAACATTTGCAGATTGTGATGAAGAAAATCCATAAGGAGAAGCTATCCATTAACTTGGAAAAATGTGAATTTATGAAGAAAGAGCTTATCTATCTTGGTTTTGTGGTGTCTCAAGGAACAGTGAAGATGGATCCTAGAAAAGTTGAAGCAATACTAAATTGGCCTACCCCTACATGCAGCACTGAGGTAAGGATATTTCACGGACTTGCCCAATTATAGGAAGTTCATTAGAGGTTTGAGTGAAATATGTGCACCAGTCCTAGATACAATTAAAGGTGGAGTGAAAACAAAATTCAAATGGACTCCAGAGGCTGGTCAAGGTTTTGAGGTGTTGAAAAAGGAGTGGCTACACAACCTATTTTGGTTTTGCCAAATTTTGATAAGTTGTTCACCCTTGAATGTGATGCAAGTGGCATAGCTGTTGTAGCAGTATTGAATCAAGAGAATATGTTAGTGGCATTTTATAGTGAGAATTTGAATGAGGCTAAGAAGATATATTCTTCTTATGACCTATAACTATATGCATTGGTGCAATCCTTGAGAAAATGGAGGCACTATTTGTTTCCGAAAGAATTTTTGGTTTATACTGATACCACAGCTTTGAGTTTTATCAATTATTAGGAGAAGTTGAGCAATAGACATCTCAAATGGATGGAATATTTGCAGGCCTATACCTTCACTATAAAACATAAGAAAGGGAAGTTGAATAAGGTGGTTGATGATTTGAGTAGGAGACTCTTGACAGTCCAAGAGGTACAGCTACAAAGTATGGGCATAGAGAGCTTCAAGGAGATTTATGAAGGAGATGAAGACTTCTCATAAGCATACAAGGTATGTAAAGACTTCAAAAACCATTTCCATAGTCAATTTGCAGACTATACTATTCAGCATGATCTCCTGTTTAGAGGAGGATAGTTATGTATTCCTAAGGGATCTATGAGGGAGAATGTGATACAAGAGAAGAACAATGGGAGCTTAAGTGGGAATTTTGGCCTAAACAAAACACTAGAACTAGTGCAAAGGTTGTATTATTGGCCTAGGATGCAGAAGGAAATCAAAAAGTATGTAGAGAAATGTTTGATTTGCCAAAAAGCTAAGGGTACCTCATCTAATGCAGGTTTGTACCAACCCTTTCCCATTCCTAGCATGCCTTGGGAATGTATTAGTATGGATTTTATTGTTGGATTGCCTAGAACCAAGACTGGTTTAGATAGTATATTTGTGGTTGTAGATAGGTTTAGCAAGATGAGCCACTTCATTGCTTGAAAAACCACTCATGATGCTAGTCATATTGCACATTTTTTCTTTAAAGAGGTGGTACAGATTCATGGCCTGCCCCTAAGCATAGTATCTGACAGAGATGTAATTTATGGGTCATTTTTGGAAGACCTTTTGGACAAGGTTGGGAACCAACCTATGATTTGGATCAGCCTACCATCCCCAATTTGATGGTCAGACTAAAGTTATTAACAAAGTGCTAGGTAATCTCCTTAGATGCTTGACAAAGGAGTATGGAGTGATGTGGGATCAAATATTACCACCGGAAGAATATGCCTATAATCACAGTGTTAATAGGACAATAGGCAAAAGACACTTTGAAATAGTTTATGGGATACACCCTAGAGGTGTGTTGGAGTTAAGACACTTGGAAAATGAAGAAGGAAGGAGTGTGTATGTAGAATACTTCACTCAATAAATGAAGGAGGTTCATGACCAAGTGAAGAAGCAGCCCCAAGAGGCTACACAAAAATTGAAAGCCAAAGTTGATGAAAGAAGAAGAGATATTCAGTTTGATGTGGGTGATCTTGTGATGGTACATCTTAACAAACCGAGGTTGTAGAAGGGAATCCCCACCAAACTTCAAACGAGGAGGATAGGTCCTTGTAAGATTATAGCAAAGTATGGACAAAATGCCTATAGAATAGACTTTGCATCAGACTTGGAAATATCTCCTATTTTTAATGTGCAATATTTGGTATAGTATAAAGGGCCTACACTAGTACCAACTGCATCATAGTCAAAAAGTAACGAAATAACACAAGATGTTTAGATTTCCCATGCACCTAAACCAGTGGCTGTGAATATTTTAGACTCTAGAGTGAAGAAAAAGATCAGGCAGGGAACTTACATGGAGCATCTCATTCAGTGGGAAGGAAATTCACAAGCTAAAGCTACTTGGGTATCTGAGAATGAATTCAAGAAGCAGGTAGTATGGTGTAGGAGCACCCCATAGAAGCTAGTGGGTTATCTCATTTTTTGTGTGACAAAGTGTGAAAGACCCTCTTGAAGGGTATTGTAAATATATAAGGTCATGTGGACCAAGTGTGGTGTGAGTAGATCTTGTTAGTGCTCACTTTTTAGGCTAAAGGCTTTCAGTCTAGTTCTTTTAATGCAATGTAATTAATGATGTAATCAAGTGGAAAGTTGGTTTAGTGGATGTTCTTAGGGTCCTTGGATACTCTAGGAGGTCTAACTTAGGTTAGCTAGGTTAGATTGGAGTTAAATCACTCAAAAAGTGAAAAGATGTAAAAATGTTGCTATGCAACATTTGCAACTTTTCAAAAGTTGCTGACAACATTTGGTTGTCTTAAGGATTTTGGTGTTTAAGGTGGATTAGGTTTATCCAAGGGGTTAGACACATGAGGTAGACTATATATACTAAGAAAACCCTAATTTGTGGGTTCAGAGATTATTGTGTACGGGCTGAATACTGAGAAAGCAGTGAGTTTTAATGTAAATAGTGTGAAAGTTAGCTTAGATGGATTGAAATTGGTATTGTAACTAGTGGAATCCATTGTTGGGAATGTCATTTTTTTGTTCCAGTAATTATTTTGTTTTTTAGTTACATTTCCTTTTCATTTTGTAAATTCTTTTGTTTTGTACACTCTCTTGTCCAGTTTTGACAGTGTTGCAAAGATGTGGACCTAACTCCATTCCCCACTGTTGGTTCTGTACAGCCTCTTGGGGATGGAGAAAAGGTTCATTGAGCTTCAAGAATCCACAAGGCAGAGCTCTACAAGTGAGTGCACTGATTTTTAAAGTCTTGCCCTAGGTGAGCTGTGGATGAAGCCCAACTAGGAAGACTATGTAAAAGAGGTTAGAAATTGCAGGAGGGATGTGCTCATGAGCCAAGAAGGCCATGGATGTTGTTTTTGTATGTTTTAAAAGTACTAAAGAACAAGGAGGAGTGCCCAAGAAAGCTTGTTTCCAATTTTTGAAGCCAAAGACCACATACTGGTCTAGAACCAAGAAAAAATCCCTATTTCTGAAACAGGGTGTACGGACAGAGTTGGGACCTGAAACCAAGAAAATATTGGAGGTCTTGCATTATATGTGTGAACTGCCTAAACACATTTGGGGATCCTTTGAGAAGTTTCACCAGAAATTGTAGATTCCTAAATTGTAGGAGGCCTAATTGGTGAAAAAGGGTACAAGGCCTAAAAGATAGGAAACTAGTGAGCGATGGAGAAATGGATGAACTTGGAAAGTTCAAACCCAATTTGGGAGTCAAGAATGGAGTCGATTGAATCCCTAGCCCTCCTACAATACAAACCAATGGTTAGGGCTTGGGAAGCATAGGTGAGGAGAGTTCTTGCAAAGAACAAAGAATAGGAACCTAACAAGATAGGAAGATTCTTGGTAAAGGGAAGGAATTGGTTCTTTCCAAGTGTTAGAGGATGGATTAAGGAAACCCTAAGAGGTCCTAGGAGTTACCTAAGTTGAGTTCAAGACAACTCAGGAGGTAGCTAGGAGTCTCCCTATCAACAGTGTTGGCTGAGCAGTAGTATTTTGATGATTGATGAGATTTAAGATCTCTGGCTGACTTAGTTGATTTTATTGGGATATATAAAGTTAATTAAGGATAAGCACGTTTGATATACACCATGAAAATGTATCGGTAACCATAATTAATGCATGGATCAAATATTTAATTGGTGATTGTATTGGAGAAATAAATTAAATGTAATGATGGAAGGATTTGTTGGATCTTACCTAACCTAAGATCTACGATCTTGATTAAGTGGAAAAAGTTGTATATGACCTAGATGGAGAGGTATATGATAACCTCAAGGGGTTATTCATGGATGAAGGGAAGATATATATGTATACAAAGTATACAAGAGGATTGCATGGTTAATTGACTGATTGGCAAGATCTAAGAAAAGAAGGCTGAGTAGAGAAGCAGAGAGAGATTGCTTGATGAATTCCCAAGCATATCTAGAGTTTGAGATGAGAATGGAGGCCACTCAGTGAATTAGAATTATAGCTGAATTGGATCTATATTGCAAAGTAAGTTGTATGAATCAGATCAAACATGCTGATTACTTTCTAACCATTGTATCAGTTGAAATCCTTTAACCAGGTTGACCTAACAGTCATTTCATAAATCCTTTGAGCAAGGTGACATTTAGATTGGAATGTTCTAAGTCCTCTAACAAGGCCACTCTTGACAGGGTGATTAAATCCTTTAACCAGGTCACATTTATCAATGTGTTTTGTAACCTTTAATAGGGTTGGCTCTTAACAAGGCATCACTTCAGAAGAGTGAAAACTTGATAGCATGTTATTGGTGGTTTTTCCCAAATTGGGTTTCCACGTTAAATACTGGTGTCAACTTGTGTGAATTTTTATAATGTATTTTAATGTTAAGTTTTTGCAAGCTTATTTCATTTGAACAGTAAACTGCATACTTATATTGTTGACTTATGCTATCACTGCTAAGCAAATCTGAGTTGTTTAATTTTGTATAAAGTTTCAATGGGCACATCTAGACCTATGGTTAACTATTTCACCCCCCTCTCAGTTATTCTAAATTCATTCTAACAATTAGTATCAGAGCCTTGGTCTCTTGAAAAAGTTTGAAGGTACTTGGATCAAAAGATCAAGATGTATAAAAGGGAGGTACTGAAGTTAAACAAGGACAACTTTCCAACATGGAAAAGTTTGATGAAATTTCATTTGGCTGGTGTTGGTGATTCTGCTAAATGTCTTGCTGGTCAAGAATATGAATCCCCTACAGGAGCTCTCAATGTTGCATAGTTAAGAGAAAAGAAAGAACATAATCAACCAATGTTGGAGATTGCATCATCCCTGAACTATCATGAGTTCAAAGACATAAAGGAATGTAAAAGTGCAAAGAAAATGTGGGATACTCTTGAAACCATCTATGGAGGTAGCACAAATGTTCTAAGAGCCAAATCTGAAAGCTTGAGAGGTAAGTTTGATGAAATGAAAATGCAAGAAGGAGAAAATATAGTTTCATATTATGGTAGGATAAAGGAAGTTGTAAATGCTATTAGAGGAGATAAGGGAACCATTGATGATAACACCATCATGATAAAGGTACTAAGAACACTTCTTCCTATTTATGCTATTAGAGTATCTAAAATTCAAGAATTGAGATGTACTCCTAATAACAATTTGACTATGGAAAGTTTAGTAGGCAGATTTATTGCATTTGAGATGTCAAATTTTGATAACTATACTCCACAAGCCATTGAATCTACATTTAAGTCCCAAATGGTCCTCAAAAAATCAAACAAAGGAAAGAAATGTGTGGATAGTGACAGTGATACTTCTGATGATGATCTAGAAGAACTTGAGGCACTTATGGCAAGAAGACTATCAAGAGGAAAAGAAAAATTCAAAGGTAAATTTCCTATTATTTGTTTTTCATGTAACAAAGTTGGTCATATTGCTGCAAGATGTCCTGATAAGAATGACAAAGATGAGAGAAGAGACAGAAAGTATAAAGACAAAAAGGATGACCGAGACTTCAGGAAGTACAAGGATTACAAAGACAAAGGTAAGAATTCCTTCTATATAGATGAAGAAGCTTCTGATAATGATTCTAACAAATCTGATGAAAATAATATAGAAGTTGTGTATGTTGCAATGAAAGATGATTCTGATGATGATGATGAGAAAAATGCACTAATTTCTTATATGAGTAAAGGTGATCGTTGGATTATTGACAGTGGTTGTTCACATCACATGACTGGTGATAAAGAAAAATTTGAAACCTTAGATCAGTGTAAAGATGGCTATGTTAAATTTGGAAATGATACACCATGTCGTGTTAAAGGGAAAGGATCAATTCAATTGACTGAAAAAATTAGATGTGATGATGTATATTGGGTTGATGATCTTAAGTATAACCTATTGAGTGCTTCACAACTAAATACTTCTGGTTATAGAGTTGAATTCCATCACAAGAAAGCAAAGATCTATGATGCCAATGGAGAATTAGTTGGAGGTGGTGAGCAAACAAAAGGTAAGTTGTTCTATCTGGATTTAGCTGATGAGATATGCTTGTTTGCACAATATAATGATGTTTGGTTATGGCATAAAAGGTTGTGTCATGTAAAATTTGATAACTTGGTAAGCATAAACAAATTAAAAAAGGTTAGAGGTCTGCCTAAGTTAAAGAAACCTAAAAATGCAATGTGCAAGAAATGTCAATCAAGAAAGATGACTAAATCTAGTTTCAAAAGAAGAACTCGTACTTCAGAGAATATTCTAGAATTGGTTCATACTGACCTTTGTGGACCTATTGGTGAGAAAAGTTACTGTGGAGACAAATATTTTATCTTATTTGTTGATGATTACTCTAGAATGATGACTGTTATGTTTCTTAAAGAAAAATCTGATGCATTTGAGTTGTTTAAGTGGTACTTGGCAAAAGTTGAAAAGGAGACAGGTAAAAATCAGAAATGTCTAAGATCTGACAGAGGAGACGAGTTTATTTCTAATGATTTTAACAAGTTTTGCAATGATAGAGGGATAAAAAGATAGATGTCCGCACCTAGGACTCCACCACAGAATGGTATAGATGAAAGAAGAAATAGATCTATCATGGATTGTGCCAGAACACTAATGATGGAGAAAAATGTTGCACATAAATATTGGAGAGAAGCTATAAGTACAATAGTTTATACCCTGAATAGAGTACAAGTCAAGAAAGGTACAAATACTACACCTTATGAGCTATGATATGGACATGCACCTAGTGTAAGCTACTTTAAAGTTTTTGGAAGTAGATGTTTCATACTGAAGGAAAACAGAAATGGAAAACTTGATGCTAAAGGTGAGGAAGGCATATTTCTTGGATAGTCAACTAAAAGTAAGGCATATAAGTGTTTGAATTCTAACAATAACAAAATTGTGGAAAGTGCAAATGTTAGAATTGATGAATATGCAGAAAGAAATGAAGAAGAAAGAATGACTGAGCCTGGGAGTTACAAATCATTCAACTATCTTGATGAGGTAGATTCTAACGAGTTACCTGAGACTGAAACTGAAGTTGCCAAGAAATAGTCTACACCCGCCGAGTCACAGAACAAAATTGTCGGGCAATAGGAGGTGACTGTCGAGCTATCTGATGGAGATGTCGAGTCATAGTTTCAAGATGAATTAAACATGAATGATCAATCTGAAATAGAGAAAGAACCTACTTTGGCAAAGTATGTTAGAAGGCACCATAAACCTGATCAAATCATAGTATCAAAATATTTTTCAGTCATGACAAGAGGAAAATTGAGAGCAGACACGTGCTTGTCATGTGATTTTGAGTCTAAAATAATAAAAGATTCTTTAGACAATGAAGACTGGATTTAAGCCATGAATGAAGAGATTGAACATATTGAAAAGAATAATACTTGGACACTTGTACCTAGGCCAAATGATAAAAATGTAATTGGTACTAAGTGGGTATTCAGAAACAAGCTGAATGAACATGGACAGGTAAAAAGAAACAAAGCTAGACTGGTATACAAGGGTTATGCACAAGAGGAAGGAATTGACTATGGAGAAACATTCACCCCAGTTGCAAGACTGGAAGGTGTTAGAACCTTACTTGCATATGCATCCTACAAAGGATTTAAAGTCTATCAAATGGATGTGAAGTTAGCATTTCTAAATGGAATATTAGAAGAAGAAGTCTACATTGAACAAGATGATGGATTTATAGACCCGAGAAAAAGGAATATGGTTTGCAAGCTACACAAAGCACTATATGGACTGAAGAAAGCACCCAGAGCATGGTATGAAAGATTGCACAACTATCAGATGAAGATTGGATTTGCAAGAACAAATGACAACAACAATCTGTATTTGAAGACAGAACAAAGTAAAGGTACTTTATTAGCTGAAATTTTTGTTGATGATATTATCTTTTGTGGACAAGATATGTTATGCCAAGCATTTTCAAAGGAGATGCAAACTAAAGTTGAGATGTCTATGTTTGGTGAGATAATTTTTTTTGTTGGCTTACAAATATATCAGATGAAGAATGGTATCTAAATTATTCAATCAAAATATGTCAAAGAGATACTCCCATGGCTACTGGACAGAAGTTAACCAAAAATGATGAGACAAAAGAAGTAAATCAAATACTGTACAGATCAATGATTGGAAAGTTGCAATATGTTGTACACAATAGACCTGATATTGCATTAGCTATTGGTATTGTTACTAGATTTTTTGCCAATCCCAAAGAAACTCAGATGATGGCAGTAAAAATGATTTTGAGATACTTGAAAGGAACATATGAATATGGTCTATATTACAGAAGGAATGAGAAATTTGAACTCAGAGTTTATACTGATTCTGATTGGGCTGGAAATGTAGATGACAAAAAAAGCACCATAGGAAGAGCATTTATTTTGGGAAAAAGATTGGTTTCATGGAAAAGAAAGAAATAGAACTGCAACTCACAATCTACAGCTGAAGCTAAGTATGTGGCAACAATAGTTAGTTACTCTAATATTGTGTGGTTGAAGATACTACTAAAAGGTATGAAAGAAGAGATCAAAGAACAAGTTGTCATATATTTTGATAACACAAGTTCCATTAATATTTCAAAGAACCCTGTAATGCACTCTAAAAAAAGCATATAGCTATCAAGTATCATTACTTGAGGGAGCTAGTTCAGAAGAAGGAAGTGAGACTGGAATATGTGAACACTAAGGAACCGTTAGTAGGCATATTTACAAAGGCACTACCCAAGGATACTCATGAGTATCTGCGAGGTAAATTGGGTGTAATTCCCTTAACTGAAGCTAATTAGTTCAGAATAGTATTGTTGCATCAAATATTATATACAATATATTTTTCACATTGATGCACAGACAGTCACACTTTAGGATGCTGCCTAAAGTTGTGAAAGATAGACAAGGACAAAAAAAGTGTATCAGTAATAAGCAAGATGACAGGAACAACATGATACAGAAGAAATTGCATGATGAAGATGTCAACATCTTTGGCATTGTTGTCAAAGAGGGAGAGATTACAGAAAATAAGATATAGACGGAGAGATCACTATAAAAGAGGAAGAGATTACTGATGAAAGAGGGAGTTCTACAGATGAACAGAAATAGAAAGATATTAGTGTAATTACAGATACAGAGAGAGTAATGTTTTACAAGATGAGAATCATAATGAAGCTAAAGACATTAATGAAGATTTGTTCATACCAAGGAACACAGACAGACTTTTTGGATTGTATGGTAACTATGTTTCTAATATTATTGTTTTATTGTTTTGTGTTGTCATCAATGCCAAAGAGGGAGATTGTTGGAAATATTGTTTGGAAAGCTACAATGGAAACAATTATTGTTTTGTCATTGATGTCAAACCTTAACTGGTGAGACTATTGCTATCTGTTTGAGTACCATAT
>MU225982.1:564016-574503 GCA_018584345.1 Thuja plicata
TATATATATATATAAGATAATCTTCTAAGAGAGAAGTTATCTATCACATTCAAATTGAAAGTAATAAGATAATCTTCTAAGAGAAAAATTATCTATCATATTCAATTTAGGAGATCAAGATAGAAGAGATAATATTCTAGAGAGAAATTATCTAAGATATACATATATTTGTTAAGATCAAACTTGGTGAGATAACATTCTATTGTGAATTTATCTAATATAAACATAAAATTTGATGAGAATTACATTCTCAAATTCGGTCAATAAACAATAAGGGAACCCGGGACAACACCATATATTTTCTAGAGAAAAAGACAATTGTCTTTTATAAAGGTAACAATTTCCATTTTAAAATGACGATTCACATAATGAAACTATTTAAATAATGCAATGCATATGTGTTGAACATTGAAACATTACTATTTCTACATCTTCTTAGGTTCCTTGACGTCACTACTAAGAAATGTATGATCATATCAATTAAACAATGATGATTTAATCCACAAGATTAATGTCATTAATCTATAATCATTTAAACCTTGAATAGAAATTTAACTAATTCCATAAGAAATTAACATATGAGTACATAGTGATAGTTGATATGACCTAGCTAACTTTAGATATTAGAGTTCAATTGATGATGGATACATGTATATAGCTACATTTACATCCATCTCTACATAGAGTATACAATTACATTGCTAATGAGACATGATACATAATATGATACAAAGGTACAATAATAGTCATGTATCTACAAGAAGCATGAAACTGCATTGAAGATGAAGAGATGATGAATAATCCATCTAGTATGCTCTGAAACAAATCAATGAACCTTGATGGAGAAACAAATTTAACACCCAGCCATGTGGAACCCTGAGGCCCACCCCACCGAGCTAGAAGATAGACACAAGGCTCCACACCACACATACAAACACAATAAAAAGATACAACACATAACTAAAAACATCACAAGATAAACAAAGCATAAGATAAAGGGATACATGAGGGATACACATGAGATACCAAAAAGGAATACCAAAGGTGAACTACAAGGATGAAATTGAGAGGATTATAAGACACATGTAAGAGAGTGTCATCACATAGCTCTCGACTATCCTAAGTTACCTTGGTAGCCTCTCTTTAAACCCTGGTCCCCAAGTGAGAACTCATGTGGAACCGACAACCTTTCAAGGGGACAAGGAATTCGATTTTCCAACTCAATGCCACATAGGAAAATTGGCCTTCTCTAACCCATCCATGGTCCACACATGATTTCTCAGGGTCATGGGTGAGGAAACATAACTATCTTAATTAATGTTTTATCCCAACCTAGTTTATTTTATTATGTTATCACTTTATTACAACTCCAAAATGAGTTATCTTTGAAACCACTTAGGGAACCAACCCCCATTGCAAACCACTCTCCTAACCATGTTCCTATAAACCCAACCGTATTCTCCAAACTAAAAAATGAAAAGAACATTTCAAATCAAGAAACCTTTTAGGGTCATTAACTGCAAGGAATTGCAAATGTAGAGTTTGGAGCATTAAAAAATTGAAATCATCAAGAGGAACACATTTCCCAACATGTCCAAAGGGAAAGCATAATATTATAAAATGTCCATAATAAAGGTAATTTCATAGGAACACCACTAAGTTCTATGTCATAATCCAATTTCCAAAATACATATAATAAAATAAACCCAAACAAATTCAACCATTGGGATACACACCATCAATAAGTCATCAAGAATGCAAACAAGAGCCTTCAACAACATGAGATACACAATTACATCTCCAAACTTAATATTAACAATATTAAATAATTCATGTTACAAAATCATCAATATCAAAAAAACATTTAAACATGAAAACCAAAATGACTAAAGACAACAAGTTACCCAAAAGCCTCTAGTATTAACATAAAAAAACTCCCTCTACTCCAACCAAAAAACTAACTAACACAATTCTAATATAAACACAATAAATACTAACAAGATTTTTTTTGGTAGATAACTGGTCGAGGCCTTTGTAATTTTATTAATAAAAATTTAAATTTACACCTTCGTTCAGTGCGAGCACCAGAGGAAAATAATGGAGGGAAGAAAAACCTCTAGTATTGCCCGGGAGTAGAAACCCTGATCATAAAATAACAAGGTACAAGTTCGAGTACATATCCCGCCTGAAAATGCAGTTTTAGAATATGATTTTACATGGATTTCCTCCAGAAGTAAAGGATATTCCTCTGTCTATCTATCTTGCAAATTTATACAATGATGCTTCAGTAGTTTACAAAATGTTTAGACATAAAGCCTATCTTTTTTGCATAGCCCTCTCACTGTTAGTTAGTTGTTCATATCTTCATTCTTTTACCCCATGAGTTTGTTATAGGCTATCCATTTGGAGGTGAACTTGTAGGAGAAAAAAACCTAGACCACTCCTTCATATTATTGCAACTATCATTAGTAAAATCCTAGTAGAAGCTAGACTAAATATATTACTTCAAGCTTCAAAATTTAGCCAAGATTTAGAGAGAAATCTACTAGTGCTATTTAAACCAATAAAACAATTCTATCTAGTAATCCTTCCTGAACGAATCAAAAATTCAAAGACCTAAAAAATTAGAAAGTAGAGAATAAAACAATATCCCAAAGCTTACCTTGAAGCTTACCCCTCAGTCAAACGACCTGATTAATATCATGATTATTATAGTGACATAACAAGAGAAAAATAAGACTACCTAAAAATGCTCCTTCTCTCTAGTAGGCTTATTTCTTCCCTGATATATCCTTGTTCAATACTTACCAGTGATAAACCATAATTGTGTGGTCATTTCCATTTATGTCGAAAGATACTCAAATCATAGTGCATGATACATAAGTATATCTAATTGCGTACCTAATATTTGTATAGATATTAAACGTAAGCCAACAAAAGGCCCAAAGGAGGCATATAAAATAATTCTATAGACCCTGAATAATTAGGTCTCCCATCCTACTTATTCATATATATGTATTGTAGGTCTTACAGATCATAGAAAGCAATCTCATACACAAACCATTGAGGTCTCAAAGAATCTCTTAAAATGGATTCACCTATTTTAATGGTAAATATCAAATAAAATATTATCATGGCTTCAGTGGCTTTCATATGGAGGGAACTTTCGATTGAGAAAGTTTTCTATAAAGTATTTCATGAAATATCACAAAGGGAGAAGAAACCATGCATAACTCACCCCTTCAAACATATCATAGTGTAGACAGAGCCTGCAAGAATTCGTCAAATCACTAGATATGTCCTATAATTATGTATATATATCACAATACATATTAATACTAACAAGATTACTTATCCATTTATGAGGTAATCAATTTAATTCCCAAGCTACATAACTCCCACACTCCACTATAATTTTTATATATCCTATATTCTAAACAACCAAAACAACAACAAATTTACATGATTGATTTATACAAACAAAAAAATTAAGGGTTTAATATAATCAATTATGATCCCTCTTTAACATACAAATCCCCATTTTAAGTTGTTAATCCCTAAGTTTTGTTGATGATTAGTGACCAACACTTAGTCATTTACTTAGGCAGTTTTTAGTTGATTATCATTGTGGCCGAGCTAAAACAATTCAAGGCCGAGAAAAATTGCCGAGCAAGTTTACAGGTTGCCGAGTTACATCATGCCGAGCGAAAGAGATGTTAAGTGCCAAGCAGAATAGTTTTTTCATACATGTCAGGATTGATTCAAAATTTGAGGTAAAGTGTTTAGGCCGAATTGTATGAGCTTTGGGCCAACATATGTAAGCATTTAATATTTATCTACGGAGTTATTTACGCATTTAATTGTTTTATCCTATGCATGGCATGGAGCCAATCAAAAAATTGGAATGCCTTGGAGGCATAAATATTAGATCTTGATCGTTGATCCAGATCTCGCTAAAAGATCTGTAAAGACATATAAGATTGCTTCTAACCCTATTTTTAAATATAGAGAGAAGGTTTGTGTGTTCATGAGAGATGAACAGTGAGTCATTTTGTGAAGAAGCTTAGATCAAGCAGAGTGACAAAGCAGTGAATAGCAGAGAAAATAAATATTAGATTGTGAGATCACAGAAGGTATTAGAAAGAGAAGATCCGTCATCAGCATCTGAGTGAATAATGAAGGATCACTACTTGAAACATTCTAACAAGTGTATCAGGTGAAATCTCTTAACAGAGTGGTTCTAACAAACATTCTTTTAAATCTCTTAGCTGAGTGCTTACTTTATTGTAAGTTGAAATCCTTTCACAAGGTAGATTGTAATAATCTTTAGTTCTTAACCGAATAGACCTTTAACCAGGTATATTATATTTTGTAATCAAACTCTTGTAGCCCTAACATACACACTTTATTGCTGTAGTAGTGAAGATTTTGTGGGTTTCATCCCCACCCCAATTTTACCTATTTGGGTTTCTGGGTTACCAAAATTCTGTGTTATGGGTTATACATTTCATGTTGTGGATGCAATCTGATGTTAGGTTAAATTCATATATGTATGAATGTGGATATTTTTGTTTTAAGTGATTAAGTTTTAAGATCTGATTCGCCCCCCCCTCTTAGTATCTTTCTTTCCCAATATTGTACTTCCAACAATTGGTATCAGAGCGCAGTTCTCCTATAAAAGATTTTGATCAGCTTGTGAATACCTATCTTGAGATGGAGGTTTACAAGTTGGGTAAAGTCATTGAGAATCAGAAGATTGAGATTCAGCTAGCATTACATCAACTTGAGATAGTAAGACATGAATTGAAGAAATCATTGAAAACTAGGAAAGATTTGGCCAAACAAATGAATGATACTCATTATCAGGAAGATGACACTGCAAATATATTTCAGAATGGAGATTCTACTGAGAGTGATGCAGTAATTGCAGATCTACTGGAAAAGAATAATACTTTGTGTGAGGAAGTCAGGAACCTGAAAAGAGAACAAGAAATGCAGACAGTAAGACTATGTGAAGTAGTGGAACAAAAGAAGAAAGATGAAGATGACAAAGCTATGGCAGAAGAAGATAAAAGAGTGATAACTATTAGACTTGATGAAAGGACACATGATGTGCAAATGTTGACAATCAATCAAGTTGACATGGAAAATCAATTGCTAATTGCAAATTAGGAGATTAGTAGGAAAGATATGGAAATGATGAATCTAAGATCTGAGAACAATCAATTGAAAGATGATTTGATATCTGAGAAGGAACTAAATGAAAGGTTAAATAAACCTAATGAAGCTTTGACTCACTTTGAGAATCTGATGGAAGCATCAAGAAGACCAAAAGATTCTTCTAGATTAGGTCACACTGAACCAAAGACATCTACAGAGAAAGGAGAATCATCAAAGACTGGTGAAAGGAGGAATGCAAAGACAAAGAACAACAAACCTGCTTTCCACCACTGTGGAAAAATAGGTCATATAGCAAACATTTTCTGAAGCAAGAAAGGTAAGTCCAATCCTAAACCTAAGTTCAATGGTTACTATGTTAATTGTAAGAAGTTTGGACATAAAGCACATGAATGTTGGGTTGAAGCAAATGATGCACCTCCCAAACCAAGATTCAATGGTTATTGTTACAAGTGTTAGAAATATGGTCATAAAGCACAAGATTGTAGATCCAATGCTAAACAACAATGGACATTTTAGACACAAACAAAAGCACCTAGGAAAGGCAATAGTTACAATTGGGATTATAAAACAAGGCAAAGTTGTCATTACTGTGAATAATATGGACATGCACCTGAAGATTTCTTAAAGACACATTTCAGAGGAAAATCTAAGATTTGGATGAATGGAAGCCTAGTTTTCTTTAGTTGTTTGAAGATTGGTCACACTAAGAGAGAGTGTAGGACAAGAGTACCTGCTCCTACTGTCGAGGAAATTAGAGCACAGATGAACCAGACATGGGTAAGGAAAATAGAGCTGAGCAGCAGTGAAACAACAGAAGCCGAGGTCATCCAATCCAATGGATCAAGTGATCACACAATCTCAAACTAAGCAATAGAGGTATGTAAGGAACTACATTTAAATTTCAAATCTTACATCAATTCCTAATATGTAAATGTGCCAAAGTCCTTATTTGCATATGTTGAGATGCACCAAGACATGTTTGTGACAAATGTCGAGAAGAGTTAACTGCACTATAGGTGCCAAGCTGGTTGGCCAAGCAAGTTTTGTGATGGTCGAGTATGGTAAGCCAAGTGGTATGCAAGTTGTGTTAGTCAGCCAATGACAACTGGTTTGCACTAACCCAATGGGCAAAGCATTTATTACTTACCTACCTTGACCTTTCAAGTCAATATAAGGATGAACCATTTTCTTTTCATTTTACCTTGCTATTTTTAGTATTCACAGAACGATTGAAGAAGTTGCAAAATTGATCTTAGCAAAGTTTGTATTGAAGATCTTTCCAGTGTGTCGTCGGCAACCCTAAGGTGAAAAGTGTGAAGTGCTACTTGCCGAGGTACCCTGTTCTTCATTTTCAAACCCTAACTTTAGAGATTATGGTTTCAAGTTCTTCCGCACCAGTCAAGGGTATGGAGGAGGAGCTAAAGCAAGTTCAGCTGGTGAGAAGTAATGCATGTGCACCTCCTAACTTCTGAGCCGTTCCTGAAAGCACAATTTTAGGTGATATGAATGGAGCCCTCTCATCTATTCCATCAAAGGTACTCATGATCCACAATGTTAGATCTTGTTACATGGTTAAGATTGGTGATGTAGGTGATAGTGGATTGAGGAAATCCTACAACAATTTGTGCAAAAATGGAGTTCTAAAGGACAAATTCAAGCATTTAGCCGACAAAGGGTTAACTCGTGCCCTAGATTTTTTGCCAGATTTCAAAGATGAATGGATTAAGCTTGTTCTAAGCCGAGTTCATTATATGCATATGTGGCTGGACAATAAACTAGTTAGGATCACTAAAGACATTATTCATCGAGTAAATGGATATCCTATTGTCAGCGGAAAATGAACGATGAGAGATCAAAGTAAAGAAGTTATAGAAGCTAACATAGGAGCTGTCTGGAACAACAGAGGTATGACTATCTCTACAATTGAAGATTTAGAACTTGACTTTGGAGTGAGAGTGATTGCACATAAGTTCTATTAGTCGAGCCAACTGGATAGTGTTCCCTGCACAGCTTTGGACCAAGCATGGAAGATAGTTAGAAAGAATCACACCTACAACCTTGCCAAGCTGTAGTTGACGCAACTGGCTGAGAACCTATTATCAATCAGAAAAGCTAAGAGCTCATCTTGTAAGTTTGGTTCCTTACTAGTTTGCATATTCTTCTATTTATAGAGTTCATTTCCTACACTGGGAAAAATTGTTTGGAAGAAGGATAGACCTATTACTGTGTAGATTAGTGAATGTATTCAACAATTAGGTAGTAATTTCAATAGTATTATGGGAAACTACTTTGTGGAATTCAGAAATAGAATTAGGTTGAGGACTAGAATTCCTAGTTCACTAGTGGAAAAGCACTATGAGGAAATATGTTATCTAGTTGACAAAGACTACACATACATTCAGGTTGTGACACCTAGGGTATCCTGGCTAGAGCCATTTCCCTATGAAGTTAACATTGATGAAACATCAATAGCTATCACAACACTCCTAGCAGAGGAGATTGACACAAAAACAAAGAGATTTGGAAAATATGATGAAGCTAAGGCAAATATATCTATGAATCTAAAGGTAGAAACCATGGAGAGAAAGATGAAAAATATTGTGAAGAATCTGAAGAAAATGGTTGGATTGCCGAGTGATGAGGAGCCAGAGGATGCACCTCTAGGCCTATCTAATGGATAAGGAGAAGATATATCTAAAGAAGAAGAAGAAGAAGTAAGTGAATCTAAAGAAGAGATTCTTGTTAAGGCAAAAGGAAAGAAACCAACAGTAGCCAAGGTAACTAAGCCTATCCAAGCAAAACCTAAAGTTACCCCTCCCATTTCCAATCGTCCAAGGACAAGGGCATCTTCTGCTACATCTCTAGTAGTGAAAACAAATGTATATGCAAAGAAGAAGGTTGGAGAGATTAGTTCTGGATCAAAGACTTAATTTGCAACAAAGGTTGTGCCGAGCCTACAAGTAAAAAGACCAAGAAGGAAACTACATTTGGATCTAGAAAGTGATGAAGAAAAGACTAAAACTGATGAACCCAACAACATACAAAATGCACCATTCAAAAGACCCACTGATATTAATGAGGTATGTGAGAATTTGAGGAATTTTGCAGGGTTATCTAGTTTTAAATTTATCAAGTTTGAGAAATTAAATGTAGAAGATAAGCATAAAGTTCAGGAAGCTCTTATAGATATGATGAGCACTTTCAAGTTAACTCCTATAGAGATAGGAAACAATGTGCTGACTGAACTATATGATTTTCTATCTAGCGAATGGGAATTTGAACTTACTACTGAGAGAAAGATTAGAGAAGGTACATTAGCTAAGGTCATCCCTGAGCTGACTAAGAAATAGAGAGATAAATTTTTTGAGGAGTACAAGCATAAATTCAAACCTAAACTCAGAGGATATGCTGTTTTGAAAAATGATATTGAAAATGTAGTACAACAGAGTACTAGGATATGGAAGGAAATATTTGGATTGGTAGCTCCACAAGAGAAGAATACTGATGAAGGAACATCTGAGAAGAAGGATAAAGAAGTTGAAACCACCCCTGCAGCACAGAAAGAAAAAGAGAAAATTTCTACTCAGCCTGAAAAGACTGAAGCAGAACCAAAAGAACAAATAGATACAGTAAACACTGTTGATCTGACATCAGACAGTCTAATTGACATCACAATTGATGACTCTAGAAACTTGAATGTCGAGGGTCAGGATGAGCCGAGAGATACAAGTATAGAATAACCTATTAAGGCTACTGAGCCTGAAGGACAGAAGAGTATAGAGAAACCTAAAGATAAAATTGAACAAAAGGAAGCAGAGAAGGAGAAGACAGATGAACAAGAAGTAACTACTCAAAATCCATCTATTTTAGAGGTTGTGAAAATAGTTTTAGATAGTGGAGAGGAGATGAGGGATACTGAAAATGAGCCTAAGGAAAAAGAGGTAGTGCAAGCGTTGGTTGATTTACCACACTCTGCATCATATATTCCCACTGGACCTAAAATAGGGGGTATGCCTGATCAACAGGAAATTTTGACTGAATTGGAAGATGCAATGGTGACTGCTACTAACACAGGAAAATGTATTAAGGAAATGAAGCCGAGCAGTAGCTCACCTAAATTTAAGAGGAGGAAAGTTATGAAGAAGAAGTCTCCCACTCTTAATGTCACATTAGATGAAGTTAGTGTGTTTCCACAATATGATCCCAATGTTTTATCTTATGAACAGATTGAGACTCTTCAAGAATTACTCAAGAGGAAGAAAAGGTAGGAAGAAATGAAAAGAGAAAATAAGCAAAAGCAGGTGTTACATGACATCAAGGATATATATTTGTAAAAGCTTTTGACATGGAAGATGAAAATCCTCAAGCTTCTATTCTTGAACAGTTAGTTCATATTGTGAAGAAGGTAAATGATGACAACATTGAATCAAATAAGAAGTTATTGCAATGGTCCAAGAGGAAATTTGAGAACAAAGTGTTGGAAAAAATCTCAAAAGAGATTGCAACAAAGCAGGTTGAGCTTTCTTCTCTTGTAGAAATTTTGGAGGAAGTTGCAACTAATGTTTATTCTTTGTATAAGAAGTTATGTGATGTAGAATTTTTCACAAAGGATAATCTACAAGCTATAGAGAAATTGCAATTAGACTTGAAGTCAACTGGGAGGTCACTGAGTATGGATGCTAGCACTAGCTCTTTACATTTTAACAGATTGATTAATGCATAAAGGAGAATAGCTGAGCTCATGGCTGAAGATGGTCGTATAAGGGCCAAATTGATTACTATTCAGACAAATATGATACCTCATCTAGAGGTAATTCAGAAAGAACTTTCAGCTACAAAAGAATTGGCTAAGAGAAATTCAGATCTCTCTACTGCATAAAGTTTAGTGAGTCTAGCTGCCGAGCTAGAAGTCAAATTAGAGGTTATGAAGTATGTTAAGGATAGTTGGTACACTGCATTTGCTTCCACCTTACAACTTCATAAACAATTTTTTGATAAGTACAACTTAACCTCACCTGCAATCAGTGACAAAAACAAGGGGGAATCTGACAAGTATACAATGTTAGAGGAACAATACAAGTATAATTGTAAATATTTTTTTTGAAGGCATGTATACTATGTAAATTTGTGTATGTAGTATGGAGTACATTCCTAGGGGGAGTACATTGTGTAGTTAGGTAACATTTTGGATGGAACGAATCGAAAGAAATGATAAGTGTGTTTTTGCCACTAATATCAAAGGGGGAGATTGTTAATCCCTAAGTTTTGTTGATGATTAGTGACCAACACTTAGTCATTTAATTAGG
>MU225982.1:601322-656822 GCA_018584345.1 Thuja plicata
ATACAAAATTTTAGATCTATTTAATTGAAATGTAATTTGAAAGAACATGCAAGATCTAACATACACAATTCAAATCTAACACCAAAAAGAAAGAGTTGTCTATCGCGGGTTCACCAAAATGTAACATGAAAATTTGATGTCACCAAAATGTAAAGGAGAAAAATGGGGTTTGGAGATGGGTTTGAATTGTTAATTTTTATTTGTGTTGATTTCCTTAACCCTATTTAACATCTTACACTTAGTTTAAGTTTGATATTGATTGTATATTGCAATTGTTATTGTGATTAAGGGAAGATAAGATGCTCCTTTCTTTCACCCTCAAATATACAAATAGGAGATCCAATTTTGATCAACCCCAAAGGGTTAATACACAAATGAATCCACAATTTGGAAAGATACCAAGAAAGGGGATCTTAAATTCTATAAATTGATTGATTAATATGATTAATGACAGTAATTGAAAAGAATAGGAGAAAGTACCAACCTTACAAGATGGAAGATCAAAGATTGCTATTTTCTGAGATCTGTAGACTATTTCTGGAGATGCTGATAGTTGATACCAAACCGGAACACAAAGAAAGACAAAACCCATAAATATTTTTCCATTGTGATGTCATCTTATGAAAAAGGTTGACCCTATACCAATTTTTCCAACTTGATCTGCTCAACTCTGAAAGTGTCCCTGTTCACACAATCTAAAAGAAATCTGAAAAGGGTATCCAGATCTGGCCTCAAATTTATAGTCCCGAACCTGTACCTACAATAAAAATGTTTTTTTTTTGGGGGAAAGGGGTTTTCCTTGGTCAAACCCCAGTTTTGGAATTAACCTTAATATATGTAATTGAAGATTGCATAAAGAATAACAAAGCAAAAATCAAATTCACCTTGCTTGTAATGTCCTTGTGGTGGATTCAAATCCGTGGATCCACAAGTATGCTTCAAAACATGGAATGTAGAATGGAAGGATGTCTTCAATCTCTTGCTTATAGATCTCCAACACCAAGTCTTGAATGGGTTCTTGAACTTGACAAGGGCTTTGGAAGAAGATGAATGGAGAGATCACCAAAATGGCACTTTTTTGGCTTGAATCCTTCAATGGCCTCCAATGGATCTCCTTCATGAAAATGAATAATTGAGAATGATGGATGCTTGCTTCAAATATTTCTTAATTTCTTTCTTGGACTTCACTTCATAAGAATGCTTGATGCTTGATTAGAAGACTTCAATTTCTTGATCATGGTTATCGTTCGTAATGCTTAGAGAAAATGAGAGGAGAAGGCTCCCTTTTATATGAAACTAGGGAACAATATTCTAAGGAGGCCTACATAGGATAATTAAATCATAATTTAAGCCTTTACCCCTAGGAGGGGACCTATATTAAATATAATTTAGGAATCAACCGATTCGGAACCCGAAACAGCCGACCCGGAAGCGGGAATAAACTTTTTGTGAAGACCGACATCCCAGAAACCAAAAGTTCCCAGGATTTGGACCCTAGGATAGGGTCGAGGTCAGCCCTGTCCTAGGAAAGGACCAATTTTGACCCTATCTTAGGGTAGGGCCGAGGTTGACCCTATCCTAGGAGGTTGACCCTGTCCCCAGATCCCAGGATCACAGGTCAGAGACCTAGAATGCAGAATTTAGGTCAGGAAATGGAGGTTAGAAAGGTAGGTCAAGGGGGGAAGCCATGTCAAGATTAGAAACCCATTCAGAGGTGCTTTTCATGACCCCAAATCACTCACTCAGAAGGATAAACCAATCTCCTATGGAAGTGCTTCTATTTTTTGAATATACAATAGGTTACAATCTTCTGCTCCTTTCTTAAAACCAATCTTGGTAAGATAACCATCTAGTCTCTCATACCAAGCTCTTGCGGCCTATTTAAGTCCATAGAGTGCTTTCTTCAATCTGCATACCATGTCTAGTTTATCTGATAGATTAAATCCTTCAGGCTGTTCTATGTAGACTTCTTCCTTCAAGTCACCATTCAGAAAGGCTTGTTTGACATCCATTTGATAAACTTTGAAGTCTTTGAATGTTGCATAGGCCAAGAATATTTTAATGGCTTCTAATCTGCTCACAGGGGAAAATGTGTCAGTGTAATCTATCCCTTCCCTCTGTGCATATCCTTTACACACTAGTCTTGCTTTATTTCTGACAACTGTACCATCTTCATTCATCTTGTTCCTGAATACCCACTTTGTTCCAATCACATTTTCATCACTAGGTCTAGGAACCAATTCCCATGTGTCATTTTTTATTATTTGACCTAATTATTCTTCCATTTCTTTCTACCAATCAGAATCATTGCAAGCATCTTCAACATTTAAAGGTTCAATCTGTGAAAGTAAACATACCTCTTCATCCACTGTTAAAATTTTTGCTTTAGATCTAGTCAAAACACTGCTGCTCTACCTTCCAATGATATCATCTTTTGAATGATACCTAGATGTGAATTTTGAAAATTTTGGTGTGACATCCTCATCTGTAATCTTTGATACTCATTTGCTTGATTCAGGTTCATTACATGATACATCAATGCAATCAAACATTTCTTCAATAACAGTGTCTTTACTGTTAGGCCTGGGTTCATCCTCAATCATAGGTGCATATTCATAGTACCTCTCTTGAACCATGAACTTCTCATCAATCTTTACATGAGTACTTTCAATTATCTTCTTTAATCTTAAATTGAAACATCTGTATGCTTTTCTTTTAGTAGAATAACTAAGGAAAATACCTTCATCGCTTCTATCATCAAACTTACCAACACCATCATCTCTCTTGATGTAGCACTTGCTGCCAAAGATTCTAAAATATTTTACTGTAGGTATATTACCAAACCAAAGTTCATAAGGTGTCTTATCTGCGCCTGGTCTTAGTTGTGTTTTGTTGATAGTATAGACTATTGTATTGACTTCATCTCTCCAATATGTGCACAACTTTTCCTTCTATCATCATAGTGTGTGTTGTATCAAGTATGATCTTGTCCCTTCTTTCTGTTATCCCATTCTACTAAGGGGTTCTGGGTGCAGTCAATTGTCTTTTGATTCCATGTTCTTCACATTAGTCATAAAACTGGTCAGAGGTAAATTCTCCTCCTCTATCTAATCTTAGAAATTTTAGTTTTAATCTAGATTCATTCTCAACTTTGGCTTTGAATATTTTGAACTTCTCAAAGGCTTCAGACTTCTCATTTAAGAACGCAACCCACATCATCCTTGAAAAATCATCAACACACAAAATGAAATACCTTTCTCCGTAGTATGATCTAGTTTGAGTAGCACCACATAAATCTATATGCACTAGGTCTAACTTGTTCTCAACTGAGTTTTTCTTTCTTCTGAAAGAGCTCCTTACATGCTTTCCCATAACACGTTCCCTGCACATTGTGTCAACTGGTCTTTCAATACTTGTAAGATGTCTAACTTCCTTGACATTTCTTATCTTTACTATATTATACAAAATTGATATGACAGAGTCTCTTGTGCCATAACCAATTGTCATCGACTTTTGCAACAAAACAAATTACATGTGAATTGAGCTGAAAAACATTACCTTTTGTTTTTTATCCTGATGCAATCATGTCTCCTTCTTTTTTTCTAATGATGCATTTGTTGTCTTTGAATTCCAAATGATAACCTTTGTCGAGTAGCTGTCCAACACTTAGTAAATTGTGATGTAATCCATCAACATACAGAACATCATCTATCTTATTTTTTCCATCCAGGGTGATAGATCCTCTGCCTATGATAGGTTTGGGAGTGTTATCACCAAATCTAACCATACCACCTTTGTACTTGTCTAGATGAAAAAACCAGTCTTTATCACCTATCATGTGGTGAGAGCATCCGCTGTCAATGATCCAATCAATTATGATGTTTTCTTTGGAAATTAGATCTAACTCCTGTGCTTCCTTTTCATCTTCAATGTCCATTTCCTGAAGCAATTTTTCCATGTCTTTAAGGGCAACAAATCCAGTTTCATCTTCTCTTGAATCTTCATCAGTTACACCTTCTTCAAAATGATAGCATTCCTTTCTATATTTTGTCTTATAATCAGATCTAAATTTCTTTACTCTTGTGGGACACTTGGATGCAAAGTGGCCAATCTTGTTGCATGAAAAAATTTTGAATGGAAGTTGTCCTTCATACTTTCCTTTGCCTTTCTTTTCTCTTTTAGCAATCATGGCAATAATTTCTTCTAGCTTTTCATCAAATTCTTCTTTCTCATTTGAAGTGTGTAAAGTTTTCTTACCATGTATTGATGCTTTGAAGGTTGTTTCACTTTTGGGTTCAGTCTTCAATCTTGATATCTCAAATGCAAAGATTTTACTAATCAAAGTCTCTCTCTTGAAGTCTTGTGAAAATTGCATGGTTTCATCTAGAAAATTCATCTTTCTCTCATGGTCTATTTTTCAAGTAGTCATCAACTTGTCCATTATATCTTCTTCTGATATTTCTCCACCATTGTTTCTGATTCCAGAAACTGCTTCATTTATCCTCTGATTGTAGGCTCTGATTTTCTCTTCATGTAACATCTCAAGATTGTTGTTTTTTTTCCATGTCTTCCTGTGTGCATTGTTTTCTTGGATATCTCCTTCAAAAATGCCTTCTAAATACTTCCATATTGTGTATGCCTTGTCTACTTTCTTGATCTCAGAGAATTCACTATTAGATAGTGCACTTATAAGGGCTTCTTTGGCAACTGCATTAGTTGTGAATGTATCCTTTTGTTTACTAGTAGCATCATCTCTTGAGAGGTCTTTTAGAGAGGGAATAACAACTTATTGTGTGGCTATCTCAAAGATGTCAAAACCAACACACTGTAGATGTGTTATCATTTTGTTCTTCCAATCCAGATAATTCTCTCCGTTGAACTTAGGATAGTCCCAAAGGATAACTAAGAGGGGGGGGGGTGAATCAGTTATCAGCTAATTAAATTCTTTTCTTTTTTTAATTCCAGAATACAATAAAGTAAATGCACATTCAGATAACACAATAGACAACACCACAATTTGGTTACGGGGAAACCAAATGGTAAAAACCCCGGTGGGAATTAACACCCACAATGAACTATACTTTTTTATAATAATCCCTTTTAGAAGATCTTGCAACCGTGTTAGGAGTTGTTCTTAACAATGCAATAAGTATAGTGACCTAGTTAAGGGTCTGACCCTGTTAGGAGTCTTTTACAAATAGCCCTGTTAAGGGTGAGGACTCACTATCCAAAAGCTCACTGCTTCAATGGTGAAGGAAACAACCTTCTGTAGAAAAAATATGCACTATATCTGATGATGAACTATAGAGTAGACCTGCTATCTTGATCAATTCCAATGTATTGTAAACTTTCACTTCTTCTTCACATAGATCCTTGATGACTGAAACACAATTGATATTCTACTCTGTACTTTTTCTGTCTCTTATCTTCTCATTCACACTTAGCGTTCCACAAATGAACTACTATAAGTATCTTCCTCAAATTATGAGATCATGGGACATGTTAGGAAAATATTCATAACATCCTTGTCGGCTTAACTAACAATGCAAGCATTATTACAACCGCGCAATATAAACTGAATAGACGCGACACTTCACAAAGTCAGCCTCACCAAATTAACTCTAACATTGCAATCTTGTTGAAATATGTTTGGTACCTTTAGATAACTATCTTCAACTCATAATTAAACTTGAATATACACACACATATCCTGAAGATAGGCGCAGCTCAAGAACCAATGCAATACATCGGCTCTGTACAGACAACCTCCAGAAACTATAACTATCATTAAGAAAATTACACAACACAACTGAAACTTCATATCTGAGTCTGTGTGTATGAAAAAACATAAACAACATGTCTAAAACATGAATATAACTACGCAAGACTTGATAACATTATTCTGATAAGTACATATAGAACACTACTGTATATTATATGTTTTCATCAATGACAAACATACAATCAACTAGCTGCTAGAAGTAAATCTCCAACAAGAAGGCATGATGTTAAGGCTAGAGGAAGTTGCTAATGAAGTAGCTAGAAGTAGAGAAGGGTTGGAAAGTAGTGATAGGGGAAAGAAGGTTGCTGAGGAAGACATCATTCTAGAACCTAACCGTTTCTTGAATGAAGAGCCATTTGTGAAGGCCATCAAAGCATTAGGTGGAAAAGAATTAGAAGGAATCCCGTTATTTAGTGGAAAGACAGATATTGAAGTAGTAATGGATTGGATAGAGGGAATGGAGAAACATTTTGAATGTGAGGGTGTGACTAAAGCCCAAAAGCTTAAGGTGGCCAAGTCTAGACTGAGAGGATCAGCTTTGACTTGGTGGAAATACCTTCAGGATGAGAGGGTAAGAATAGGGAAGCAACCAATAGAAAATTGGAATGCCATGGTGACCAAGTTGAAGGAGAATTATCTCCTGAAGGATTATGAAATCCAACTCCATAGAAAGAGAAAAAACTTGAAACAAAAAGACCTAGACATGGCCTCATACACTAAGGAATTCTAAATATTATGTCTAAGGCCTAAATTGTAAGAAGAGGAGTCAATCAAAGTGGCTAGATACTTGGTTTGATTGAAGTGGAACATCCAAGAGGAGATTAGCCTATGGAAACCAACTACAATACAAAATTTTCATCATTTGGCCATAAGAGTGGAGGAGAAGAACAAGAAGAAGGGTGACTCTAGCTTCAAGAATAATAGAGGTAGAGGAAGAGACCAAAGGGGCCAAAGAGGAGGCTACCAAGGAAGAGGTAGTGAGCAAAGGCCACAAGGAGAGAACAAGTTGACAAAGTAGCAGACTAAAAGGAGTTAAAGAGGAGGCTATAACAGAGGCAGGGGTAATCAGGGTAGTCCTAACAGAGGAAGAGGAGGTAGGAATAGTTCTTAATTTGCAACCATGAAGTGTTATTAATGTGGTAAATTAGGCCATCCAACCAATAGATGTCATGACAAACCTTCTGCAAAAACAATGATAAAAGGGTAGCATATGCTCGCGAGGACACTTCAAGTGTCAAAGAACCTGAGATTGACCATCTAGATTCAAAGATGGGAGAGAACTTGATGTTTAGGAGAGTACTGATAAGACAACCAATCAAGGATGAGTCCAAACATAGGAGGGCCTTATTTATAATCAGATGCAAAATTATTGGTAAGGTTTGTAAATTGATTGTGGACTCTGGATCCATAGATAATATCATCTCAGAGGAGGCAGTAGTGAAACTCAAGCTAGCCAAGATACCCCATGTGAATCCCTATAAAGTGACATGGCTCAACAAAGGCCAAAGTGTTTTAGTAAATGAGCGAACATGGGTTGAGTTTTCAATTGTAGGGTACAAGGATAGACTACTTTGTGAAATCCTACCAATGGATGCTTTCCATTTTCTACTAGGAAGGCCTTGGCAATTTGATAATGGGGTAGTATATTATGGGAAGGAGAATTCCACCACCTTCAAGAAAGGAGGGAAGACTTTAAAGATTTAGTCTTTACTACAAGATGAAGAACCATAGTCAAAGAATCCTAATGTCATGTTGTGTAGTGAGAAGGAGTTTGTGAAAGATATCAAGGGTACTGAGAGTGAAGGGTATGCCATTGTGCTAAGACCCAAGGAGGATGAAAACTAGTTAAGGAGCCATTACCACAAGAGGTGCAAGAATTGCTTGATAAGTACAAGGATATAGTGAGTGATGACACTCCTGCAACCCTACCACCTAAGAGGGTAATAAGTCACCAAATAGACTTTGTGCTAGGGGAATCTCTACCTAATAAGGTAGCATACAAGCTTACTCCTGATCAAAACTTGGAGGTAGCTAGACAAGTGTAGGAACTCTTGGATCAAGGCTTGATCAAGAAGAGTATTAGCCCTTGTGCAGTCCCGGTTGTGTTGGCATCCAAGAAGGGAGGAAAATGGAGACTATGAATAGACTCAAGGGCCATAAATAGGATCACAATAAGGTATAGGTTCCCTATACCTAGGATAGAGGATCTCATGGATTGCCTTGGAGGGGAAATATACTTTACCAAGTTGAACTTGAAGAGTGGGTATCACCAAATCAGCATGAAAGAAGGTGGTGAATGGAAAATGACATTCAAGACCACAGATGGGTTATATGAATGGCTTGTTATGCCATTTGCCCTCTCTAATACTCTGAGCACATTCACGAGGCTCATGAATGAGGTGCTCAAGGACTTCACAGGGAAGTTTGTGGTGGTATATCTTGACGATATATTGATATTTAGCAAGACAAGAGAGGAGAATATTAGACATGTAGAGGTAGTATTGAAGAGGTTGCATGAAGATAAATTGGCTATCAACCTTGAAAAGTGTGAGTTCTTCAAACAAAAACTAGTGTATTTGGGATTTGTAGTGTCCAAAGGGTCTTTGAAGATGGACCAAGACAAGGTTTCTACTATCCTAAACTAGCCTCCACCTACCACAACCACATAGATAAGGAGTTTTCATGGCCTTGCACAGTTTTATAGGAAGTTTATTAGGAATTTCAGTGGGATATGTGCACCATTGATGGATACTATTAAGGGTGGGGTCAAAAATAAGTTTAGATGGACCTTAGAAACAAAGAAAGCCTTTGAGTTCTTGAAGAAATAAGTGGCTACTCAACCTATCCTATAATTGCCAAGCTTTGAGAAATTGTTCACCATTGAGCGTGATGCAAGTGGGATGGCAGTAGGGGGTGTATTGAGTCAAGAAGGTAGGTAGAAGGAATTGTGCATATCCTTACAAAACATGTTCTTCTACTTCATAACCAAGTGGGTGAATCCATTTGGTTCTTGGATCAACTGCTTCCATGCATGTACCATCTATTTCTACCATGAAGCATATGGTGTCCTTGTATTTGTCAACTACCTTCTCAGGTATTCTGAACTTCTTCTGCATCTTAATTCTGAATGTCTTGATCTCCATATCCATAGAATCCTTTATACTTCTTTCTGATGTAGCTTTCAATGAAGTTTGAAACAAGGTAGGTTTTCTTCTGTCTAGGTAAATATTACAAACCTTGCCAACAATGTGGAAGTACATGTATATAATCAAGGAACCAAATCTGAATATTTTTCCATTTTCATTCTTGATAGCTTTAATATTCTCAATTAGTTGTGTGCGCAATATCTCACAAAGGTTATAGTGAGTGTTATATTTTTCCATCCTTATTGCTGCCAGAACTGTAGCTACAGATACACTATTAAGTATGCTTGTTTACTGAAACTTGTAACCAAGTATCAAGGTGATGAGTTTGATGTCTTTCTCCACAATAGGATCAACCTTCATTTCACACCTATTGCTTCTAGATAATCATGCCTGCTCAACCTATTTCTTGACATCCTTTCCAGTCAGAAGAATGGGACCAACCTTAGAGAGTCTGGTCATCTCATGAATGAGATCAATAGTAATACGGATAGGAACTTCACTAATCCAAAATAGATCATCATGAATCCTAGTGAGTAGAATTTTAAATTATTCTGGTTCATAGAACTCATGCGCATTTGTACACTCAAAAATAGGGTTATTTGAGAGATGTGAGAATTCATCCTTGAATGATTAATCTGGGTTCATCATAGATGCCATGAGTGTCATTATGCTGTTATCACCAACAGACTCCTTCTCATAGTAAATGTAAGTGTGTATGTCCTCAATATGCACAACTCATAACAGAGTCTTGGAAAATGCTCCCTCAATATCATCCAAAATTGACTTGAAAGGATGTTTCTTAAACACATATCTCTTCTTCTCAGAGATGTCAAACACTATAGGAGTTTCCATTACTTACTTGTAACTTTCTTAAATAGGGTTTCACCGAGATTCTAAAACAACACGTCTGCGCTAGGGTTCCTTTACGACTGCAATCCACTTTGCTAACCAACCAGCGGTAATTAGTCAATACTAAGATGCTTGAATCTCATGTACTCTCCAACTTCTCAATCTCAAATGTAAAACTGAAGGATATTAGATATTTTACCGACTTATAAATGAGTTAATACATTTAATACTTGTTGCCGTAACATGGTTTCCACTGTGAATTCCAATTTTAGTTCTTGCTCTACTTAGAACCTTGCGCTCTTGCATACTGTATCAAAATGTTACCAAGAGCATAAAATTTAAGGTGCATACTCAGAGGTGAGTATACCTACTATGCAAGGGTTTAGAGCTTTTCTAGCTCCCCCTATGACCATGAGGGTCATCTAACCAAAAGTAGAAGTTGCGTCAACTCTGGATACATCTACCTCTTTGTCAACACCATCATATTTCTTTACTTCAACCCATATTTTTCCTGAATCTTCTGTAGCTTTCACAAACTTGACTCTTCCAGATTATTCAAATAGAGATCCTTGAGACTTATTAGGTCTTTCTTGTCTTTGCGCTCTAGATCTGCAAAACCTTGAGATGTGTCTAGCTTTGTTACAAGAATGACAAATCACTGGAGGCTTGTTGATGTGATTAACCATGTTGCATTGTTTGGTTGTATGTCCTTTGTAATTGCATATCTAACATGTAATGTTTTGATAATTTTGTTGTGATTGATTTCTCTAATTGTAATGAGTCTAACTTCTTTGATTTTGTTGTGTCTGATTTCTTAAATTTGATCTACACTATATGGCTCTATGACCAGATTTGTTGCATGAATAACAATAACCATTTAAAGGTATTACCTCTTTACAATTCCTTTCCATATGTCCTTTTTTTTTATAGGCATAACAAGTATGGTTAACTAGTTTTCATTCATCTTTACGTGGTTCTGCTTTAGCCTCTTCAAGATTCTCAGTTGCCTTTGCTTCTTTAGTTTCTTCTTGTGCTTTCTTTCTTTCTTGCATTGTATTGATTTGAATTTTTGCTTCATTGTATCCAACACCAGTGGTATCACCTCTTAACATTTGTGCATAAAGATGTGATTGTAATAGATCAAAACTTGTGTTTAATTTCTCAATATGATTCTTGGCTTCTGTCAACTCAGATTCTATCTTTTTCTTGATGTTCTCCAACTCCAAGATTTTCATATTTGCTTGCATCAATTCTTCATCTAATTGCTTATTTTCTTTAGTCTTTTCTTCAATAACTGTTAGGCTATCTGTTAGCTGTTCATTCAAATCTTCAATCTTATCCTTCAGAGACATGTTTTTTTCATTCATCTTTTTGACCATTTTTCCCAAATCATTCGTAGAGCAATCTTTCAAATCTTTTCTTAATTTTTTGATGAGCATTCGCAAGCCATCAACTTTCAATTTCAGTTCTTCATTTTCTTTTTTAGATCTATCAAGATCTTCAAGAGCTACTTCAAGATTCTTTTTCAGATGTTTCACTTCTGTTGAGTCCATGATCTCCTCAAGTGGTTAAACTTCTCTCAGAGGAACAAAGCTCTGATACCAATTGTTGAGAATGGGAACACTGAGAGGGGTGGGGGGTGAATCAGTGTTCCTTATTTTATTATATTTTAGAAATTTTAAACTTAGCCCAATAAATAGATAATGAATTCAATAATCAAATCATATAACACATAAGAAAAGATATGTTTACCGGGAAACCTTGATAAGAGGAAAACCCCGGTGGGAATTAGTACCCATAAATAATTGCACTAGTCTTATGAACTTGTTAGAGTTCCTTTTACCCTGTTAGGAGTAGTCATTAAAATGCTGAGTACAATGAACCTATTAGGAGTCTTTTACAAACCCTATTAAAGGTGGATGGAACACTGCCAGAGCTCACTGCTTAATAAGAAGAAGGATACAACCTCTTGATAATAGATACTCACAATATCTGAAAGTTGAACTGTCCAGAGTATAGTTTAGCCCCTTATAATAGTAGGGTAGGAAACCCAACACCATGAGGGAGGGCCAGCAGTTTAGCCTTCCCTTCCCACACCATGTTATGACACTGATTGTCTGATCAGTTAGTTTTGTGCACTGAAACTCTAATCATTGGTAGAGATTTATCTCATACTGATTATTCTTCTTTCTCTTCTATCTTACTTACAATCATTATATTTTAACCATTTGACACACTAATAAAAAATACATGTTAAGTATATATACATACTCAATAGATGTGACCAAAACTTAAGACTTAGTTGGCCCAAAATCAACATACACAATGCTTCCAATTTAATTGGCTAAATCATGTTTAAATGAGTGATAATAACATTATTAAAAACATATTAGAATAGGCACATAGCCATAAAAAAATAAATTAATATGCGTTAATCAAAATCTATAGTAAGCTCTATGCTCTGTTCTGCTGAACTGCTTGTGACACTTACTTTTCCTGTAACTTCATCATACAGACATATCTGGTGCTGCGTGTATAGAATTAGTGTAATGATGTATCCAAAATATTATATCTGAAGGCGCAGATCAAGATGAGTTCATTCACATGTGCGCTGGTGCTCTGATCAATGAGTATATCTCTGTCTGAACTGTCTTCTATACTTAGTCAAATTATGATCTTCAAAGTTTATGAACTGACTATCAAAACTTCATATGACTTTGTTGCCATAATGAAAAAAAAAAAATTATTCATATAATCTTAGTAAATTCAACTTGCAAAAACTTTAGTCAAACCATGAAGGAGATCCATTAACAAGTCAAGAAGACCGTACAAGACAATACACAAAAATTGAAGGCCAAAGTTGATAAAAAGAGGAGAGACATTCAGTTTGAGGTAGGTGACTATGTGATCATTCAATTGAACAAATATTAGTTATAGAAGGGTATCCCTACTAAAATTTAGATGAAGAGGGTGGCACCTTGCAAGATCCTAGCCAAATATAGGGAGAATGCATATAAAATAGACCTACCTTCAGATTTGAGAATATCTCCAGTGTTCAATGTACTAGACTTGATCCAATTCAAAGGCCAAATAGATGAGAAGGTTCAAATAAACCAAGAAGTTACTGGTGATGTTGAGGCTACTGCATTACCTCCCAAGCCACAGTTGGAGGTTGACAGAGTTTTGGATTCAAGAGTCAAGAAGACTATAAGGCACAAGGTGTACATGGAATACCTCATCAAGTAAAATAATAGGCATGAATTAAAGGCCTCATGGATTATGGAAGAATACTTCAAGAAGGTGGGAATCTTTGAATATTTAATGTCCATAGGAGTGACATAACTTTCCTTTGTGGGGGAGTAATGTGCAGGAGCACCTAGGTAGGGCTAGAATGTAATCTAGAGATTCTAAGTGTTTTTGGCTTGTAGTGGTCCTAGCCACACCACTAGTGAAATAATAGGACTAGGTGGGTCCTAGGATGTTTGGAGTTAGATGAGGAGGTCTATTTAGGTATTTAGTGATGTTATTTCTTGTAATATCCAAAGTTTCTCTTTTGTTCCAAATTGCTAATGTTGGGGCAATAGTGAGAATGATCCATCCACAGGTCAAATTGGACAAGTAAGGGCTTATAAGACCTATTTGATGTTTAATTATCCTAAATATGCAATTTACTAAGTTCTTGAGGTGTTTATTCATTTATTATGCAAGAAGCACAAAAGTTGTAGAAGTTGTCAATGTTGTCATTGACAACATTGACAACATTTCTTGCAATAATGTCTTTTAGGGCATTGGAGGTTTCTAACTGTCTAAAAATATCAGGTTAGGACCATGGAAACCTATATAAGACCTCCCTCAACCTTGTGAATAGGTTGGTTGATTTTTATAAGCTATTATACAGTCTGTGTTATTAATGAAACAATTACAGTTCTTGTATTTCTGAGCATTTTGTATTTTTATGGATTATATTACCTACTGTGACTCTTGAATATGTTAGGGTAGTATGTTTTAATATTCTGTGTGGTGGTGTATTTCTATTTGGTGTTTATTTAGTTAGTTTTGTAAATTATTTTTGTTTTCAACCAGTTGCTGGTCTGAACCAAGTCACTTTTGGAATTGGGATCATAAGTCCTCTTCCCTCTCTGGAGTTTGTACGGGCCTTTGGGATTAGGGAGAAGACTCCATGTACATATTGTACAGTGAAGGAGGGGCCCTGGGAAGAAAGGGAGATATTTTTAATGTGATTCCCTAGGCGAGCTAGAGATGTGAATCACCTCACAATAGGTGCTTAGTAATCATGTCCAAAGCCTCTCTTAGGAATAGTTTATTCAATCTAAGGATTACTTCTCCCACCATGAGGTGCATTTAATTTTTCAACCCAGAGATGTATACTTGTAATGGTATGGCACAGTATGTGCACTAAGTCCCTCAAAGAGACATTCTACTTATACTGTAGGAAGGTAAAATGCATGAAAAAAATCTACACTAGAGCTGCAGGAAAGTAAACACACTTACTCCTTACTGAAATGAATACTAGAAATTGTAAAATCTACTTAAACCTATTCTTTCAACCTAGAGAATTCACTATAACTATCCTTGCAGTTGCGATAGGAACATTCACAAAGTACAATGATGCAGGAAGAAACTATAATCTTTTATCTGAAATGCTGAAAGTAAATCTACTCTATTCTATTCCAACCCACCTTCCAAGTGGGCCCCCTTGGTCAGCTTCTGCTAATCTACTAACATAGAAGGTAAAAAAAAAATCACTTCATTATATTTCAAGAGCTAATTACATAAGAACAACGCATAAAAATGGAAAATAACTTATTGTGCAAGATGCAACAATGTATTCCCAAAAAATTTCCAAACTTACAGACTAACAGTCAAATCCCTATAAATAGAGGATCAACAGTTTATTCCAAAACATAAAAGAAAAGATCTGACTGAAATCACGCCAGAGAAGAAAGGGAAATGTAACAGCCTACGACATGTGCAATAAAGTTTGGGCGACCAATTCAACACAATGATGAGTGCAGAGGGAATATAGCAGCGCTACATTCCTGTATTTCTGGAATAGTGGCTCCTATTTTGTAGTATTCATTTCTTCTGGTGCCATGATGGTTACCCATCATAGCTAGACCTCAACATTATCTTTTAAATATTGTCAACCACTCTCAAGCTTCTCCTTCTTCCTGGCAGGTTAGTTATCATGCAAAAATATTCATACAAGTAAACTTAATCAAATTGATCCAAATATTAGAACACACATTCTGATAGCTATATGAAATACTACTGATATATATATGATATTGGAAAAACATGACATAACTATCTACCCATGGGTTTGATGGTTCTAACTGTACTTTAACACAAGTTCAACTGATTATAAGCCCACAAATATTTTGATAATACTTAAAACAGAGTATTAAGATCAATATATTAGAGACAATAAATGGTCTCATCATCTGCCCCCTGGTAAGTTGAATGCTTGTCCTCAAGAATTGCATCTTCTGGTAGTTATTCAAAAATCACCAACCTTTTTCCTTCCTCGCCTGTGGCTCTTGAAAGTGTAATAGAATCCTCTTGTCCTCTCCTAGACATCCATTCTATGATCCTCCTGCAGCTGGTCAAGCCTTTCAACATTGATTTCATAAAGGGGCCAGCGGAGCATAGGTGGCTGCATGGTAAGTGGACTCCAGAGTTCTTGTCTAATTTGTCTACCCAGATGCATGTTTTTTGGTGCTCTCTGAATGTATGCTTGGAGGTTGATAGGGTTGTGTGGCTCTGACCTCTTAAATTCTTTGGGTAATTTGCTCCACCTACTTCTGGCACCATCTAGGGCTCTTTGAAAGATGAAGTAAGACATGTCATCATACTTTGCATAGAACTCTATTTTTTTCCTTGTTTCCTCTTTGAATTTTCCATAAGTTAGATTGAACCAATCTCTAAGGAGTACATTTGGTTTGCTATTCTCTACCCTTAATGGCTATGGTTCTATTTTCTCCTGATCCCTGTAATTTTCTAGCTATCTATCATAATTGGACTCATTATGCATCCAAGAAATTAATGCCCTCAGGTGTACATCCCCTATGTAAAGTAGAGGGTTCCACTCATTTTTTGTAGGGATAATGAAGTTATGTATATACAGTTTACAAAGTTAGTTCTGCTGCCATGAGGGAAGGGTCTGGTATAGGTCATAAAATTCTTGAGCTATTTTAAACTCATAGTCTATGTCTTTAAGGGTCATCATTAATTGGAATAAGAGGAACTTTTTTTTCAAACAGAGGGCATAAACCCTAGGTGGTGGCCTACAAGTAATTATTTGATCAACCAACTTAAGGGCATGACCCATCTTTTGTTTTGTCTTTCCAATTGCTCTTTTAAATCTGCAATCTCCTTCCCTCATTCTATTATTACCTTCTTCATTTTATTTTTCTCTTCTCCCCATAAGGTTTTTGTCAAAAAATACCTATTATATAATCCAAAGAGAAGCATCTGCAAAGTGATTGGGCCACAATCTTCTTCCTATTTATTTTGCCTCCTTTGTTCCTTCCATGATTGTTCTAAGAAACTTGTTAACCATGTTCTTTTATAGGGAACTAGGGAAGTCTTTGAGTAGGCTACCCAATGAGTTATTGAGGCATCCTCCTCATTGATATCTAAGATATCTCGATGAATTTCTTGGGGGTTATTTTGGCATACATTAGGTTCAACTTCATATGTCTCTTTTGGATGTTGAGAAATGTTTGGAGTTTTAGACTATTTTGGGGATTCATCCAGAATAATTTGTACATGAGGCTCTTGATCAGATTGCTTGGAAGAAATGGATTGGATTTCTAAGAATACTTTAGGGAGATATCCTCTCATTCTAGGGCTTCACCGCATAGGGGTTTTTTCAATCTTCACAGCCTTTTTCTTAATAACCTTCTTCAGTTTCTTTGTTGCAGGAGTAACTGCTGTAGGAACTGACTTCCTTTTCTTCCCCTTTGAGGCTATAGGGTTTTGTGGCTTGGCTGTAGAAAGAGAAGTCTCTCCCTCTAATTTCCATTTTCATTTTGTTCAGGTAGAATTAGGTACATTGCTCATATGAGAAGACAAAGGCATACTTTCTTGCAGATTTTTAGTTTTTGTCCCTTGGGTGTCTTGCTCAACTGCTAGGCCAATGTGTACTACATCATCATGGCTAGGTTGCACACTAGGGTCAACTTAAGGTTGTAGGGTTTTATGCTGGACAAATTTTGACCATGCCAAAGGAGAGACATCCCTAAGATATTTCTCTATTAGTAATTTTATTAGGGCATGGTGGGTGACAGAATTGACATTTCCTTTCTAAGTTTTCTCAGCACTGATGCATAGCATATTGTACAAGAAATTGGGAACATTCATTGGAAGATTATGCCTTATGTAACTAAGTAATTTAAAGTGATGTGCATGAAAATTAGAAAATCTTCCTTCATAGGTAAAATACCTGATAATATGTGTGGCCAATTCATTATATGGCAGAGGGATAGACATTATTTTGCACCCTTTATTTGTAATCTCCAGAGGAGGGTCACTCGGTAGGGTAAACTGGGCCCTAGCTGATCTGGCATCGAGCACATTGGAGTAGTGCTCCCCGACCATTGGTAACCTAGTTACTTCTACTATCCATTCTTCTGTGGTGACCACTATCAATCCTGAAACTGTTGCTTACCCTTCCTCAAATGTATTTGCAAATTCAAGTGTTGCATCTTCATCAAACTCTGTTAATTTCAAGAAATATCCTAACCAGCCTCATGCATTAAACCTCCTTAATACTTCAACATCTGAAAGTAAAACACTATGTACTATAATCTCATGTCTCTACAACTTCCCTCCCATCTATGTTTGCCTATTTTTTTCAATTTTTATGCTCTGTAATCGATAAATGCCTTATTTCTTCTTGATTTTCAGACTACTCCTTCTAAAACTATGGACCTTCTTCTACATTCCTCTATTATTCTTATCATGAACAATGATAATATGTTTTAATACGAGAAATTATAGCTCTTAATATGAGTTTCCACATAATTTAATTGTAGGTCACATCAATTCTGACAATCAGGGATAATTTGGGGATAAAGTTACAACACGTGCGATATAGCAATGAGATTTTAATGAGACAAGGGCAAAGTACAGATTTGAGGTGACATTAAATCTTTTAGGAGTAAATAGAAATGGCATTTTAGGAATTAGTACACTTCCCAGACCCCTACAAAATATTGACAAGTGTCCTCACTTGGCATACTTAGCATGAGGTACGAAACTGGTTTAATGTCGTAATGATACATTTATTGCAGTACTAGATATAATCATCGAAATCTATGTGCTAAAAATGAAATAAAAAAATGAAAATATTATACCTGTCATTTAATCATTGCACACACCAAAAAAAGGTGGCAAGAGTAGAACGATGGTGGTGGTGGAATGCGTAAGTGTACTTGGCTCTTATTTGAAGCAAAGAAGGGGAAAATGGTGATGACATGGAAGGTAGATGGGTGGAAGATAAAGAAATGAAATGAGTTGGAAATAAGAATTTAGAAAATGAGTGGAGAAGTGAACTTCATGTAAACATGAATTTTTTATTATGGACATGCTTGAAGTAATTCTATTAAAGAGTTGCAGGAAGAAGGTTTGCACCCTCTTCTGCAGGAAGTGTTACCTATTGCTCTTTTGAAACTTGTTGTCGGAATGCTACAGGAAGTCTTTTTTTTTTAGGCTGGTGATAGAAATTTAGCCAATTTCTGTTGACTAATAGCTTGAAGTGTACTAGGTCAATTGTGTTGAACTAGATAGATCCATTGGTGAAGACATGGTTTATTTCATATGGGCCCAACCATCTTGTCTGCAACTTGCCCGATATTTCTTTGAATCTGGAATCATACAGTAATGCCCAATCGCCAACTTGAAATTTATTTCTCTTAATATGTGAGTTGTACCACTTTTTATTTTGCTTCTAGACTATTTTAGTGCACTCTAGGGCATATTTGCACATTTCATCCAAGGAATTGAGATGCAACAATCACTCTTTCTGTGTTGCAGGGAGATCAATATTTAACTCCAGTGTTGTCCGCAATGTTTTGTGTTCAAATTCAATGGGTAGCATTGCTTCTTTTCCATATAATAACTCAAAAAAAGTGAACCCTATGGTGGTTTTCCAGGTTTTTCTATATGCCCAGATGGCTTCTGATATTCTGTTACTCCAATCTCGGCGGTGCAAATGAACTATTTTTGTTAAGATGGCTTCAATTTCCCGATTTGTAACTGTATAGTTGGAAAATGGAAGCACTTCCATTTTAGACTTGTTTAGCCTTCCGAGTGAGTGGTTTGGGGTCATGAAAAGCACCTTGAATGGGTTCCTAATCTTGACATGGCTTCCCCCCTGTTCTGTCCTTCTTTCCACTCCTATTTAGCTTGATTTCTGCATTCTGGACTACAGACTGGTGATTCTGGGCTTCAGGGTCAGGGTTGACCTTTTAGGTCTATGTCAACCTTGACCCTGACCTAGGTCAGGGTTGACCTCAACCCTAACCTAGGTCAAGGTCGAAATCAACCTTGACCCAGGGTTTAGATCCTGGGCTCTCACAGTTTTTGGATGTCGGTCTTTGTAAAAAGTGTTTACCGCTTCCGGGTCGGCTGTTTCGGGTTCCGAAGTGTTGATTTCTAAATTATATTTAATATAGGTCCTCTCCTAGGGGTAAAGGATTTAATAGAAATTTAATTCTCCTATTTCGGCCTCCTTAGAAGATTGTGCCCTAGTTTCATATAAAAGGAAGCCTTTCTCCTCTCATTTTCTCTAAGTCCTCTATTAAAGCCTAAGCATCCTTGAGCAATTGAAGAGCATTATCAAGTGAAGTCCAAGCAAGAAAAGGAGAAATATTTCAAGAAATAATTCATCCATTCAAGCATCCATTTTCATGAAGGAGATCCATTGGAGGCCATTGAAGGATTCAAGCTACATAGTGCCCTTTTGGTGATCTCTCCATCCACCTTCTTCCAAGCCTATTCCAAATTCAAGAACCCATTCAAGACTTGGTATTGGAGATCTACAAGTAAGAGATTGAATACATCCCACCTTTTCTACATTCCATATCTTGAAGCATACTTGTGGATTTAATTATTCAAATCCGCCACAAGGACTTTGACAAGCAAGGTGAATTTATGCATTTACTTTGCCTATTTCTGCAATTTCAATTACATATATTTGAGGTTAATTCCAAAACTAGGGTTTGAATAAGGAAAACCCCTCCCCCACAACAAAAAATCCTCTTTTTCTTGTAGGCATAGGTTCAAAATTGTAGATTTAAGACCATATCTAGATACCCTTTTTGACTTTCTTTCAGACGGCGTGAACAGATTTTCTGTCAGACTTGTGCAGGTCAGGGTCAACCTTTTTCATAATATGACATTGGAATGGAAAAATATTTATGGTTTTTGTTCATCTCTGTGTTCCAGTTCGGGATCAACTATCAGATTTTCCAGAAACAATCTATAGACCTCAGAAAACAACATTCTTTGATCTGCAACTTTGTAAGGTTGGTTCTTCTTTCTATCCTTTTCAATTACTATAATCAAACATATTCATTTAATCAATTAAAATAATTTAAGATATCCTTCTTGTTATTCTCCTTTCCAAATAGTTGATTCATTTGTGCATTATCCCTTCCTTTGGGTCGATCAACTTGGATCTCCCATTTGTGCATTTGGGAATAAAAGAGGAACATCTTATCTTCTCCCTAATCACAATTGCAATACACAATCAATACAATTTAATTAAATGTAAGCTAGGGTTAAGTAAATCAATATACTCTAAGAAAATTAAACATCAAAAAAACAATCAAACACCCTTATACCAATTTTATATCTTACATTTTGGTGACATCTATTTTATATTATATTAACTTTGGCCTGTCCATTGGCCTGAGGATGATAGGGGCTTGACTTCTGATGTCTAATATTATATTCCTTCATGAGCTCTATTATCATATTGGAAGTGAATTGAGTGCCTTGATCAGTAACAAGTTCTCTTGGTACTCCATATCAAGTGAAAATTTTGTCATACAAAAATTCTGCAACCTTATTATCCCGGGCATGCTTCATGGCTTTTACTTCGACCCATTTGGTCAGATAATCAATGCACCCCAGGATGTAGGACTTCCCATTGGATGGAGGGTCTATTGGAACAATGAATTACATGCCCCATTTTTCAAATGGTGTTACCACCACCTGTGGATTGAGGGGCATTTCATCTGATCTTGTTGGTCGACCCATTCTCTGACATTTATCACATTTCCTTGTGTAATTGGCTGCATCCTTATGAAGTGTAGGCTAGTAGTAGCCAGTTGTTAAAATCTTCAGGGTTGTCATTCTTCCTGCAAAGTGTCCCCCACATGGCTCATAATTAAATGCATGGAGAATGTCATATGTCTCATCTTCTTGCACACATCTCCGCATTACTTGGTCAGGTCTAGTGTAAAATAGTGTGTTATCAATCCAAGAGAAGTGGAAGCTTTTCTCTACAAGCGGTCTCCTATCCTTAGAAGAGAAATGTGTGTGAATTTTTTTAGCTTGTCTTGAAGCCCATGGTTGACATTGAGCAACAAACAACACTTGCTCATCGTCTCCTTCTATCTTCATGTACATAGTAGGCAAATGTTGATTCTCCAGGTTTGTCACCAGCTTGCATCCATTGTCTTTCTTTTGTTTACAGCAGTGAGGATAGTACTCAGCTAACTATGATTTAACATCTTCATTCTTCTTATTGGTAGTCATGGTGTTGAGATGTGTAGAAACATTATTAATGATGTCTTGCTTGAAATCCACAAGAAAGTTAGATATCTCCAGCTTGGAAATGCCCAAACTATGGACCGATATCCTCTGTCTTTCTTCATAGTTTATCTTGAATAGTTGAGAAAGATTTTATTGAGGTCATCCCAAGAAGATTGGCATATGTCTCCACCAGCCATGAGGTCCAGTACTTCCAGACAACTATTATTTACTCCTCTTAGGAAGACTAGTTTGTGTGAATGATCCGCTAGCAAATGTTACAGATTCTTCTGCATTGTGTACAAGAAACATGAAACATAATCCTCCAAGGTTTCATCCTTCTTTTGCAAAATTCAAAAAAATTTCATCTCCCCTTGGATAACTCCCCTTGAAATACTCTTTGTATTTATGTAGAAACAGAGTCTGCATCTCATCCCACGTGCCTGTTGCATTAGCTCCTAATCCCATGAACCATTGTAAGGATGACTCTTTCAGTGTTGTTGGAAACAGTTTGAGTTTGTGGGCATCAGTGTTATAGTCAAAGATACGACAAAGGATGTCAAACTCAAACAGAAAGGTGTCAGGATCTTCAGTTATCAGGCCAAAAAACTTTGGAAGTGCGGCAGTGGGTAGGTTTTTGAGATTAGCATTGTTTATAAGGCTCGGAAGAGGAAATAGGAAAGTAGGTTGTGCCATTACTGGAGGTATTTGGAAATGGAGTTGTTGTTGGAAAGGATCATTAGCTATAGGATTTTTAACAACAAGTGCATTTGGGATGGAATTATCAAGAAAGCTGGCCAAAATTTTAGGAAAAGGTCGAAGACCACTTATATCAAAAGGCTCTGCTCCAAAGGAAGCTGCCGCAGGAAATTTAGGACTTGCGTCATCAAAAGATAACTCAACTTCTTATTTCAAATTTGTAGACTCTCCTAGAAGAAATCTTCCATATTCATCTCATCTTCTTCCTTTTTGATTCATGCAAATGAATTCTTCACACTTGTGAAGCAAATTTAGGACTGCAAACCACTATCTAAAAGATAGCTAGAAATGAAAAAGATGACTTAGAAAGGCTCTCAGCTTGATACCATCCCCGATAGTGGTGCAAAAAATGAACTGCCTCACAATAGGTGACTAGTAATCATACCCAAAGCCTCTCTTAGGAATAGTTTATTCAATCTAAGGATTACTCCTCCCACCATGAGGTGCATTTAATTTGTCAAGCTAGGGATGTATACTTGAAATGGTATGGCACATTATGTGCACTAAGTCCCTCAAAGAGCCATGCTATTTATGCTGAAGGAAGGTAAAATGCATAAAATAAATCTACACTAGAGCTGCAGGAAAGTAAACACACTTAATCCTTACTAAAATGAATGCTAGAAATTGTAAACTCTACTTAAGCCTATTCTTTCAACCTAGAGCATTCACTATAACTATCCTTGTAGGTGCTACCGGAACATTCACAAAGTACAATGCTACAGGAAGAAACTGTAATCTTCTATCTGAAATGTTGGGGATGCTAAAAGTAAATCTACTCTAGTTTATTCTAATCCACCTTCCAAGTGGGCCCCCTTGGTCGGCTTCTTCTAATTTACTAACACAGAAGGTAAACCAAAAATCACTTCATTATATTTCAAGAATTGATTACATAAGAACAATACATAAAATTGGAAAATAACTTATTGTGCAAGATGCAACAATGTATTCCCAAAAAACTTCCAAACTTACAAACTAACAGTCAAATCCATATAAATAGAGGATCGACAGTTTATTCCAAAACAGAAAAGAAAGATCTGACTGAAATCATGCCTAAGAAGAAAGGGAAATGTAACTTCCCACGACATGTGCAATAAATTTTGGGTGACCAATTCAACACAATGATGAGTGCAGAGGGAATATAGCAGCACTACATTCCTGCATTTCTAGAAAAGTGGCTCCTCTTTTGTAGTAGCTGTGTCTTCTGGTGCCATGATGGTTACCCATTATAGTTGGACCTCAATGTTCTCTTTTAAATGTTGTCGACCACTCTCAAGCTTCTCCTTCTTCCTATCAGGTTAGTTATCATGCATAAATATTCATACAAGTAAACTTAATCAAATTGATCCAAATATTAGAACACACATTTTGATAGCTATATGAAATAATGCAATATATATATATATATATATATATATATATATTGGAAAAACATGACATAACCATCTACACATGGGTTTGATGGTTATAACTATACTTTAACACAAGTTCAACTGATAATAAGCCCATAAACATTTTTGTAATACTTAAAATAGAGTATTAAGATCAATATAATAGAGACAATAAATGGTCTCATCAAGATGCATGGCTAGGGATCACAGGAAGTTGTAGAGCTAGTTGGTGGGATTGAAAGCATTGATTTCTTGAATTAGGGATTGTGGAGAGGTATTAGAGTTTGTTGAGGAGTCCCAAATCAGAGGAGAAGATTGGCTAAGGTGTTTTGAATTGTGAGAAACAAAGTCTTTATGCAGACAGTGTAAATGCTTGAAAACCCTAATTTTTAGGCATGATTATAGGAGCCATTGTATGGACACCTTTGGGAAGAAATAACTAGAAAATATTTAGGGTCCTAATAAAGGGTATCAGAATCCATTTCTATTTTTCCAACTTGTTAAGGAGTTTTGCAAGTTATTTGGGAAAAGCTGTCTGATTAGGCCTAATGCTTGTAGCCATGTTTTGGGTGAATTTGTCTTGGTTCTTCGTACTCGTTTAGGGTTCCATGGTGGATGGTGCTTGTGTACATTGGGTTGGATCCAATTAACCATCTAGTGGACTACCTCTCCATATGGAATATTTCTTGATCAGTTTGGATCAATTTGTGAAGATGGGCAAGAACAACACTATGGCTAGTTGTTGAAGTAGTTTGATTTTCTTATTGGTGTACTCAAGCTCAAATAGATTGGGATCTTGTGGAAATGATCCTTGAAGATTAGGGTTAGTGAAGAAGCCGAATTAGGCTAGAGAAGAGGCCTATTGAAGATCCTTGTGGAGGATAGGGTAGGAGACCAAGGCTTGTTGTTACATCAGATTGGTATCAGAGAAAGTTAAAGACTTGGGAAGTTAGTGTATGTCTGCAGCTACTGGTGAATACATAGGAGAGTAAAAAATGGTGACTAATGAAGAGATAGCTAAAGAGGGGGATGAGAAAAAGGAGAAGAATGGGATCCTTGAAGAAGCCTTAGAAGAAATGAAGATAAGGCTAGAAGAAGTTTCCAATGTAGCAGATAGAAACAAAGAAGTTGTAAGAAGTGATAGGGGTAAGAATATTGTTGAGGAAGACCTTATCCCTAAACTAGACCCTGTCTTAAATGAAGAACCCTTCCTAAAAGACATAAAATCCCTAGGAGGAAAGGCATTGGAAGGTATACCATTGTTTAGTTGAAAGATGGACATTGAGGCAGTGATGGATTGGATTGAAGGAATGGAGAACCATTTCAAGTGTGAAGGGGTGACAGAGGCACAAAACCTAAAGGTAGCCAAATCAAGAATTAGAAGGTCATCCCTAATATGGTGGAAATACCTTTAAGATGAGAGGGTTAGATTGGGAAACCCATAACCAATTGGAATGAAATGGTGACCAAGCTAAAGGATAATTATTTGCAATAGGAATATGAGATTTAACTCCATAGGAAAAGATAGAATTTGAAGAAAAAAGAATTGGATGTGGCCTCATATACAGAGGAATTCCAAAGATTGTGTCTTAGGTCTAAGAAACAAGAAGAGGAATCAATCAAGGTTTCTAGGTACTTGGGTGGATTGAAATGGAACATCCAAGAAGAAATCAATTTGTGGACACCAACTACAGTTCAAATGTGGCATCAATTAGCCCTAAGAGTAGAGGAAAATAAAAACAAGAAAGGTGACACTAACTTCAAAAATAGAGGCAGAGGAAGAGACCAAAGGGATCAAAGAGGAGGCTATCAGGGCAGAGGCAGTGAGAAATGGACACAAGGTGAGAACAAGCCAACAAAGCATAATACTGAAAGCACTCCATGAGGGGGCTATAACAGAGGTAGGGGTAATGAAGGTGGTCCTAGCAGAGGAAGAGGAGGTAGAAGTAACTCATAATTTTCAAGTATGAAGTTTTACAACTATGGTCAATTAGGCCATCCATTATATAGATACCCTGACAAGCCCAATACTTAAAATCATGATAAGAGAGTGGCCTATGCTCATGAAGACACTGCAAGTGTCAAAGCTCCTAAGATTGACCATCTAGATTCTAAGATGTTTGAGAACTTGATGTTTAGGAGGGTATTGATAAGACAACCAATTAAGGATGAAACCAAGCATAGGAGGGCTTTGTTTAGGATAAGATGCAAGATCCTTGGAAAATTTTGTAAGGTGATAGTTGAATTTGGTTCCACTGATAATATCATCTCAGAGGAATCAGTCAAAAAAATCAAGTTGACCAAAGTACCCCATGTGAATCCCTATAAGGTGACATGGCTCAACAAAGGCCAAAGTGTATTGGTGAATGAGCAGACATGGGTTGAATTTTCTATAGTAGGGTATAAGGACAAACTCTTGTGTGACATCCTACCAATGGATTCTTTTCATTTTCTATTATGAAGACCTTGTAAATTTGACAATGGGGTAGTGTATTATGGGAAGGAAAGTTCTATCACTTTCAAGAAAGAAGGCAAAACTTTCAAGATTCAGTCTTTGCTAGTTTAGGAGGAGCCATAGTCCTAGAATCCTAACATCATGTTGTGTAGTGTAAAGGAGTTTGTGAGGGATCTCAAGGATGATGAGAATGAAGGGTATGCTATTGTGGTAATACCTAAGGAGGAAAAGAAGCTAGTCAAGAAGCCATTTACATGAGAGATACAAGTATTGCTTGAGAAGTATAAAGACATAGTGAGTGATGGCACTCCTGCAACCTTACCTCCTATAAGAGTAATAAGTCATCAGATAGACTTTCTCCCTGTGCATCTTTTCCTAATAAGGCAGGTTGTAAGTTAACCCCTGATCAAAAATTGGAAGTGGTAAGGTAGGTACAAGAAATCTTGGATCAAGGCTTGATCAAGAAGAGTATAAGCTCATGTGCAATCCTGATTGTGTTGGCATCCAAGAAGGGAGGAAATTAGAGACTTTGCATAGATTCAAGGGCTATAAACTGAATTTCAATAAGGTATAGGTTCCCCATACCTAGGATTGAGAATCTCATGGATTGACTTGGAGGGGAAATGTACTTTACCAAGTTGGATTTGAAGAGTGGTTATCACCAAATCAGGGTGAAAGAAGGGGATGAATGGAAAATGGCATTCAAGACCACAGATGGGTTATATGAATGGCTTGTGATGCCATTTGGCCTCACAAATGCTTCGAGCACATTCATGTGGCTCATGAATGAAGTGCTCAAGGACTTCACATGGAATTTTGTAGTTGTATATCTTGATGATATACTAATATTTAGCAAGACAAAGGAGGAGCATATCAAGCATGTAGAGGTAGTGTTGTAGATATTACATGAAGAGAAGCTAGCTATCAATCTTGAAAAATGTGAGTTCTTCAAGCAAGAATCAGTATACTTGGGCTTTGTAGTGTCCAAAGGGTCTTTGAAGATGGATTAAGACAAAGTTGAAGCTATCCTAAACTGGCCACCACCTACCACAGCCACTGAGGTAAGAAGTTTCCATGACATATCCCAATTTTATAGGAAATTTATCAAGAACTTTAGTGGTATTTGTGCACATTTATTAGAAACCATTAAGGGTGGGCTCAAAGCTAAGTTTAGGTGGACCTTAGAAGCAGCGAAATATTTTGAGATGTTGAAGAAACAAGTAGCCACTCAACCTATCCTACAATTGCCTAGTTTTGAGAAACTATTTACTATTGAGTGTGATACAAGTGGGATGGCAGTAGGGGGTGTATTGAGTCAAGAAGGTAGGCTAGTAGTCTTCTTTAGTGAGAAATTAAATGAAGCTAAGAAGAAATATTCTTCTTATGACTTAGAACTATATGCTTTAGTTTAGTCCCTTAGGAAGTGGAGGCATTATCTATTGCCCAAAGAATTTGTTATGTTTACTGAAAACCAAGCCCTTAGTTATATCAATACTCAGGAGAAACTAAGAAATAGACATCTAAAATGGATGGAATATTTACAAGCATTCACATTTACAATTAAGCATAAGAAAGGGAAATTGAATGAGGTTGCAGATGCACTAAGTAGGAGCTTTTTGATTTTCCAAGAGGTTCAATTGAATAGCATTAGAATTGATAGTTTCAGAGTTCTATACAAGGTAGATGAAGATTTTTGTGAAGCATACAAGGTGTGTGTTGATTTTCAGAATCATTTCCATAGCAATTTTTTTTATTTTACTTTGTAGAATGGATTTTTATTTAAGGGAAATCAATTTTTTGTGCTGAGAGGTTCCATGAGAGAGAATATCATACAAGAGAAACACAATGGGTGTTTGAGTGGTCACTTTTGTATGAATAAAACCTTGGAGCTGGTGCAAAGGTTCTACCATTGGCCAAAGTTGGTAAGAGATGTTATAAGGTATGTTGAGCAGTGTGTCATATGCATGAAAGCCAAAGGAGGAATAAGTAATGTAGGTTTGTATAGACCTTTACCACTCCCTAATAGGCCATGGGAGTGTGTGAGCATGGACTTCATAGTAGGTCTACCAAAAACAAAAAAAGGCTATGACAACATTTATGTAGTCGTTGACAGATTTAGAAAAATGGGACATTTCATTCCCTATAAGACTACTCATGATGCTAGTCACATAGCTTAATTTTTATTTAAAGAGATTGTGAGAATCCATGGTTTTCCCCTAACTATTATATCCGATAGGGATGTCAGGTTTATGAGCCATTTCTGGAGAACTTTGTATACTAGATTGGGTACTAATCTATCTTTTGGTTCAGCCTACCATCCTCACACAGATGGCCAAACTGAGGTGGTCAACAGAGTTTTGGGTAACCTATTGAGATTCCTAACTAAGGAGTATGGTCAAACATGGGATGTGGTTATTCCCCAGGTAGAGTATGCATACAATAATAGCAAGAATAGAACCACAAGGACGAGCCCATTTGAGATAGTTTATGTGATGCACCTAAGAGGTGTGTGTGAGCTTAGGGATCTTAGAGGCATGGATTATAGGAGTGGTCATTATAAGGACTTCACTCAAACCATGAAGGATATCTAAGAATAAGTCAAGAAGACCACACAAGATAGTACACAAAAATTGAAGGCCAAAGTTGATGAAAAGAGGAGAGACATTCAGTTTGAGGTAGGTGACTATGTGATGGTTCATTTGAAAAAATCTCAGTTATAGAAGGGTTTCCCTACTAATATTCAGATGAAGAGTGTGAGACCTTTCAAGATCATAGCCAAATATGGGGCTAATGCATATAAAATAGACCTACCTTCAAATTTGAGCATATCTCCAGTGTTCAATGTACAAGACTTGATCCAATTCAAAGGGAAAATACATGAAAAGGGTCAAAGAAGTCAAGGGGCTAGTGGTGATTTTAAGGCTACTATATTACCTCCCAAGCCATAGTTGGAGGACGACAGAGTTCTAGATTCAAGAGTCAAGAAGACTACAAGGCACAAGGTGTACATGGAACACCTCAACAAGTGGAAGAATAGGCTTGAATCATAGGCCTCATGGATTGCAGAAGCAAAATTCAAGAAGGTGGGCATCTCTTAAGATTTTTTGTCCACAAGAGTGACATAAATTTCCTTTGTGGGGGAGTATGGTGCAGGAGCACCTAGGTAGGGCTAGAATGTAACCTAGGGATTCTAAGTGTTTTTGGCTTGTAGTGGTCCTAGCCACACCACTAGTGAAATAATAGTACTAGGTGGGTCCTAGGATGTTTTGAGTTAGATGAGGAGGTCTAGTTAGGTCTTTAGTGATGTTATTTGTTGTAATGTCCAAAGTTGCTCTTTTGTTCCAAAGTGCCAATGTTGGGGCAATAGTGAGAATGATAAATATAGGGGTCAAATTAGACAAGTAAGGGCTTATAAGACCTATTTTATGTTTAATTAGCCTAAATATGTAATTGGCTAAGTTCATGAGATGTTTATTCTTTTTTTATGCAAGAAGCACAAAAGTTGCAAAAGTTGTCAATGTTGTCATTGACAACATTTGTTGCAATAATGTATTTTAGGGAATTGGAGGGTTCTAACTATTTGAAAATATCAGGTTAGGACAATGGAAACCTATATAAGACCTCCCTTGACCTTGTGAATAGGTTGGTTGATTTTGATAAGCTATTGTACGGACTGTGTTATCAATGAAATAGTTACAGTTCTTGTATTTCTGAGCATTTTGTCTTTTCATTGATTAGAGTACCTACTGTGACTCTTGATTATGTTAGGGTAGTATGTTTTAAGATTTTGTGTGGTGGTAGAGTTCTATTTGGTGTTGATTTAGTAATTTTTGTAAATTCTTTATGTTTTTAACCAGTCGCTGGTTTGAACCAAGCCACTTCTAGAAATGGGTGTTAGGAATAGTCCCAAGGGATAACTGAGAGGGGGGGGTGAATAAGTTATCTAAAAGATTCAATTATTTTTCCAATTAAGTACATAATAACTTTAAACATAAACTCAACAAGATAATATAGAATTAAACAACACAATTTTTGTAATGGGAAAAACCAAATTAGGTAAAAACCCCGGTGGGAATTAGCACCCACAAATAATTGTACTAGTTTATAATGTTCCTTGTTAGAAGATCTTGCAACCCTATTAGGAGTTGATATTTACAATGCAATAAGTACAGAGACCTGGTCAAAGGTCAGACCCTGTTAGGAGTCTTTTACAAATAACCCTATTAGGGGTGAGGACACACTGTCCAAGATCTCACTGCTCAAATGGTGAAGGCTGCAACCTTCTATAGGAAAGATATACACTATATCTGATAATGAAATATTTGAGTAGACTTGCTGTCTTGATTAGTTCCAGTGAATTATAATATTCTTCTTCTTCTTCACATAGATCTTCAACTTTTATTATCTAACTTTATGCTCTGATCTGTCTTTTCTTTTTCACTTCATTTTCACACTTAGCGATCACATTTGAACTGCTATATGTATCTTCCCTAATGATAATGTCATGAAAACTATAGGAAACACTTCAGCAACTTCCTTGTCATCTTAACTAAGCACGCAATCAAGGTTAGGACTACACAACTCAAAATGAGTGGATGCATCATTTTACATAGTTGGCTCTACCAAATTAACTCAAACATCATGCTTCTATTAAAACACATTTAGTGCCTTTGGATAATCATCATTAAATCATAACTAAACATGAATACAAAAATGCATATCTCAAAGATAGGCACAACTCAAGAAACAAAGTAGATACGTCGGCTCTTAACAAATAATCTCCAAAAACTGTAACTGCCAAAATAGATTAACATAACTCAACTGAAACTGCATATCTGAATCTGTGTGTATGACCATGGCATCCAAAACATGTCTACAACATATATGTAAACGTGCAAGGCTCTAGAATATCTGTACTAATAATTACATACAAGGAACTGCTATATATTATATGTTGTCATCAATGACAAACATACAATCAACTATTTGCATAGAAGAAAATCTCCAACAATCTCCCCCTTAGACATTGATGGAAACGTATGATATGAAAAATACCATCAACCCAAAGTATCCTCTTTATTTTTACAATATTCACAATATCCTCATCAAAAGTTCCTCTTAATTGCTGCATCTTTTTTTAAATTTTTCATTACTATATACTCCCCCAGAGTATATGCTCCCCCTAACTATATAATCCCCCTTTGACATCAATGGAAAAGGGTGCCAACAACAACTAAGCATAGGAAATACTCCAGAAGTAGAGTAGCCAACCATTCATTAGTCACCAAGGACTGATGTTCTTGCTGTAAATTCTAATCAGACTTAGGAAAGGGAATTACTCCCAGCTTCTCCCTGAGATACTCAAGAGTATATTTTGATAAAGAGTTTGTAAAAATATCTTCTAATTGTTCTTTAGTGCTCACATATTCCAACTTTACCTCTTTGTCTGCAACTTTTTCTCTTAGAAAATGATATTTGATTTTAATGTGTTTTGTCTTTGCATGCATCACAGGGTTCTTTGACATATTGATAGTGCTAGTGTTATCACAGTGAATAAAAATAGGATAATCAATGTGAATACCAAAGTATTTAATCATCTGTTTGATCCAAACCATTGTTGAACAATTCAATGCTACTGCAACATACTCAGCTTCTACTATCGACTGATAGATACATTTTTGCTTCTTGCTTGTCCAAGTAACCAACTTGTCTCCAAGAAATACTACTCCTCCTGAGGTACTCTTCCTGTCATCAACACAACCTACCCAATCTACATATGTATACACATGAAGTTGTATATTCTTTGAGTTAGGATACCGTAAACCATAGTCTATAGTCCCCTTTAAGTATCTGAATATACTTTTTATTGCCATTAGGTATTTTGTTTAGGTTTAGTTGCAAATCTTCCAACAATGCCAATTGCATTAAAAATATCTCGTCTAGATTGAGTAAGATATATGAGTTTTCCAACCATAGACTTGTATAGTGTCTTGTCAACTGCTATGGAATCATCCTCTTTAGAAATCTTGCTTCCTATTATCATGGGGGTGCTTACTGGCTTGCAATATTCCATCTTGGAAGTCTTCAATATCTCCTTCACATACTTAGACTGATTTATGAATATGCCTTTATCTATTTGTTTTACATTCAATCCCAAAAATTGTTTTATAGGTCCAATCATGCTCATTTCAAACTCGCTCTGCATTTCTTTAGCAAAGTTTGCACTAAGCTTGTCATTACCACCAAAGATAATGTCATCAACAAAAATAACAACTAGTAGTAATCCTTCAGATGTTTCTCTTATAAATAAGTTACAATATGCTGCTCCCTTTTTAAATCCAATCTTTGTCACGTAACCATCAAGTCTCTCATACCAAGCTCTTGGGTCCTGTTTAAGTCCATAAAGGGCTTTCTTTAGTTTGCATACCATGTCTGGTTTGTCTAATAAACTAAATCCTTTAGGCTGTTCTATGTAAACTTCTTTCTTTAAGTCACCATTCAGAAAAGCTGACTTGACATCCATTTGATATACTTTAAAGTTCTTGAATGTTGCATAGGCCAAAAACAACTTGATAGCTTCCAGTCTGCTCACAGGGTAAAATGTATTAGTATAGTCAATTTCTTCTCTCTGCGCATATCCTTTACATACCAGTCTTTCTTTTTTTCTTACCATTGTACCTTTTTCATTCATCTTATTCCTAAATATCCACTTTGTTCCAATCACATTTTTGTCACAAGGACTAGGGACCAGTTCCCATGTATGATTCTTGATTATCTAATCTAATTCTTCTTTCATTGCTTTCTGCCAATCTGAATCATTACATGCATCTTCAACACTTAAAGGTTCAATTTGTGAAAGTAAACATACCTCTTCATCAATTGTGAAACCTTTTTCTTTAGATCTTGTCAAAACTCTACTGCTCTGATCTCCAATGATATCTTCCATTGAATGGTATCTGGTTGTGAATTTTGGAAATTTAGGTGTGACATCTTCATCTGTTATCTGTGATTCTACTTTGCTTGTTTCATGGTCATTGCAAGTTACATCAATACAATCAAACATTTATTCAATAACAGTTTCCCTACTGCTAGGCCTGGGTTCATCTTCAATCATAGGTGCATAATCATAGTATCTTTCTTGAATCATGAACTTCTCATCAATCTTTACATGTGTACTTTCAATTATATTCTTCAATCTCAAGTTAAAACATCTATATGCTTTTCTTTTAGTAGAGTAACCAAGGAAAATACCTTCATCACTTCTAGCATCAAACTTACCAACACCATCATCTCTCTTGATGTAGCACTTGCTTCCAAAGATTCTAAAGTATTTTACTGTAGGTACATTACCAAACCAAAGTTAATAAGGTGTTTTGTCTATACCTAGCCTTAGTTGTATTATGTTGATAGTATTGACTGCATCTCTCCAATAGGTGTGTGCAAATTTTCCTTCTATCATGTCAGTGCGCGCTGTGTCAAGTACGATCCTATTTCTTCTTTCTACAATCCCATTCTGTTGAGGGGTTCTAGGAGCACTCAACTACCTTTTGATCCCATGTTCTTTGCAATACTCATAAAACTAATCAGAGGTGAATTCTCCTCCTCTATCTGATCTTAGACACTTTAGTTTTAATCCAGACTCATTTTCAACTTTAACTTTGAATATTTTGAACTTCTCAAAAGCTTCGAACTTTTGCTTTAAGAATGCAACCAGCATCATCCTTGAAAAATCATCAACAAACAAAACAAAATACCTTTCTCCATAGCATGATCTTGGTTGAGTAGGACCACATAAGTCTGTATGCACTAGATCAAATTTGTTTTCTGCTGAGCTCTACTTGCTTCTGAATGAACTTCTTACATGCTTTCCCATCACACATTCCCTGCACATAGTATCAACTGGTCTTGGAATACTAGTAAGGTCTCTTACTGCCTTTACATTTCTTATCTTTACTATGTTATCAAAATTGATATGACAAAGTCTTTTTTACCATAGCCAACTGTCATCTACTTTTGCAACAAAACAACTTACTTCTGAATTGAGCTGAAAGACATTACCTTTTGTCTTAGAGCCTAATGAAATCATATCTCCTTGTTTGTTATTAATGATTCACTTGTTGTCTTTGAATTCCAACTAATATCCTTTGTCAATCAATTGTCCAACACTTAGTAGGTTATGATGTAAACCATCAACATAAATAACATCATATGTCTTTTTATTTCCATCCAAGGTAATAGAAGCTTTGCCTATGATAGATTTGGGAGTTTTATCTCCAAATCTAACCATACCACCTTTTTACTTGTCCAGATGTACAAATATTTCTTTGTCTCCTGTCATGTGATGTGAGCATCCACTATCAATGATCCATTCAGTTCTGATGTCTGCTTTGGAAACTAATGCTAACTCTTGTGCTTTGTTTTCATCTTCATTGTCCATTTCTTCGATCATTTTCTCAATGTCTTTAGTGGAAATGAATCCAATTTCTTGTTCTCCTGAATCATCATCAGTTACACCATCTTTAGCATGATATCATTCCTTATTATATTTGGGCTTGTAATCTGATTTGTACTTCTTGACTCTTGTAGGACACTTGGATGCAAAATGGCCAACTTTTTTGCATGAAAAACATTTGAATGGTATTTGTCCTCCATATTTTCCTTTACCTTTCCTTTCTTTCTTGGCAATCATAGTAATTATTTCTTCTAGTTCTGTATCTACTTCTTCTTTCTCATTATTACAAGAGTTTCTCAAGGATTTCTTACCATGGACTGAGGCTTTGAAAGTTGTCTCACTTTTAGGTTCTGTCTTCAATCTTGATATCTCAAATGCAGAGATTTTGCTGCTCAAAGTCTCTCTCTTGAAGTCCTTTGAAAATTTTATCATCTCATCTAGGTTATTGATCTTTCTCTCATAGTCTTCTATCAATGTAGTCATCAATTTGTCCATTATGTCTTCCTCTGAAATTTCTCCACCATTGTTTCTGATTCTTGAAACTGCTTCATTAATCCTCTGATTGTAAGCTCTGATGTTCTCTTTAGGTGGCATCTCTAAGTTGTTATACTTATTTTTAAATGTCTTTCTCCATGCATTCTTTTCTTGGATATCTCCTTCAAACATATCTTCTAAATTCTTCCATATGGTGTAGGCTTTGTCTACTTTCTTAATCTCAGAGAATTCTCTGTCAGATAATGCACTTATAAGGGCTTCCATGGAAATTGCATTAGTGGTGAATACATCCTTTTTTTTATTAGTAGCATCATCTTTTGAAAGGTCTTTCAGAGAGGGAGCAGCAAATTGTTGTGTGGCTATTTCAAAAATCTCAAAACCAATGCAAAGTAGATGTGTTATCATTTTGTTCTTCTAGTCAAGATAATTCTCTCCATCAAACTTAGGACTCTCTTTTCTGAAGTATGCCATCTGATCTACCTTAAGCTATTAAGCTTTCACTCCAAGGCACTTGGCTTTGATGCCAATTTTTAGGAATAGTCCCAAGAGATAACTGAGAGGGGGGGGGGTGAGTCAGTTATATACAAGATTCAATTCTTTTTCCAATTAAGTACAGAATAACTTTAAATATAAACTCAAAAAGATAACACAGAATTGAAAAACACAATTTTGGTAATGGGGAAAACCAAATTAGGTAAAAACCCCAGTGGGAATTAGCACCCACAAATAACTATACTAGTTTATAATGATCCTTGTTAGAAGATCTTGCAACCTTGTTAGGAGTTGATCTTTACAATGAAATAAGTATAGAGACCTGGTCAAAGGTCGAAGCCTGTTAGGAATCTTTTACAAATAACCTTGTTAGGGGTGAGGACACACTATCCAAGAGCTCACTGCTCAAATGGTGAAGGTTGTAACCTTCTGTAGGGAAGATATACACTATATCTGATAATGAACTATTTGAGTAGACTTGCTATCTTGATCAGTTCCAGTGAATTGTAATCTTCTTCTTCTTCACATAGATCTTCAACTTTTACTGTCTAACTTTCTACCATGCTCTGTCTTTTCTTTTTCATTTCATTTACACACTTAGTGATCACATTTGAACTACTATATGTATCTTCCCCAATGATAAGGTCATGAAGGCTATAGGAAACACTTCAGAAACTTCCTTGTTGGCTTAACTAAGCACACAATAAAATTTAGGACCATGCAACTCAAAATGAGTGGACACGTCATTTCACATAGTTGGCTCTACCAAATTAACTCAAACATCACGCTTCTATTAAAAAAAATTTAGCGCATTTGGATAATACTCATTAAATCATAACTAAACATGACTAAAAATGCATCTCCCGAAGATAGGTGCAACTCAAGAAATAATGTAGATACGTCAGCTCTTAACAGATAAACTCCAAAAACTATAACTGCCAAAACAAATTAACATAACTCAACTGAAACTGCATATCTGAATCTACATGTATGACCATGGCATCTAGAACATGTCTAAAACATAGATGTAAATACACAAGGCTCTAGAATATCTGTAATGATAATTGCATACAAGACACTGTTGTATATTATATATTGTCATCAATGACAAACATACAATCAACTATTTGCATAGAAGCAAATCTCCAACAATGGGGTCATAAGTCCTCTTCCCACAGTGGAGTTTTCATGGGCCTTTGGGATTAGGGAGATGAATCCATGTACATATCGTACAGTGAAGGAGAGGCCCTGGGAAGCAAGGGAGATATTTTAAATGTGATGTCCTAGGCAAGCCAGAGATGCATGGCTAGAGATCACAAGAAGTTGCAAAGCTAGTTGGTGGGATTGAAATAATTGATTGCTTCAATTAGGGATTGTGGAGAGGTAGTAGAGTGTGTGGAGGAGTCCCAACTTGGAGGAGAAGATTGGGTGAGGTGTTTTTAATGGTGAGAAACAAAGTCTTTATGCAGACAATGTAAATGCTTGAAAACCCTAATTTTTAGGCATCATTATAGGAGCCACTATATGGAAACCTTTGGGAAGAAATACCTAGAAAATATTTAGGGTCTTGATAAAGGGTATAAGAATCCTTTTCTAGTTTTCCAACTTTTTAAGTATTTTTTCAAGTTATTTGGGAAAAACTGCCTGATTAGGCCTAATGCTTGTAGCCCTATTTTGGGTGAATTTGTCTTGATTCTTGGTACTCGTTTAGGGTTCTATGGTAAAGGTTGTTTTTGGAAATTGGATTGGATCCAATTAAAAATATATTGGAATACCTCTCCATATGGAAGAGTTCTTGATTAGTTTGGATCAGTTTGTGAAGATGGGCAAGAAGAGCACTATGGCTAGGTGTTGAAGTAGTTTGATTTTCTTATTGGTGTACTAAAGCTGAATTGGAGTGGGATCTTGTGGAAAGGATCCTTGAATATTATGGTTAGTGAAGAACCCTAATTATGATAGAGAAGAGGCATATTGAAGACCCTAGTGGAGGATAGGTTAGGAGAGCAAGGCTTGTTGTTACATCAGATTGGTATCAGAGCAAGTTAAAGACTTGGGAAGTCAGTGTATGTCTGCAGCTACTGGTGAATCAGTAGGAGAGTCAAGAATGGTGAATAATGAAGAGCTAGCTAAAGAGGTGGATGAGAAAAATGAGAATAATAGACTCCTAGAAGAAGCCTTAGAAGGAATGAAGATAAGGCTAGAAGAAGCTGCCAATGTAGCAACTAGAAACAAAGAAGTTGAAAGAAGTAATAGGGGTAAGAAGATTGCTGAGGAAGACCTTATCCGTGAACTATACCCTCTCTTAAATGATTAACCCTTCCTAAAAGCCATAAAATCCCTAGGAGGAAAGGTATTGGAAGGTATACCATTGTTTAGTGGAAATATGGACATTGAGGAAGTGATGGATTGGATTGAAGGAATGGAGAACCATTTCGAGTGTGAAGGAGTGACAAAGGAACAAAAGCCAAAGGTGGAAAAATCAAGACTCAGAGGGTCAGCCCTAACATGGTGGAAATACCTTCAAGATGAGAGGGTTAGATTGGGTAAGCAACCCATAACCAATTGGAACGTAATGGTGACCAAGATAAAGGAGAATTATCTGCTAGAGGACTATGAGATTTAACTCCATATGAAAATATAGAATTTGAAGCAAAAAGACTTGGATGTGGAATCATATACAAATGAATTCCAAATATTGTGTCTTAGGTCTAAGCAACAAGAAGAGGAATCAATCAAGGTTGCTAGGTACTTGGGTGGATTGAAATGGAACATCCAAGAAGAAATCAGTTTGTGGACACCAACTACAGTTCAAAGGTGTCATCAATTAGCCCTAAGAGTAGAGGAAAAGAACAAGAAGAAAGGTGACACTAACTTCAAAAATAGAGGTAGATGAAGAGACCAAAGGGATCAAAGAGGAGGCTATCAAGGCAGAGGTAGTGAGAAAAGGAAACAAGGTGAGAACAAGCTGATAGGGCATAATACTAAAAGCACTCCAAGAGGGGGCTATAAAAAAGGTAGGGGTAATCAAGGTGGTCCTAGAAGAGGAAGAAGAGGTAGAAGTAACTCATACTTTGCAAGTATTAAGTGTTACAATTGTGGTCAATTAGGGAATCTATCATATAGATTCCCTAACAATCCCACTACTTCAAATCATGATAAGATTGTGGCCTATGCTCATGAGGACACTACAAGCATCAAAGTGTCTGAGATTGACCTTCTAAATTCAGAGATGGGTAAGAAATTAATGTTTAGAAAGGTATTGATAAGAAAACCAATTAAGGATAAACCCAATCATAGGAGGGCTTTGTTTAGGATAAGATGAAAGATCCTTGGCAAAGTTTGTAAGGTGATAGTTGACTCTGGTTCCACTGATAATATCATTTCAGAGGAAGTGGTCAAAAAACTCAAGTTGACCAAAGTACCCCATGTGAATCCCTATAAGGTGACATGGCTCAACAAATGCCAAAGTGTATTGGTGAATGAGCAGACATGGGTTGAATTTTCTATATATAGCAGGGTATAAGGACAAACTATTGTGTGACATCCTACCAATGGATGCTTGTCATTTTCTGTTAGGAAGACCTTGGCCATTTTAAAATGGGGCAGTGTATGATAGGAAGGAGAATTCTATCACTTTCAAGAAAGGAGGTAGAACTTTCAAGATTCAGTCTTTGCTAGTTTAGGAGGAGCCACAGTCAAAGACTCCTATAATCATGTTGAGTAGTGGAAAGGAGTTTGTGAGGGATCTCAAGGATGATGAGAATGAAGGGTATGCTATTGTGGCAAGACCTAAGGAGGAAAAGAACCCAGTCAAGGAGTCATTTCCATTAAAGAAAAAAGTATTGCTTGAGAAGTATAAAGACATAGTGAGTGATGGTACTCCTGCAACCTTACCTCATCTTCAACATGTCCAGATCTAATGGCCAATCTGTAGTATTCCTTAGTATAGTCCTTTACTGATTTATCTTTCTTCTTCAAAGTTTGCATTTTCCTGATTAGGTTAATTTGATAATCACAAGGTAGAAACTTTCCTTTCAATTTGTTTACCATATTATACCATACCTTGATTTTATCTTTACCTTTCCTCTTTCGATCCAATTGCAGATGTTCCCACCATAAGGATGCATTTCCTTTCAACTTAGTTCTTGCAATATTCACCTTCTTATCCTCTGCTACATTCTCATATTCAAAATGCATTTCCTTATTAGTTATCTAGTCAATCAATTCATTAGAATTCAATTTTCCACTATACTCGGGAGGGTTAAACTAAGGTGTGAATTTCAAACTTGTTAAAGCTCTCAGGAATCACTCTTCTTACTAATTCATCATAGGTGCAGGTGAAGCTTCACCTTGAACCTCTTCCAATTTATCATCACTAACATCCTCAAGATGTCTTCCTCTTCATTGGGCTGTATCAATAACTTCCAATATAGCAACCATCTATCTAAAAATATAAGCTCGACCTAGATCTGAATTTCCTCTCCCATGAAACATATTGAATCCCTCCACAATGGTAGGATAGATTGCAATCTTCTATCCCACAACAATACCAACTAGGGTTAGGGTTTACAAGAAGGAACTTAGATCTCACCAATGCTCTGATACCACCTAAAACAAGGCAGGTTTGGTAATGGGGCCAAGGGCTCTCCCAACTACCAAACTAGCTTTCCAACATAATGTGGAAACAACAAAACCACAGTGAGAGAAGAAACAGCAGAAATCATTTTCATTTATTAATCAAAATAATTACATGTTGGGCTATAAGGCGTTCCCAATTTGGGCCATATACATTTAATGAATTACAATTTGATCTTCATACATGCAAGGTCACAGACTTGTCTACAGATAATCTGATCTCCAATCCTATTCTAAACTGCTTTCCTTTCTTTTCCTAAAACTAAGAACATAGAAAAAAATATATACAAGAGTCCACCAAGAGAGATTGGTGCTCAAATCCATAAGTGAGACCCAGATTTAGGTCCACATAGATCCCAATGAGAGACCCCAAATGAATTAAGCCACAGAAATTAGTTGAAGAAGTCGGTGTTAGTAATAACTGAGAGGGCGATGAATCAGTGGCCTCAAAAATATTCCAATAATCAACCAAAAAACTTAGTACCACCATATTAAGCCTCTAGTTATCTTTAGTCCTATAAGATGAATGCCTCCAAATATTATTATCAAAATACTACGGCTCAGAATACTTTGTTAAACCTTCTACTGTATGTTTACCGAATATCAGTCTATTAATTTACCAAAAGACAATAAATTATCTAGAGTATACCCATCAATCCAGTTAAGTTATGTGTAATTCAAAACACTAAAGTGATGACTCATAAGCACATTGACATAGATTTTTAACGTGGAAACCCTGTTAAGGGAAAAAATCACTTGGGACCGGTAACCCAAAATTTTCACTATTCTGAAGTGATCTCGATGAAGATCCAACCATGTTAAAGGTTACAAACTTACTGTTAGGTGTGACCTTGTTAGAGGATTTAAAATTTTAGTCAGTCACTTAATATCGGGCATCTCTATGCTACCATCCTTGATCAAACATTCACTTGGCCTATCAATAGGTATATGGCATCTTATGCAATCTTCATGATCAAAATTTTTAACACTCGTTGGGATGTATCTCAATATAGAAAAAATATTTAAATCACGCTCGATTAAGAGACTTTCTGAATCAATGGTTAAACTAAAACAGTATGATTTGTTCACATATACAACTTATACTTGCAGATGTTTAGATCTATTGTAATCTCATAAAACTACTCTGATCAATATATCTTGGTTTATACCTTGCTCCACTTTGAATCTTCTCAGTGATGTTGTGCTCTATTTCTCGGTGTCCACATAAAACTTTAGCTCTTTTCTTAGCTTGATTGATCAGGACTGTATGAAATTTCTCTTCATCAACTTCTCTTCAACATCCTCTTTTCATTCATTCACCCACACAATTTGTAATGAATTGAGTTGTATCTTTATAGACATGATATCACCATTGTTAGGTTCTTGATTTTCTTGATCTTGGCGTGATCCACAATTCTTTCCAATTAGATTTAAAGAAAAACTCACATTTTGTTTTGCAGAGACCTTCTTACCAACTGAACAGAACAACTTTAAATCCATTACTTATCTATGGCTTTATCTTGTCGATGAAAAAAAATATAACTACCAATTAAGTCTATATTTAGGTCTGCCAGCTAGATATTTTTTCATTTCTAAACTCAAGTTAATTTTGGTGTTTTAACTCTTTGATAGCTTCAGCCAATAATTCATTTCTCCTTGGGCATCTCTGTCAGTTTACACTATGTTTCTGGCCGTTGGTTATGCTTGTGATTCTACTTGCTGGTAATGCTTGTCGGTGTTCTTTCTCGGGCATCACTGTGACTTGACTTTCAGTGATCTTTGTCCATCGGTTTCTGAAGTCATATTGTAAATACTTGTATTTTATGCATTACTGAAAGCATAATCTCTTTCTCTTTGATTCTCTGAAATCTTTGACACTTTGATTATAACCAATTAGATTATATCAAGTTGACATCAATGACAATACAACCCATTAACTGATTTAATGTCTTGCATTATCCTTCTATATTTTGGTGATCAACTTAACATTTTCAAACATTCAATCAGTTACATGTGATCAATCTCTCCCTTTGGCATTGATGGCAACATACTACATTATCATACTATACTATCACTAATACAATATGAAATATATAGTTTTGTCAAGCTTTCCTATTTTAACTATTACAAATGTCTGGCTCTTGGTAAGCTCAATAATAGCTTAGATTTATTTCATGTAGAATGGTTGTCTTCAATCTTTAATCCCTTCTCTAGATAGATGTTTCATCTAATATCTCTGTTCTAATATGTGCTCTTCCTTGACTGTTCCTCTTCTTGATAATCTCTTTTTCTTTGACAACAATCTTTCTCTTTGTCTGAACTCTCTCCCTTTGTTAATTCTCTCCCTTAGATGGATATTTCATATGTAATCAATTTCTCTCCCTTAGAATATTGATTAACTCTTCCTTTCTAATTTTTAGGAACTCACCTTTATGGATAATGATATAATCTTTTCTTATCAATGAGATAATCTCTCCCTTATGATGATGAAATAATCTCTCCCTTTATGATAATGAGATCATCTCTCCTTTTATATGATAATGGAATCATCTCTCCCTTTGACAAAAATGCCAAATAAAATAATCATCTATATCATGTTCCATCCCTTTTCATAATATATTCTTTGAATTTCCTTATCCATCATCAATACAATGTCTCTGGTTTTCAGTGTAGATTTGTACCTTGCAATGTACAGATGTATCTATTGTTGTCCATCATAGTGTTTGCATCAACATGACTAATCTTTAGATTTGGTATAGGTTGATGCAACCTCCTAGTCAGCTTACTGACCGATAGACAAGGTTGGACCCCTAGTCTCTGTCTCAGTACTCAAATGTATCCTTCGGTAATGGCTTGGTGAATATATCAGCTAACTATTCCTTTGATTAAACATACTCCAGTGTCACTTCCTTTGCATGTACTTGTTCTCTTAGATAGTGATACTTTATAGAAATATACTCAGTCTTAGCATGCATGAGTGGATTATTAGAGATGTTTATTGCACTGGTATTATCACAGTAGATAATTACTGGTTCAAGAATCTTCATATTCATACCTTCTAGTAATTGTTTGATCCATGCAATATTGGAGAAATTTGCAGCAGCAGTCACATACTCTGCTTCTGCTATAGACTGAGAGATGCATCCTTTCTTCTTGCTGATCCATGTGACAAGTCTGTCACCCATGAAGAATGCTCCTCCAATTGTGCTCTTTTAGTCATCAATGTTTCCAGCCCAATCAGCATCTGTATAGCCTTGTAGCTCAAATTTTCCTTCTCTTTTGTACCATAAGCCATAGTCCTCGGTGTTCTTTATATATCTCAGAATTCTCTTGACAATAGTCATATGTGATTCTTTGGGATTAGTAGATAATCTTGCAACTATTCCAACTGCATCTGTTATATCTAGTCTGGTGTGAACAACATACATCAGTTTGCCAATCATTGATCTATATAAGTTCTGATTTACCTCATTGGATTTGTCTTCTTTTGTCAGCTTACATCTGGTAGCCATAGATGTTCCAACTAGTTTGGAATCTTCCATCTTGAATATCTTCAGCACTTCCTTGATGTATTTGGACTGAATGATATATATGCTTGCATCTTGTTAAATAATCTGTAGACCAAGAAAAAACTTGATCTCCCCAAACATAGACATTTCAAATTCCTTGCACATTTCATTTGCAAAGGATTTGCATAACAATTCATTTCCCCCTAAAATGATATCATCAACAAAAATTTCAGCAATCAGAATATTACCATTGGTATCTTCTTTTAAGTACAGATTTCTATTTTCACTTGTTCTAACAAATTTTATGCTAATGAAATATGAGTGAAGTCTTTCATACTAGGCTCTTGGTACTTGGTTCAATCCATACAAGGCTTTATGTAGTCTACCTACCATGCTTCTCTTATCTGGATCAACAAACCCTTCTGGTTGTTCAATGCATACCTCTTCTTCTAGTATTTCATTTAGGAATGCAAATTTGACATCCATTTGGTATACCTTGAATCCTTTAAATGAAACATAAGAAAGTAATATTCTAACTCCTTCTAGTCTAGCAATGAGTGCAAAGGTTTCACCATAATAAATATCTTCTTCTTGTGCATAAACCTTGCATACTAACCTTGCTTTGTTTCTAGTGACTTCTCCATTCTCATTCATCTTGTTTTTTAATATCCATTTGGTACCGATGACATTCTTGTCATCTGGTCTTGGTACTAGTGTCCATGTATTTTTCTTCTCAATCTGTTCTATTTCTTCATTCCTAGCACTAACCCATTCTTCATTCTCAAGTGCAGTGTTAACAAATTTAGGCTCAAAATCACAAAGTAAAGATCTGGTGTTTAGTGACTTACTTCTTGTTCTTGTTCCAGCCTTCTTGTCTCCTACGATTTGATTATGGGGATGATGTCTTCTCACATACTTGGCAAGTTTCGGTTCAGCTTTGTGTTCATAATTCTGATCATCTTCTTGACCTTCATTCTCATCTCCATTGTTCGGAACATCATCTTGAAGATTTTCCTAATTTTTGTTAATTGCATCCTGATGCTCGGGTGCAATGTTCTAATGCTCAGGAGTGACACACTATTTCTTGGGTAGAGTGGCATGTTCTGTATAAACAAACCTGTTGTAGTCCTCTGGTTCCTTTTTTCTTTCCTTATAATTCTTTTCTACAAATTCATCTATTTTCACATTTGTACTTTCAATTATTTTGTTAGATGTTAAGACATTTATAAGCCTTTCTTCTAGTTGAATACCCTAGGAAGATACCTTCTTCAATTTTGAAGTCAAGTTTTCCATTTCTATCATCCTTCAATATATAACATTGCCTACCAAAGATTTTAGAGTAACTTACATTGGGTGTATGACCATACCAAAGCTCATAGGGTGTCTTCTTTGGGTCCTTCTTCAATTGTACTTTGTTTAATGTGTAGACAGTAGTACTGACAAATTCCCTCCAAAAATTTTGAGCGATGCTTTTTTGAATCATCAATGTTCTTTCACAATCAATAGTTGATCTATTTCTCCTTTCAGCAATTCCATTTTTCTGTGGTGTTCTCAGTGTAGAAACCTGTCTTTTAATTCCATGCTCATTGCAATAGTCAGTGAATTCATCTGAAGTAAATTCCCTTCCTCTATCTGACCTTAAGAATTTCAATTTCTTTTCACTTTATTTTTCTACCATTCCTTTATACCATTTAAACATCTTAAATACTTCTGATTTATCTTTTAAGAACATTACTGTCATCATTCTAGAATAATCATCAACAAAGAGAATAAATTACCTATCTCCATAGTAGCTCTTTGTCCTCATGGGTCCACATATATCTGTATGGACTAATTCTATAATTGAATTAGATGTATGGGTTTTACTCTTGAAACTAGACTTTGTCATCTTACATTTTTTACAATTCTTGCACATGATATGCTCGGGCTTAGTTATGCTTGGTAAGCCTCTGACATTCATTTTGTTGCTTATCTTTATCATGTTGTCAAAGTTCACATGACACAATCTTTTGCACCACAACCATATGTCTTTGTTTCTAGCCATTAAACAAGTGGTGTTAGTATCATCAAGATAGAAAAGGTTACCTTTTGTCTGCTCACCAGTACCAGTCAATCTTCCCGATTCATGGAATATCTTTGCCTTCTGATTTTCAAATGCTACTATGTGACCTGAATTGTTCAACTGTGAAACACTTAACAAATTATAATTCAGTACTTTAACCCAATAAGCATTTTCACATTTTATCAGGTTATTCAACATTATGGTTCCTTTACCTTCAACTGGACAAGGTGTATCATTTCCCATTCTCAATGAACCACCATTATAATATTCAAAAGTCTCAAAATTTTGTTTATCACCGGTCATATGGTGAGTGCAACCACTATCTATGATCTAGACATCATTTTTGCTAACCTTAGATATGAGTGCAATTTCTACATACCTTTCTTCATCTTCATCTGAATCATGCTTCATGGCTATAGATATCATCTCGATGTCTTCTTCTGATTTGGTGTCAGTGTCATCAGCTTTGTTCTTAGCTAGGTAACAAGATTTCTTCCTTTTTTTATTGTAGTCTTGGGTATCTCTCTTGTCAGATTGTCAGTTTCTTTGGTAATCTCTATTATCACCTCTATCAAATTTCTTCTTATATGATCTATCATTTCCTCTATCATCTTTTCTTCTATTTGGACATCTTGTAGCAAAGTGTCCAACCTCTTTACAATTGAAACATACAAGTGGTAATTTACCTTTGTATCTACCTTTGCCTCTCTACAAGCTTTTGTCCATTAGTTCTTTAATCTCATCAAGTCCTTGATCCTCATTATCATTGTCACTATCATTTCTAACAACATGTCTATGACTTGAGTTGCTTATCTTTAAAGAAGATTTGAATGTATATTCTATAGATGGTAAGACACTATTATCAAAGTTGTTCATCTCAAATGAAATTAGTCTACCAATCAGACTATCTAGAGTAATTGTATTGTTTGCAACTTCTCTCATTTCTTGAATGGCATAAATCTAATAGCATATATAGGCAGTAAGGTTCTTAATATTTTACTTACCACTATCTCTTCTTCAAGTACACCTCCAACTCCTCAGATAGCATCTACTACCTCTATGATTATGTAGCTATACTGAGTGATATTTTCTCCTTCTTTCATCCTTAGGTCATCAATCCTCCCTCTTAGGATTTCTACCTTTTCTCTTAGTACATTGGCATCTCCTCCATGTACCAGCTTCAACTTATCCCACATTTTCTTTGCAGAGGTGCAGGTTTTGACATCTTCAAACTCAACATCAGAGAGTGATGATGCAAGTTCTATCATCATGCAGTTATTCTCATGCTTTACTCTTAATTTCTCAAGAGTGTGAGGTCCCGTCGGCAACACATATTCAATATCTAAGTATTGAACAATATCATTCCCAATACCTAATAGGTGGAATCTTATTCTTCTTTTCCATGATGAAAATTTTTCATTATTCAACTTGGGCACATCTCATCTATTCATCTTGTGATCATTAGCTTGAGTTGTTAAACTCCCTTTCTAAGCACACAAGATCTGATACAAATTGTTAGTAATAATTGAGAGGGGGGGGGGTGAATTAGTGGCCTCAAAAATATTCCAATAATCAACCAAAAATATTAGTACCATAATATTAAGCCTCTAGTTATCTTCAGTCCTATAATAGGAATACCTCCAAATATTATTATTAAAATACTACTGCTCAGAATGCTTTGTTAAACCTTCTACTGTATGTTTACCAAATAGCAATATGTTAATTTACCAAAAGACAGTAAATTATCTAGAGTATACCAATCAATCCAATTAAGTTATGTGTAATGAAAAACACTAAAGTGATGACTCATAAACACATTGACACATGGATTTTTAACGTGGAAACCTTGTTAAGGGAAAAAACCACTTGGGACCGGTAACCCAAAATTTTCACTCTTCTAAAGTGATCTCGGTGAAGAGCCAACCCTATTAAAGGTTACAAAGACAATGTTAGGTGTGACCTTGTTAGAGCATTTAAAAGTTTAGTCTATCACTTGATATCAAGCATCTCTATGCTACCATCCTTGATCAAACACTCACTTGGCCTGTCAATAGGTATCTAGCATCTCATGCTATCTTCATGATCAAAATTTTTGACACTCCTTGGGATGTATCTCAATATAGAAAGGATCTTTAAATTTTTCTTGATTAAGAGACTTTTTGAATCAATGGTTAAATTAAAACAATATGATCTATTCACATAGAATCTCACTTGCAGATTTTCAGATCTATTATAATCTCATAAAAATATTTAGATCAATATATATTAGTTTATACCTTTTCTCCACTTTGATTCTGCTCTATGATGTTGTGCTATGTTTCTCAGCGTCCACATAATTTTTTTTCTCTTTCCTCAACTTGATTGATTAGGACTGTATGAAGTTGTTCTTCATCAGCTTCTCTTCAACATCCCCTTTTTATTCATTCACCCAAACAATTCATTATGAATTGATTTTTCTCTTTATAGGCATGATATTACTGTTGTTAGGTTCTTGATTTTCTTGATCTTGGCATGATCCAAAATTCTTTCCAATTAGATTTAAAGAAAAACTCTTGTTTTGTCTCATAGAGATCTTCTTTCCAACTAGAAAGAATAGCTTTAAATCCATGACTTATCTTTGGATTTATCTTTTCGATGAAAAAAAAGATAACTACCAGTTATGTCTATATTTAGCTCTTCCAGCTAGATATTTTTTCATTTCTGAACTCAAGTTAATTTTGGTGTTTTAACTCTTTGATAGCTTCGGTTGACACTTCAGTTCTCCTCGGGCTTCTCCATCGGTTTACACTATGTTTCTAGCCATCGATTATGCTTGTTATTCTTCTTGTTGGTAATTTTCGTCGGTGTTCTTCCTTGAGCATCATTGTGACTTGACTTTCAGTGATCTTTGTCCATCAGTTTCCACTGACCGTCGGTGTTTGAACTCATATTGTGAATACTTGTCTTTGATGCATTACTGAAAGAATAATCTCTTTCTCTTTGATTCTCTGAAGTCTTTGACACTTTAATTATAACCGATTAGATTATATCAAGTTGACATCAATGACAATACAATCCATTAACTGATTTAATTTCTTGCATTATCCTTCTACATTTTGGTGATCAACTTAACATCTTCAAACATTTAATCAGTTACATGTCACCAGTTGGTTACCAAATCCAACTCCAAAATAAACATCTCAAGAAAAGGTTGACCAAGCAACAAAGTGACTTGGGCAAAGAACACCCTGATAAATAGGAACAAACCCGAGCATCAAAAGAGAAACTGGAGAAACATAAAAATAAATAAGCTTTATCGAGTGACAAACCCAAGAAATAGAAACAAGCATGCCCAAGTGACAAAACCTGAGAATCAGAGACAAGCATGCCCGAGCGACAGAACCTGAGAAATAGAGTATTTCCTAAGCAGACACCAAACAAACTAAAGAACAAAACAAACATCTTTTTGGTTGAGCAGGATTTCCAAGGTTCTAAGATGCTTCTGCATCAGAATGAATGAGTTCATTTTCTCCCTAGTCAGTTGACAAAGCGTAGATGCTCGATTAATACACTAAAGTATTGAGCTCGATTAATATATAATACTCAGTATAAAGTGTTAACTTGGTTGTCTTCCACATGTTTACTGACGATGCTCGATATATTGTGTCAACTTGATTATATTTCATATGTATACCAACGTGCAGTTTGTGCTCGGTTCATAATAACCTACCAGAATAGATTCACATAAAATAACATGCAATACCATAGTGCATCTTCATGCTAATTTGGCATATTCTCAATGAATATAGGAAATGATGTAAAATACAACTTTGTAGAGTGCAGTTCTAGACTTGTATTGCTTAGGTGGGGGTGGTGGAATCACCTGATCCATTAGATGAGATGTCACTAACTATAGTGCTTGGTCCAGAATTATCATTGTTTAAATCTCTCCTCCACATTTTATTTCTCATTCTCCTAATGTCTTCAATAGTAATTCCATTTGCAAAAGTGCTTGACTCTATCACTCGGTCTCTGCAGTCCTTGCTTAAGTGACCGACCTTATGACAGTGTAAGCTTGTCATTCCAGGATTAGTCCAGTTTCTAGATCTTCTTGTCCATTTCCTCATACAGTTAGCAGCTATATGTCCATATCTAACACATGATGTGCAATTTACCTAAGTATTGTAATCCCAAACATATGTATTACCGAATCTTCTTGGTTGATATGCATTTTCTTGTTCTTTATGTTTCAAGACTTGATTTTTTCTTTTCCTGCAGTCATGAGATGTGTGGCCATTTATGTTACAAGTAGAATAATGCTTTTCCATGTAAGATTTCTTATTTTTTTTGTTTATCTTAGATCTTCATTCATGTGCTTTGTGTCCATGATTTTTACAATTATAACAATTACCTATGAATGTAGAAGTGGTTTTAGGAATACCTTTTGCTTTGATCTTGCAAACATTTGATGTGTGGCCTAGTTTTCCACAGTGATTACATGAATGCTTCTTTGGTCTTGGATTTGAGTAGAAATTTCTTTCATGAGCTTGGTTTGATGATTCTCCATGCTCGGTATACCCTAAACTGGTATTGTTGTCGAGTCTTCTTTGTCCATTCAGAAATTCATCCATTCTTTTTGTATTGTCTTCAGCTTTCTTGATCATATCATTATGTTGTTGTTGAATCTTTGCTTCATGCTTTAGTTTCTCATTTTATTCTTTTAGTTCACCAATAAATTCCAATTTTCCATTAAGTTCTATGTTCACTCAGTTGACCTCATGATACATAAGAACTATTTGATTGGTGATCTCAATGTGATGTTCATTAGATCTCTGTATCTTTGATTCTTTCTCTTGCAATTTTTTAGTAATATTTCTCCTATCGTCAATAGCTAATTTTATTTCTTGTTAAGCTTGTCTATCATTATTCATAACATCAATCATTCTTACCATCTGTGTCTCTTGACCAATTTTTCAGTAATTTTTCTTGTTCAGTCAAATGTTGATTTATTTCATTTAGATTTGTAATTATTCCTTTAAATGTGTCAAACGTATTACTAGATCCAGATCTAGATGAATCAAATAGGTCAGGTATTTCTCAAAGAAAATCTGTATTTGCAACTTCTGATTCTCAATATTTTTATCAAGCTTATATCTTTCCATTGTATGATATTTTCTCTCAAGCGATTTAAACATTTCCAAATAAGAGATCTAGCTCTGATACCAATTGTTGGAATAATGGAAGGGTGTTTTACTAAGAGGGGAGGGGTTGAATTATTTCCCTTAAAAACATTTACCAATTAACCTTTAGTAACCATTTCTTGCATAACCGACCATTGTTTCTTTTCTACTTCATGCATGCAATATCATAGCTTAAATGTAAATGTATGATAACTGTAGGATGAAAAATAGATGTCACCAAAATGTAAAGGAGAAAAATGGGGTTTGGAGATGCGTTTGAATTGTTAATTGTTATTTGTGTTGATTTCCTTAACCCTACTTCACATATTACACTTAATTTGAGTTTGATATTGATTGTATATTGCAATTGTGACTGTGATTAAGGGAAGATAAGATGCTCCTTTCTTTCACCCTCAAATACACAAATAAGAGATCCAATTTTGTTCAACCCTAAAGGGTTAATACACAAATGAATCCACTATTTGGAAAGAGACCAAGAAAGGGGATCTTAAATTTAGTAAATTGATTGATTAATATGATTAATGATAGTAATTGGAAAGAATAGGAGAAAGTACCAACCTTACAAGATGGCAGATCAAAGATCTCTATTTTCTGGTGATCTGTAGACTGTTTCTGGAGATGCTAACAGTTGATACCGAACCGGAACACAGAGATGGACAAAACCCAAAAATATTTTTTCATTCTAATGTCGTCTTATGAAAAAGGTTGACCCTGTACCACTTTTGCCAACTCAATCTTCTCAACTCTGAAAGTGTCCCTGTTCGCACAGTCTGAAATAAATCCGAAAAGGGTATCCAGATCTGGCCTCAAATTTACATTCCCGAACCTGTACCTACAAGAAAAATGTTTGTTTGTTGTGGGAAAGGGGTTTGTCTTGATCAAACCTTATTTTTGTAATTAACCTTATAATATAATTGAAATTGCATAGATAAACAAAGTAAACACATAAATTCACCTTGCTTATATGGAAGCCCTTGTGGCGGATTCGAATCTGTGAATCCACAAGTATGTATGCATCAAATGGTTCTAGAATGTAGAATGTATCATGTAGTATTTCTTCAATCAATCACTTGTAGATCTCCAACAACAAGTCTTGAATGGGTTCTTGAATTTGGAGGAGGCTTGGAAGAAGGTGGATGGAGAGATCACCAAAAGGGCACTATGTAGCTTGAATCCTTCAATGGCCTCCAATGGATCTCCTTCATGAAAATGGATTCTTGAAGGCTCGAGAATGGATTGATGCTTGCTTGAAATATTTCTCCATAGCTTTCTTGAATTGCACTTGAAAATCTTTCTCAATTGCGTAATGATGCTTAGAGAAAATGAGAGGAGAAAGCTCCCTTTTATATGAAATTAGGGCACAATCTTCTAAGGAGGCCGACATAGGATAATTAAATTCTCATTAAATCCTTTACCCCTAGGAGAGGACCTATGTTAAATATAATTTAGGAATCGATGCTTTGGAACCTGAAACAGTCGACCCGGAAGCGGGAAACAACTTTTGCAAAGACCGACATCCAGAAACTGAGAGTTCCCAGGATTTGGACCCTGGGACAGGGTCGAGGTCAACCCTATCCTAGGTCAGGGCCTAGGTTGACCCTATCCTAGGTTAGGGTCAAGGTTGAACCTATCCTAGGAGGTTGACCCTATCCCTAAATCCTAGAAACACAGGTCTGTATCCCAGAATGCAGAAATCAGGTCAGAAAATGGTGGACAGAAAGGCAGAATAGGGGGGAAGCCATGTCAAGATCAGGAACCCAGTCAAGGGAATTTTCATGACCCCAAACCACTTACTCGAAAGGATAAACAAGTCTAAATGGAAGTGCTTCCATTTTCTAACTATACAATAACAAACATTGAAACATTCATGAAATGCATTACACATGACACAAGTATTTGGTTACGCAGAAACCCTTGTTAGAAGGTGTATAGTCAGAAAATGGAAGCACTTCCATTGTATACTAGTTTAGCCCTCCAAGTAAGTAGTTTTGGGTCATGTCAAGAACCTTGAATGGGTCTCTGAATTGGATCTGGCTTTTCCCCCTATTGTGCCCCATTTCCCACTTTTCTCTGGCTTGTTTCTAGCATCCTAAACTTCAAACTTGAGATTTTTGACCTCAAGGTCAAAATTGACCTTTCTGGGTCAATGTCAACCTCAACCTTGACCTAGGTCAAGGTCAACCTTGACCTTGACCTAGGTCAAGGTCAACCTTGACCCTGACCTAGGTCAAAATTAACCTCAATTCTGACTCAGGGTCTAGATTTTAAGTTTTCAGGGTTTCTGAATGTCGGAGCGCTTCGGAAAGATTTAATTCCCGCTTCTGGGTTGACTGTTTCGGTCTCTGAAGCAACAAATCTTAAATTATATTTAATATAGTTCCACTTCTAGGGATATAGGTCTAATTGGAATTTAATTCTCCTATGTAGGTCTCTCTAGAAGATTGTGCCCTAGATTCATATATAAGGAAGCATTCTCCTCTCATTTTCTCTAATACTTGAAGAAGTGAAATCTAAGTGTGAAGAAAAATCTAAGAAGAAATTTTTAAGCAAGCTAAATATCTATTGAAGCATTCATCTAATCTCACAAATCCAAGCATTCAAGCACTTTCAAGCACTCAATTCATCAAGGAGATCCATTGGTAGCCATTGAAGGATTCAAGCTCTATGGATCCCTCTTGTTGAAGATTTCTCCATCCACATCCATGCAAGCCTCCTCCTCTTCCAAGATCCATTCAAGATTGGTGTTGAAGATCCAAAAGTAATTGATTTGAGACATCCTACATCTTACATTCTACATTCATTTGGTGCATACATACTTTTGGATCAATGGATTTGAATCTGCCACAAGGGTTTCTATACAAACAAGGTGAATTCGTTTATTTACTTTGTTACTTATGAAATTTCAATTATATTTTAAGGTTAATTCCAAAACTAGGGTTTGAACAAGGAAAACCCCTCCCCCCAAAAAAAAAACCATTTTTCTTGTAGGGACAAGTTCAGAATAATGAATTGGAGTGTAGATCCAGATACCTTTTTCGGTGAACTTTCAGGATCCAAAAATAGATTTTTTGTCAGACTGTGCAGGTCAAAATTGGAAATTTTGGGTCACAATCAAAACTTTTGGGTCAAAGGTGACATTTATTTTTGGGTCAAAATTGACATTCTATTCTGGGATAGAATTCGAGATTTTGGGTCAGAATCAGAACTTTTGGGTCAAAGGTGACATTCATTTTTGGGTCAAAATCAAATTTTCTCAGAAAAGAAAAACATTTTTGGTTTTTGTAGATCTCACAAGTTCAGTTTAGGACTGCATAAATCAACAGTTTCTGAGACCGTTTGATAGGGTTTTCAGTAGATTCTTTTTCAGAGGTATGTACTTTTTATTTCTTCATTCCATTATTCTTTGTAAACATTTCCAGATTTACATTCCTTATCATTACAATTAAATGTAAGGTGGATAATATGTGCATAGGGTTACTTTTATGAGCAAATCTCCATTGTTTTATACCCTATCCATATTTTCCCTATACATTTTGGTGAACCCGCGATAGACAACTCTTTCTTTTTTGGTGTTAGATTTTAGATCTTACATGCATTTAAAAGTAGATTTCTTTTATGCTCTTGCATTTATATGTCAAAAATAAAAAAATCACAACATTCCTTTAAAAATACAAAAACGTTTACATTTTTCATGCTTATAGATTTCATTTGAATGCATTTGGATAATATTTAAATCTATTTTCTATGCATTTCTTTATTTGTTATCATGTTTCACAAATTGTTTCAAGTGTTTTCCAAACATCTTTCTATAACTTTTGGGATTAAACAATATCTTCGTCTTACCTTACCATACCATGATGTTACACCTAGAAAGACTTTATTTAGTGTGTGTGATGTTTCTTTGTCCTCTCTTGTATTAACTTGTAAGGATATATTAGAGTGAGAAGATGACTTTAATATTTCTCTCCATCATATTTCTCTTTATGTCCAGATGAGTTGAGGATTGATGTTAATTCTTCTCCTAATATATGTCTTTTCTATGAGCCTACTTTAGAATATAATTGCAGATGTCCAAAAATATTAATATTATTTTCCCTCTTATTCCTCTAACTTTAATTTAATCAATTAAATAGCTTCATAGTTGGTATTTATCAATAGTTAAATACTATTCCAAAGTATTTTATTTAAATACATTTGCCTCACAAAATCCCCTTTTTAATAAATTCATATTTCTTAAAATCCCTACATATTCCTAATTCTTCTAAAATATGATTTATTCAAATCTAATTTGAATTATAATCTAAACCCTAGCTAGGAACCTATTAACCCAACCTAGAGACCTACCCTAAGCCTACCCTATTCGTACTCTACTCCCATAACCTCATTTTCCTAAACATATTTCCCCACCTAACTGTCCTTTGATCATGCTTAAAGGGTGATTCCTAACCTTTTTAAGGCTAATGGAATGCTCACCCACATGGGGAAATTCTCTCCAAAATGGGCACCCATCCC
>MU225982.1:656958-681533 GCA_018584345.1 Thuja plicata
CCACTTGGAATTCTTGAGCCACTCAATATTTATTGCTATATTTGACTCAAAATTAGCCATCCCTTCAAGCCTATGTGTCCCTTATGTGGCTCTTATGTGGATGCCACATAGATGCCACCTCATCCAATCTCTCTTCTTCTCTCCCAAAAATCTATAAATAGATGCCTTCTCCTCTTCAATTTTCATTTCTCATTGTGCATTGTTATTATGCTAGAATTACTTTAGAATTTCATAGCTTGTTTTTCATACTTTTAGTCTTTAGCTTAAATCACTTAGAAATCACATGCTAGGCTTCAATTTGGTAAATGAATCATAGTTTCTAGCATATTTCATATCATTTTATAGTTTGATCTATCATCTTGAAGAAGATTTGAGACTAGTTCTTCATACTAGTTCTTGAATCTCTCTTCTTGTTTATTAATATTGCATTGCATTGGGGCTTTTGATCCGTTTGTGTATTTGAGAGAGCACACCCACATCCATTAAAAATGAGCAAATCAAAAAATTTAAATAGGGTGCTTACTTATTTTGGCTCAATCTGATGTTATTTGGTGTTCTTTATTGTTTTCTTACTCTTTCATATCATTTTGAATTGATTATATGTGCTAACACACTAATGTTTTATGTTTGAGCTTGGTCCCAATAGGTTGAAGAATTCCTCATACACATTCTGGCATGCCTGGTGGGACCCATGTCCCTAAACCTTATCAAAATATCTTCATTCTTCTCAAAAACACATTCAGATTCATGGACAGGCATCTCTGCTTCTACAGAGGCGGCTCTGCTTGTACACAAGCAGCTCTGCCTGCAAACATAAACACTGTCACAAAAACATCCATAACTTTTTCATATGGACTCCATTAATGATGATTCAAAAAGAATTGGAAATATGACTTAGAGACCTTTTCATATGTGTAAGATAATAATTCAGATTCCACTTCAAAAATTTGATGCACATGTTCAAATTTTCTCTTTCATTTTCAATTTCAAAATTTCATATCTTATGCTAATGAAATATCTTTTTAAAGTGAATTCTTTGTGCAGATCACCTTTATCACTTGTCAAAGATTTGGAAAAGCTCAAACTACTAACCAATTGTCTTGCAACACCACTTGCCCAAGACACAACTTCATAAGATTACTCACACTTGTCTTGCAGGTTGCCTTGATTTAAATCGACCAAATGATCGTGCTTGTTAGTATTTAGTTTGATTTTTTTTAGGCACATAGAATAATTAGTGGGATCTTTTTGTCTACTCCAAACTAAGTGTTAGGGGAGTATGCTCTCTTCCCTTTTTGGAAGATCAAAAACCTAGATGCACTTGCTTTATGTTAAACAATTAAATCTTTTGGGAAAGAACAAACTTTGTCTTGCGTGTTTGGGAGAAAATGGCATTGGATAGGAGAGTATGCTCTTTTCCCCTTGTGGAAAATCAGAAATCTAGACCCCTCTCATCGCCAATCCATGCTTTTTAAATTAATCCTTTAGATGGGCCTGTCGGTCGAGGAAAAAATCTCCCAGGAATGACCCACGTGAGAACGAGGTGTAAGACACACCACTCTAACTCACGTTAATCAAATTTACTCTTTGGGGTTAAAGCCTCGGGAGTCGATTGGTGTTTGAGCTTATACTCAGCTCTCATCTAACTTAAGTGTGGCCTTGAGGTCTCAATCACATCTATGTGACCACTTTTTTCAAGACGCTCTATGGGGCTATACGCCAGAATTGTGCTTGCATAAACATAGAGGATACAATCAAATGGAGACACTTAATAAAAACTCTAGGCATAGAAGTTACCTGATTCACCTTCGAACGGTGACTTATTATAGTGTGAGGGGAGGGAAGAATCTCCCCCCAAGAGCCCCATCATATGTGTCCCAAGGTATTGTGTTGTGAAAGAGATCTTCGTAGCACGGAAACAATACCTGGAAAAAGGAAAAAACATAGGCGCCCTTTTGGGAGTGACACTACTATGTGAGCTGACAGGCTACCAAGAAATGGGTCTATAATATTTCATTGAAGCCAATTCCTTAGGTAGATTTGTGCTTGAAGTGTTTGAAGAAAATTGACAAAACTGAAACACAAACGAAATATCCAACATTCAAGTTTGTCACTTGCTTGTATCCTTCAAGGTTACTTTGTCCCTTGTCAGATTGTTTTCAGACACATGCTTGTTCTTTCCTGGTTTGACTATGTTGAAATTGGTTCTTGCCATGGAACAAATCTATTGAAAATCAGAATGAGATCAAACTTTTGCCAAATCATCAAGACAAGGTCCCTTTGCAAAGATTACCTTGAGCTCTAATTTTTAGAATTTGGTCTTTTATGAGATATATCCTAAAACGTCCAACTATTCATCCAAAATCAGATCTATTTATAGGACATGACCGATTCCAAGAAGCAGAAGAAGGTAAAAAATCTGTAACGACCTGTGCAAAGAGAACAGAAAAACATAACCCGAGAGGCTACCAAGTACCAACACATCATTTATTCCATCAAACAAGAGATTCATAAATGGGAAGAATTCAATAAAGTGATCTACAACAACAAGGTTCCTCATTTCATGGGAAAATATCATCTAAACTCTTCTTTTTTTGGATTTGAGCAATATGACTAGCTGGTTTACCATGAAAAACAAAATTTCCTCCTCTTCTTAAGCTCGCTTAGCTTGCATTATAGGACCTCCCTTAGGTTGTCATCTTTAGAAACACATCACACACTCATCCTAGCATAATCCTACATTAATCCAAATCAATCCTAATCAGCCTAGCATCATCCTAATCATCATACAAAACATCCTTGATCACATCCCTCACTTGGTATTGCATCCCCTTTTGAGTTTCTTAAAACCTACATCTTAATCAAACCCCCATCCTTAAGTGTAATTTACTAAGCATTGTTTAGGATAATCCCCTTTGTCTTTTGCAACCTCATCACCTTGATCAAAAGGTTGGTTCGCATTAACAAATAATCTCGTCTGCCAAAGACCACAAGTCTGTCTTAGGTAGACAATCACATCCACTTGATCTTACACTAGGGAAAGAAACCCTTAATCCTTGCATACATCAAGTTATCCTTAATCCGTAGGAGCATATCCATCATCCTAGACACATCTTACTTCTAGCATCATTATCCTTAGCTTCCTAGGTGCATCCTTGCATTACATCATGCATCTCATATCCCCTTAGGGTAGTCATTTCATGCCACCTATCACATGAACCACTCAGAAGAGGAAGAATATGAACCCTAATCTTGCCGCTAGCTCATCTAATCCTGTGACTGACAACACTAATGCCATGGTTACTTATGCGCCTCATCCCAATGATCAAATTGAACACATATGGGTAGATACTAATGAGATGCCTACCATGAGTATCATAGAGTCATTTATCAATATTCCAGGACACATCCACATGGTGAATGCCATGAGTGGATGTAACAACAATCAGGTACTTTTGGACATTCAGAAACAAGGACTTCAACTCCCACCTTGGATTATACCCACACTTGTCACAAGACCTATGGCACTTCTAGGGGATCATCCTCATCCCACTAGAAATTAAGGTTTTGATCCACTCCAGTGAGCCCTACAGGTGGGAACTCTTATCCCACAAGTAGTCCAACCTTCCATCCCACCCTCCATCATGCACACAACACCTTCCTCCACTTTAGGAGCCCTGCCTCTTGATCCAACATCAGCAGCACAAGCCATACCCCCATCACTACGCAAGCACCTCCTCAAGTCACAGTCGCTCCACTTTTGCAAACATTCCCAATATTTGTGGCACAATTTCCACCACCACCGGTTAGCACTCAACAAACCACCATTCCACCCATTCCCACTCAGCCTATTCAAAGTGCAGCAACCAGTTCACAGCATCAAAGCACCCAAGTCTCCATGCCTATTCTTCCTTTCTTCACTACATGCATTGCACCTACCAATGCCTATAACCAACCCTTATTTCTGCAAGGGTCCACTTTTCCCGCTCCACCAGCAATGCAATCGCAATGTATGCCAGTAGTTCTACCTCAAACGTTGTTCAACCCAAATCCCCCCATGCAACAACCATCCACCAATCCCTTTGTCATACCCCAAATACCAATCCAGCAACAACATCAACCAATCCAACAACAAAAACTTATCCAGCAACAGCAACAACAACATATCCAACATCAGCAACAACCTATTCAACAATAACAATCCATCCAGCAACCATCACAACAACAACAACTGTAGTAGAAAGTTACCAACCCATTCACATCCCAAGCACAACAACAACAAATCAACCCCCTTACAACTATGCAGTCCAACCTCCAAGTTGTTCAGCAGCCACAACAAAAAATGTAAGGGGAAAATCCCTTCATGGCACAACCACTGCAATAGTTTGCTAATCCTTTCAGCCAACCCATGCAGCAACAACAAACTATTTTTTCTAGTCACTTAGCCATACCATCTTCTGCTGCATCACAAACCATTCCACCTCCACAGCAACTCAGTGTTTGCACTGGGGGAATTCCACCACAAAACCCTTATTCTGCACACCATACAAGTGTGCAATAGGCTCATCCTACCTATCCAATGTCATAGCAAATACAAGTATATTTCCAGCAGTTGCAACAATCTTATCAAGCGCCGACACCTCCTCCACTGCAATATTCCCCTCAACCGCAGCTTCCACCACAACAACCCATATATGTTGACCATCAACCATCATATCAAACACCATAATATCCCCCACAGAATCCTCCATATTTTCCATTCGATCCATATCAGGTTCAAGGAAACCATGCAATCACGATTAACAATCCTCCCCCGCAAATCAATCATGAATGGGAGGAAATGAAGAATGCTCTCAAGGAGCTAAAAGCTGGGACAAAGGCTAAAACATTCAAGTTTGAAGAGGTGTGTCCTTATCCGTTTGATTGATCTATCACTGCCATACCCTTCCCCAAGCACTTTGAGACACCCAAATTTGATAAATATCAGGGGAAGGGAGACCCCGTGAGTCACGTGAAAGAATTCTACATGGCATGTCAAGAAGTGGCCTATAGAAATAATTTCCTCATGATACTATTTCCCAAGAGCTTAGGAGGAATTTCTCTTGAGTGGTTCTAAAAAATCCCCTATGGCACAGTCTCTATTTTCGCTAAATTATCTAAAAATTTTGTGGCCCAATACGCACATAACATCAAAAATGAACTCTCACTCCTTGACCTATGCAATTCCAAACAAAAGGGAGGAAAGAGCCTGATCGATTATCTTCAGCACTGGAAAGGGCTTACTACAAGGTTGTCCTACCAACCCCCAGAGCAACATCTTATCAAAATATTCATTAACAACCTCCATCCTAAGCTCGCCTATCACATTCACATGATTTGCATAAAAACTTATCAAGACATCAGGATCAAAGGTATGGATCTTGAACGAGGTCTCATAGAAGATGGTGCCATCAAGCACTATAAGGAATCCCATCCTAATAAACATAACAATGATCGATCATGGTATTGCAACAAGAACGGAGTAATTGATGGAGCCACTAACACCAAACATGTTATGGTTGTGGTAGCTAGTCCTCATGCACCTACCCAAACTTATCAACAAGCACCACCAATGTAGCCTCAACCTCCTCCCATGTATCAACAGCCCAATCTCGTGTATTCCCAATTGACTTACTAGAAAAACATGTGCCCACAAGGTGTGACTATTTATCCCCCTCCAAGAACATCATGTCAACAATACTACCAAGGTCCTATGAATTAGACAAATGCTATATTAGTCCCACATGGAAAGAAAAGGCCTCATGCTTCAAATGTGCCACAATGCATGTTTACCACTTTGGGTGAACCCATAGATGTCATCTTCCATAAAATGGTCCAAGCCAACCAAGTTGTGTATCCAAAGATGCAACCATTTGATGACTCAACACCAAAACCAGCTTGGTATAAAGACAATGAGTACTGTGATTACCATCACATTTAGGGACACACTACCCTCAAATGCATGAAGCTCAAACAATATATTCAAGAACTCATTGACCACAAGGAGATCAAAGTGGACTCTCATGCCCAACCATTGCCAAATGCAGGCCTTAAAATTTATCAAAATGCATTTCCTACACACACTTTAGGTAAAGGCCCAGGCATTCCCACTCAATCCTCTGATCAGGGGAAGGGTAAGCAAGGAGAAAATGCCAACATAAAAGATTATACCAATGCATATATCAACTACAATAATCTCATCGGATGCATATCCCAATTCCAGTCCTCCGTCAATGTCATCCATGTCAAGGGTGCTGATAACCAATGTGCAATCGCCACTCATAGAGGTAGGATAACAGTTGTAGGTGTCAGTCCCGCTCCATCTGCTGGGACCCATTACAACATTTTAGAACATATAGGGAATACTCCAACCCAAATTTCCATCCTGGATCTCCTCCGCACTTCACCCACTTATCAAGAGATCCTCAATTAAACCTTTCAAGAATCTCGTGTTCCCAGCGACATCAACCTCACTGAATTCCAAAACCTTGTCAGAAACCTATCTGCATCTTGTGGGGTCTCCTTTAAACCAATAGATGTGCCCTCAGAAGAACCCAATCATAATCTCCCACTTTGTATTGCTGTTATGGTTAAATATTTTTCCATCAAACAGGTCATGATAAATAATGGTTCGGTCCTAAACCTGTGTAGTCTAAAATTCATAAAATGGTTGGGTTGCACTGAAGCTGATATAACAAATGATGTCATCACAATAAAGGCATATGACAATCTAGAGCATACTTCTGAAGGATACATATCATTGCCCATTCAAGTGGGCTTGATTATCTAGGATACATTATTTCATGTTGTTGATCTTGACCTTCCCTTGAACACCCTTCTTGGATTCCCATGGATTCATTCTATGCAAACCGTCCCCTCCACTTACCATCCGCACAGATCCCAATCCCTTCACATACTACAATGCATTGGAAACCTCCTTTCCACATTCCAATCACTGTCTAGGGATCAACATTGGCACCTCTGTCACTAGTTCATCTCGAACCCATTCAGACCCATAAACAATCCTCTCTTCCATCGTTTCCATGGTCAAGATCAACAACAAAGGTTGTGGTGAGTATAGTTTATCTGATGCCTTCGCAGTTGGAGCACTACCAATTGATCCACACATTCAAGTCCGTCGACCTAATCTAAGCAAGATAGAACCAGAGATGACCAAGGTGCTACAATTCGGTTCTACCACTTTTATCTCAAAGGGTACTTTGACTGGCCATAAAATGACATCAAACATCAACCAATGCCTCTATAAATATCCACCACCCAAGGACACAAGTCACCTCAATTACTTCAAAGATAAGTACCCTGCAACTCACAAACCAGTGACAGAAAAATGGAACTACCAAGGAGGTGGCCTTGGTTATGAAGAGAAAGTAATGAAAGATCCTATTATACCTACCCGACTAGAAAATAACCTAGGCCTTGGCATGGGCTCTAACATGAATGGGGGCACCAATGAAAACATCTTTGCCTCTTGTATGTCCCTGGGTGAAGTTGCTAACATTGAAGATATCCTGGAAGAGAAAGTTGTGAGAGCCTACAATGATGTCTTTGACGATGAAACCTTCCTGGGAAATTTTTTCCTACACCAACTTTCCATTCTCTTCATTGACCTTCCCCTCTGTCATCCTGAACTCATAGACTAGGATCAACCAAGTGTCATGCATGTTAATGAGTTCCAAAGTGAGGATGCACTCCTAAGCTTCATAGGAGCAATTGAAAAAATCAATGACTGGGGGCAAGGCTCCACACATGTCTACAAACTAGACCCAAATGTGTACTTTGGAGAAGAGGAGAACTTTAGCCACAAAAATGAAATAGAAAATAAAAATAAAAAAGAGAAAAATTGATCCCTTAGCGAAAACCCCTCTGGGGTGCTATCTAATCATAAAAAAGTAAAAACAAAGGGTGTATCCTCTAGTGAAACCTCCCTGAGGTGCTAGAGGATGAAGATTCTCCTCTTCCTCTAATCTATGATTACATGCCTGAGAAATCATCGATTCTCATTAAAGAAACAAAACCTGTCAACCTGGGCACCAAACAGAATCCCGCCATCACATACATAGCAGCATATTTGACTAAAGAAGAAGAATGGGATCTTATCACCCTCTTGAAGGAATCCATAAACAAGTTTGCCTGGTCTTACTCCCACATGCCAGGACTAGACCCCAACTTAGTGGTGCATCATCTTGCAGTGGACCCAAAAATCAAACCTGTCAAACAAAAGATTAGAAAGATGCACCCTAAAGTGGCATTACTTGTCAAAGTGGAGGTATAAAAGTTACTCCAAGCCAAGATCATCCACACCATTGACTACTCTGACTAGATTTCTAACATGGTGCCCGTCTCTAAGCTTGATAAATCAATCAGGATATGTATAGATTTTAGAGATCTCAATAAGGCATGTCCCAAGGATGATTTCCCCTTGCCAAACATAGACATGATTGTGGATCTCATAGTAGGACATGAGATGTTGTCACTCACGGACGGATTTTCTGGATATAATTAGATTCAAATTATAGAAGAAGATCAACATAAGACAACATTCACAACCCCTTGGGGTACCTTTTGCTATAATATGATTCCTTTTGGCTTGAAGAACATTGGTGCAACCTATCAAAGGGCCATGACTGTCATTTTCCATGACATGATACACAAAATTCTTGAAGACTATGTTGATGATATCTTGGAAAAATTAGTTAAGAGGGAAGATCACCTCAATGTTTTGGAGTGTGTCTTTGACAAAATTGGACACTACTGCTTAATGCTCAACCCTAAGAAGTGTGTCTTTGGGGTCACATCAGGAAAACTCCTTAGGTTCATTGTATCCAGATGATGCATTGAAATAGATCCAAAGAATGTGAAAGCTATCATAGAAATGCCTCCACCAAAACTACTATGACAACTGCGTAGCCTCCAAGGAAAGTTACAATGTGTGCATCTTTTTATCTCTCAAGTAGTAGACAAGTGCCAACCATTCACTCATCTCCTGCAAAAAGATAACACATTCAAGTGGGATCCTTAGTGTCACTAGAGTTTCGATAAAATCAAAGAATACTTGGCTAATCCACCCATCTTGGTACCACTTGCACCTAGTTCACCACTCATCCTATATATTTCTACTACTTCCATAGCACTGGGGGCACTCCTTGCTCAGCTAGATGATGAGGGTAATGAAAGAGCCATTTATTACATTATTCTGACTTTAGTAGGTTATGAACTCAATTATTCATCTATGGAAAAAGCATGTTTGGCAGTGGTCTTTGCCACTCAAAAACTTTGCCACTATATGCTTAGTCATACAACCAAGCTCATTTCAAAGGTGGATCCTCTCAAGTATCTTGTCTCCATGACTACGCTCATAGGTTGAATGGAAAAATGGGTTATGTTGCTAAGCGAGTTTGATATTCAATATGTAGATAGAAAAGCCATCAAAGGCCAATTCATAGAAGATCAACTAGTAGAAGCACCATTGGTAGATGTATATCCTTTGGTCACAAAATTTCTAGATGAGCATTTGTACATGATAGCAGAACAACCTACTTGAAAAATTTACTTTTATGGGTCCTACATAGCTCATGGCGCAGGGGCAGGAATACTTTTTGTCACACCTCAAGGTGACTACGTCCCTATGTCATTCAAATTGGGATTTTATGGCGTGAACAACATTGTAGAATATGAGGCACTAATTGCAGGACTCTGCATGGCTATAGAATGGAACATCACAGCTCTACATGTCTTTGGCGATTCCCAACTCATCATCAAACAGGTTCTAGATGAGTTTCAAACCAAGGACGACAAATTGACGCCATATAAGCAGATGGTTGACAAGATGAAAGAGCATTTTCTCCATTTGCAGATAACACAAGTACCACACTTGCAGAACAAGGCTACTGATGCAATGGCCACAATTGGCTCCCTCCTAGAGATTCCTCACGAGTCTACACAATATGAATTCTTAGTTGAGAAACTTCATGCTCCCGCTTATGAGAATAATGAATTGAATCGCGTATGTGTCTTGGTCGGTCCCCAGTCCCTATGGTACCACAATATCCAAGTTTACCTACAAAATGGTATCATATCCCCTCATCTCACCATAACCCAACACCAAAACTTTATCTATAGAGCTTCCTGATACATCCATGTAGCCAACACCCTTTATTGTTGAGGCTATCACAACATGCTCTCTAGGTGTCTAGATGAAAATGAAGCCGCCGTATTTACAAGAGGTACATGCTGGAATATGCGGTGCCCACATGAGTGGCATGGTCATAGCCAAGAAACTTCTACATATAGGTTACTATTGGCCTACAATGGAACATGATGCTTGTGAGTTCATCAAGAAGTGTGTTCCTTGCCAACAACATGCCAATCTGATCCATGCTCCTACACATGACCTCAGACCTATTGCGCCTCCTTGGCCCTTCTCTTGTTGGGGTTTTGACCTTGTTCGTAAGATTACTCCCCTCTCTTCTGAAGGGCACAAGTACATAATCACAACAATGGAGTACTTTACAAAGTGGGTTTAAGCAATTCCGCTCACCCTCACTACAGGTGTCTAGATCTCCAAATTCATCCTCTACCACATTGTCTATCACTTCAACATACCCTTCACCATCTTCACAGATCACAAAACACCATTTGAAAAACAACACATCAGTGATCTATGTGCTCGCCTCCATATCCATCACCATTTCTCCATTCCATATTTCCTGCAAGGTAACGACCAAACTGAGGAAACTAATAAAATGCTCCTCAAAATCCTCAAGAAAGTTGTCAATGATACTGGTCATGACTGGCATCTCCAGATCAATCCCGCCCTCTGGGCATATCACACTTCCTATCGTACTCCTACAGGTACCACCACCTATTCCCTAGTCTACGGTGTTGAAGAAGTCTTACCAATTGAGGTTGAACTACCATCCCTCCGAGTATCACTGAGAGGCTTGGTTGATGATGAAGATTATCGAGTGGCACGACTCACACAGCTTGATCTACTAGATGAAAAGCGCCATCAAGCCTATGATCACTTGATTGTCTACCAAAATAGACTCAAGTGAATCTATAAAAAGACGGTCCACCCATGCCAATTTCAAGTGGGGGACCTTGTGCTAAAGGAAAATAAAAAACTGGGTACTAATCGAGAAAAGAAAGGTAAGTTTGAAGTCACCTGGCAAGGTCCCTATGTTGTCACTGCATTCTTCGGTTTTGGGGCATATCAACTCTCCACTCCAGAAGGAGAACCATTGAATGATCCTATCAACATCATTCATCTCAAGCGCTTCTATGCCTGACGGCTAGTTGTTCATTCTAGTTATATGAGAAAATGCATAAAAAGTATAAAAAAGTCCTAAAAAAATACAAAAAGAATGCAAAACAGTCCTTAAAAAATCTCTAAAAAGCAGAAACATGAAGCTGAAAAAATGGTTGTCCTGGTAAAAACCTGGCAAACAGGCACTTGGACAACATCAAAAACATCAAAAAGATCCAAAGAAATAAAAAAAGAAGAATAAAGAGAAAAATTTCATCCAATGGCGAAAACTTGGCAATCAGGCACCTTGGACAAGTATGCATGATGAAAACCTGGAAATAGGCATCACACATAGTGGACCATTCCATTATCTATCAAAATCTCACTCCCTTCCATCCTCCATCTCCCCTATCGCATCCACTTCCACCTGAATCTTGCCAGTATTCCCTGGCTGTTCGCACATCACACACACTAGTCTGAAATGATCCTCCTATCTCGTGTCCTGAGCTTTTTTGTACACATAATCTTGTATATTGTTGTCCATATGTTGTGCTATCTCAATCCCTGATTTTCAGTCCTATACATATTTCATCTAGTCTTTGTCTTAAGTTTTTCTTGTATATATCTCATGTCCTCAGTTGGTGTCCTTGCAGAACATGATCCAGTTACACTCTTAAAATACTATGTTTCTGCAAATTCCCTTTGACAACATCTTGGCTCTGCAATTTGATCGCAGTGCACCTTTGATCAAATAAGATTTATGAATCCCATCTTTCTAGAAATGGGTCCTTTGAGGATGTATCCTTCCTCTCATTGACCTAAATCTTGATCGTCATCATCTCTAGGTTCTTGTAGGATGTATCCTTCCTCTTAAAACTAATCAACCAACATACTAAACTATCACACGCATCAAAAAGAAAGATCCAATCAAATCTCGGCAGCAACATGTGTACATAATCACTTGTAATTGTTCGCTTGTAATTATTCATTCAGTTTGGTCCTTGTATATTTGTGGTGTATCCAGTCCTTTCACCATTGCACTAACATCCTGAGTCCTCTTCATGCTAATATTCCCTGCCTGGTCCTTCATAGTCCTCCTAGCTGGTTCATCAGTTGATCGTGACCATAAATTTCACTATAGAGCTCAATTTTTGCCTAACCACTATTCACAAATGACCTTCTTTAACCCCCCAGCCCCTCTTATAGCCCTTGTTGTCCCCAAAAACATTTCCGCTCCATTTAGCCCCCCTGTATATTTTTGTATAAATTGTTCCCGTTGTACAACCTAAATACTTCAAAAATCTCAAAAAAAATTAAAAACCACGAAAAAAAATAAAATTTCAAATATTCAAAAACCCAAAAAATTCCCAAAAAAATCAAATATTCTCAAAAATCTTGCAATAAACCATCATTTACTTCTGCATCACTCTTTTTTTCGCTTCTTAGTGACGTTTTGACTCCTGCACCTGCGATCATGTTTTTCACCAAATCAGTTTTGGCGACCGATTATCCTTGCTCCTCATTTTGTTCACAGCTTTTGCCAGCGAATATCTTTTAAACACATCAAATCCAATCCTTGCCCATTAGGATGCATCCTTCTGGCGTCGGCTTATCCAATCCTTCATCACACCCATCCTATTCATGGCAAGAACTTTGAACTGAATGACTGTTCGGTCATGAGGCCTTCTTTATTGATTTTATCTTTTTTTATCAGTTTAAACCTACTCACAACTACCTCAATTTTCTATATCTTGGTGCATTATGACTGGTGGGTACTGATACATGCGTCTTTTGCAGTGTGCTTTTGTTTGAGTGTCTAGTCCATGCAAAGGAATCTTGTCATCTATTTTTTCTAACACCTGATGCATACCTCCTATTCCAATATCAAAATCGGATGTGCTCTCCATATTTTTTACACAAATGGATCCCCAATGCTCCTTAGCTGCATTTAATTTCATTTGCATTTGCATTATTAGTTGCATTCTTAATTGCATTTTCAAAAGGCTTCTATTTCTTCTCTCCTCTCCCTTCCTCCTTCCTGTTGCATCCTTTTTTGAGAAAATCCCACAACATTATCTTTGTTGCGTTATTTTCTCGAGGGGGCACAACCCTGTATCGTCGTTGCTTCGACACAACTCCTAGAAACCCTCTTCCTCTAGGGCAACTTATTTTTCTTGTCTTTGATGTAACATCACTTGTGACACCACATCAAAGAGGGGCAAAATGTAGACGTCCAAAAATATTAATATTATTATTAATATTATTTTCCCTCTTATTCCTCTAACTATTTAATTTAATCAATTAAATAGCTTCATAGTTGGTATTTATCAATAGTTAAATACTATTCCAATGTATTTTATTTAAATACATTTTCCTCACAAAATCTCCTTTTTAATAAATTCATATTTATTAAAATCCCTTCATGTTCCTAATTCTTCTAAACTATGATTTATTCAAATCTAATTTGAATTATAATCTAAACCCTAGCTAGGAACCTATTAACCCAACCAGGGGACCTACCCTAAGCCTACCCTATTTGTACTCTACTCCCATCACCTCATTTTCCTAAACATATTTACCCACCTAACTGTCCTTTGATCATGCTTAAAGGGTGATTCCTAACCTTTTTAAGGCTAATGGAATGCTCACCCACATGGGGAAATTCTCTCCAAAATGGGCACCCATCCCTCTTAAATTCTTCTTACAAGTTTGTCTCCTGCTTGGAAATGTTGACCCACTCAACATTTAATGTTAAGTTTGACTCAAAAATAGCCATCCCTTCCAAGCCCATATGTCCAAAATGGCCACCCATTCCTCTTAAAATCTCTTTACTCCTTTGTCCCCCCACCTGGAATTCTTGAGCCACTCAATATTTATTGCTATATTTGACTCAAAATTAGCCATCCCTTCAAGCCTATGTGTCCCTTATGTGGCTCTTATGTAGATGCCACATAGATTCCACCTCTTCCAAGCTCTCCTCTTCTCTCCCAAAAATCTATAAATAGAGGCCTTCTCCTCTTCAATTTTCATCTCTCATTGTGCATTGTTATTATGCTAGAATTACTTTAGAGTTTCATAGCTTGTTTTCATGATTTTAGTCTTTAGCTTAAATCACTTATAAATCACATGCTAGGATTCAATTTGGTAAATGAATCATAGTTTCTAGCATATTTCATATCATTTTATAGTTTGATCTATCACCTTGAAGGATATTTGAGACTAGTTCTTCATACTAGTTCTTGAATCTCTCTTCTTGTTTATTAATCTTGCATTGCATTGGGGATTTTGATCCATTTGTGTGTTTGAGAGAGCACACCCACATCCATTAAAAATGAGAAAATCAAACAAGTTAAATAGGGTGCTTACTTGTTTTGGCTTAATATGATGTTATTTGGTGTTCTTTGTTGTTTTCTTTCTCTTTCATATCATTTTGAATTGATTATATGTGCTAATCCACTAATGTTTTATGTTTGAGCTTGCTCCCAACAAGTTGAAGAATTCCTCATACACAATAATTTACCTTCTTTCCCCTTTAGGGATCAAGATTTAGTGATTTATGGCACTCCTATAATGTGCTTTAATGATAGGGATGATAATCCTCCTATCTAGGATGAACCTTTGGATTTGGATATTGATTACTCTCTTCCTCATGAAGCCATTGTAGATGATCCTCCTATTTGGGATGAACCCTTGGATAAATACATTAATTTATCCCCTCCTCTTAAAGAAGCTTTGATACAAGAGGGTGATTTATTAATGGATGACATATTCATACATGATAGTGTCTCTTTTTCTAAAACATACTCCCCTTATGCAGACACTTTAGAGAAATAAGAAGACATTATAGATGCTTTACCTCCATTTGGGATTCCTTCTAGTGATGAGGCATTAGCGAAGAATGATATGAATTTCCTTAATTCTCTCCCCTTAGTGATGATCTTATGGAGAATCAAGATCCTACCACATCTCCTCCTAGGATGTCTTCTCTGCTTCCTTCTTGTGAATCTATTCGTAGTGTTGAGATAACTAACATGGTTTATCCAAAACCCTTGTTGACTATCCAAGGTTGTCCTCGCATTTCTATCAAAGGTAAACCTATGGAGTCTTTAGAGTATTTTAATGATCAAGATTCTATAGGTCATACCTATCATACAAGGAATAACCCTCAACCTAATCTGGTGGTTCCTACTTATTTACCACCTTTTCAACCCATTCTTCCTCCTCCACCCCATCTTCCTAGCTAGGAGTATGATTTGATAAACCAATTGCGCAATACCCCTGCCAAGATTTCTTTATGGGAGCTTCTTCAAACTTCACCTACCTATCATGAAGCCTTGCAAAAATCTCTAGAAAATCTTTCCACTCCACATCCTAATCAAGAGAACATCAATGCCTTCTTACAGTGCATGCATGCTACCCCAGGTCCCCCTGACATTGTATTTACTCAAAAGGATTTACCTTCTAAATAAGTTTAGAATCAATATGATGCTTTTATGGTTTCTATTACTATCAATAAGAGTATCATTTGTGGACCTTGATTAATAATAGATATGAGATTAATATGTCTAGCATGGACATGCTCAAAGAGATTAAAACCGATCTTTCAACAATTCAACCTGATAATAATCCTATATGTGGCTTTGATAATATTGATAAGAAAACTTTGGGCATCATTACCTTACCTATCAATGTAGGTTTGGTCATCCTAAATACTCCTTTTCATGTTATTCCTGGAACTCTTAATTATAACCTCCTTTTGAGTAGACCTTGGTTGCATGAGATGCACGTTGTTCCTTCCACCCTTCACCGTAAAGTCAAGTTTACTCACAACAACATGGTGTATATACTTCATGCAGATGATGCACCAAATCCTTGCTTGAATATTAAAACCCACAATATTCCTATTCCTAATAGTAATCCTTCCTCCTCTAATGCTCTTCCTAGAGATGATTGGGGAACCTTTGATTTTAATCCTACCTTTATTGGAGAGTATAAGGTTTCTGATCTTGATTTTATGAAGCCACAAAGAGAGTTTGAAGAACGAGATTTTTCTTCTACTTCTAATGACCTTCATAATAACTTTGTCACTACTTCTACCCAGTATGAATATGTAAAACCTACTACTGATGACATACTAACTACTGAAGTTCCATTGGCTCCTTCTAATATGGCTTCTTGTTATGGTCTTGGTTATCATTTACTAGTTAAACAAGGATTCCATGGTCAAGGATGTGGTAAGCATAAACAGGGAATTCAAATGCCCTTAAAGAATGGGGGGCATGAGCATTCTTATGGATTGGGATTTAATCCTCAACAACACATCAATGTTACCAACATCCCAAATAACACTTCAAAACATGATGACCTTATGAAGGAATTTGACCAAGAAGTTATTTTTCCTAAACTCCTTCGTGCTAAGATGAATACTAGACCTCAACGCAAAAATAAATGAATTTCACACTCAAAGACTCTTCCTTTTTGTTTATATCATAGATTTCATGATCACTCTACTAATGAATTTCAAGCTTTACATTATAATATTAGGCAGTTCATTGATGGTAAAGTTATTTATATATCATGTGGCAATGAGTTATATTTCAATCCTTTTTGTCTAAATAACATTTATGTTCCTATTATGGAGCTCCACATTATGTAAACAATGTTAGCCTAATCCTTGGGGGCTCATTTTATTGTATAGTGTTGTGAGCGATATAATAGTTCCCCTTTCATCCCTCTTCCTATGCTTGGGGGGCAAGGATGTCATCTCCTTCTTTTCTGTCTTTCCGAGATCCACTTTTCCCTTGGTTAAGCAATATCTATCTATTATGTGATAACCAATCATACATGAAAATATTGGTTTTCATTGAGAATGTATGTCCTTGATCATAACCTATTTCTTTGTTTAACATTGGGTTTCCATGGTTGATAAATCTTTCACCTTGGAAACTGAATAGTGTGCTATCCCTCACAAGGGTTACTTTTTCACTTCTTGCATGATATCGCTTTGCATTCATCCCTTCCATGGCCTCATAGGAGCTGTGACCTTCTTGTCTTGGACTAGGTGTTGTCTATGGATATTGTCTTGATGTTGAAGAAGGATTTATCCTTTTTCTTTTCTTTCCTTAACATTTAAAAAATAGTATGTATTTTTCCATCTTAAGGAGGGGGGCATATATATGGCCTCCCTCATCCTATATTATGCATTTTTTTTTTAACCATTTGTTTTTTAGCATGCTAAATACTCTGAAGGTAATGAACATAATTTTCTAAATCCTAAAGAGATACACATTCAATTATAATTCAATATGCTAAATCCTCGAAAGGTAACGCACATAAGTTGCTAAATCCTGAAGAGATACACATTTTACAAATGTGTTCCATGGTGATATAACGATATGGATCCATGGGTAGTTCATAAAATCTATCAGAAGATGCACTACATGCATACACAAATCCTCCAGAAGGCACACAACTTTATGGGATGACTATCAGGTGCTTTCTTGGTGGGCCATCCTATCCTTTTTGTGGTTCACAATGAGATACACATATCTTACTAGGTGAGATAACCACTCATCTCTCTCTCTTTCTATTTGAATGGCAATTTCTCTCTTATCATAATCTTAGGGTTGAAAAATACTTGAGTCCCTAGGGGCTTGAGGATTCCTTTGTCCCTTTTGATTTCAATAAGATTATATTTTCTTTATGATCTCCTTTACCAAGAATTTACATCGAGTCCATACTCTTGCTAAAGTGGGAGGCAAATGTATAGTCGAAAAATGGAAGGACTTCCATTATAGACTATTTTATCCCCCTGAGTAAGTGGTTTGGGGTCATTTCAAGTTCCTTGAATGGGTCTCTAACTTAGATCTGGCTTTTCCCCCTGTTCTACCCCATTTCCCACTTTTCTCCGACGTGTTTCTAGCATCCTAAACTACAAACCTAAGATTTTTAACCTCATGGTCAAAATAAACTTTTCTAGGTCAAGGTCCACCTCAAAATTGACCTAGGTAAAGGTTGACCTTGACCTTAAGCTAGGTCAGAATTGACCTTGATTCTGATCTAGGGTCCAAATTTCAAGATTCTGGGGTTTCTGGATGTCGGGCTTCAGAAATATTTAATTCCCACTTCCGGGTCGGCTATTTCTGTCTCCAAAGAAACAAATCTTAAATTATATTGAATATAGGTCCAATTCTAGGGATATAGGTATAATTTGAATTTAATTATCCTATTTAGGACTCTCTAGAAGATTGTGCCCTACATTCATATACAAGGAAGCCTTCTCCTCTCATTTTCTTGAAGACTTGAAGAAGTGAAATCTAAGTGTGAAGGACAAGCTAAGAAGAAAGATTTGAAGAAAGATAAATATCTATTGAAGCATTCATCTACTCTCAAGCAGCCAAGAATTCAAGCACTTTCAAGCACTCAATTCATCAAGGAGATCCATTGGTAGCCATTGAAGGATTCAAGCTCTGTGGAGCCCTCTTGTTGAAGATTTCTCCATCCACATCCAGGAAAGCCTCCTCCTCGTCCAAGATACAAGATTGGTGTTGAAAATCCAAAATAAATTGATTTGAGACATCCTACATAATAAATTCTACATTCTACATTCATTTGGTGCATGCAAACTTCTGGATCAACGGATTCGAATCCGCCGCAAGGGTTTCTTTACAAGCAAGGTGAATTCGTTTATTTACTTTTTTACTTATGCAATTTCAATTATATTTTAAGGTTAATTCCAAAACCAAGGTTTGACAAAGTCAAAACCCTCCCCCCAACAAACAAACCATTTTTCTTGCAGGGACAAGTTTAGAACATCTTATTGGAGTGCAAATTCGAATACCCTTTTTGAAAAACTTTCAGGATCTGGAAATAGATTTTATGTTGGACTGTGCAGGTCAAAATCAGAAATTCTAGGTCACAATCAGAACTTTTGGGTCAAAGGAGACATCCATTTCCATGTTAGAATCAACATTCTATTCTGGGTCAAAGGTGACATTCATTTTTGGATCAAAATCAACTTTTCTCATAAAAGAAAAAGATTTCTGGATTTTGTAGATCTCAAAGTTTCGGTTCAAGATTTTGGAAATCAATAGTTTCTCAAACCATTTGACAGGGTTTTTAGGAGATTCTTTTTTAGAGGTATGTACTTTTTATTTCTTCATTCCATTTTTCTTTGCAAACATTTCCAGATTTGCATTCCTTATCATTAAAATTAAATTTAAGGTGGATAATATGTGCATAGGGTCACTTTTATGAGAAAATCTCCATTGTTGTAAACCATATCCGTATTTTCCCTATACATAAGGTAAAAATTGCGGTGGGGATGAAACCCATAAAGCTTCACTATCTGTAGAATGGAAGGTTCCTGTTAGACCTCCATACAAGTTGTGATCTCTTCTAATTATCTTACCCTATTAGAAGTAACATGTTAGACTTGTTAAGTCTACTATGTTAAGAGATTTAAGTAACACAATGTATGTGTGCACTCGGTTAAGAGATTTACATAAATACTGTTAAGTCCACCTTCTTAAAGGATTTTATTTTTTTCTACCATTGTTAGAGAGTAGACAAAATATATATGACCTGATAGCTTGCAATCTTGAATTGCTGATTATAGATCCATTAAGTTCACAAAATATATATCACCTATTGTGAATAATAATACCTATGTTCTGCTTGGTAGCCTTGAATGTAGTTCTTCATAATTGAATTCTTGTTTATCTATCCTTCTACATGAAAAACTCTGTCTCATCTATAGATGTCCTTGGCAGCTACAATCATCTTTTACTTGATTGATTAATACATCTATATATACAATATTTTGACCTAATTAGGTTTCACGCCTTTCTTGAATAACTCTAAGATTAAAGGTTTACAACCTGACCTTGACCTCCTAGTTTGCATGAATACAATCAGTTAAAATAATTAAATCCATCATTTACGCTTTCTTGATCCATAAGAAATGATTGTCCAGCTAAACATAAAGCTATTCTAAAGACTACAGCGCGTTAGTTGACGTGTAGTTCATATATTCTTTTCCCAATGAAATGTTGTCTCTTAGTGTAGAATAGTGCTTAGTTGTGTCTCTGTAGACTGATGCTTAGTTGATAAACTATTTAGTGTTCAGAACATCTCGGTGACCACTGCGGTCAGTGAATGTTGTCACTTAGTGATCATGACCAACTAAAACTGTCTGTTTGTATACTAATGACAACTTCTGATCCTTTAAGGATTATCATAAAGGTGACAACTATCTTTGAAGAAGAAGCAAGAACCTCTAAAGAAACCTCAACTGAAGTGTTAAAAACCTCCAAAGGATCTGTTGGTTCCCAAAAGGTTTTTATGCTATAAGAAGCTACTAGTACACTCTTCACAAAATTCTATTGAGAAGCCAACTCCAATTTTTAATCTCCTTAAAGGATTGGACCAACTAACATGGATAATGATTCCCTCTATACTTTAGCTTTTGTAAAACCAAGGCGGGTAGACCTTTAATGCCCTCAAATACACACAATAAATCCATGAATACCATTAATATAAGAAGGAATCTCATGAAAGGCTCAATAGAACAAGATAATATTAAGTATGGGATAACTACTTATTGATCCTCAATTGTTATGGAGCATGAGATGGGTATGATGCAACAAAATATAACAAAAGTAAAGATATTCATGATTTAATCAATTTTGTTGTAGAAAGAAACAACATGAGTATAAAACAACAACATAATTGTAAAATCCACAATAGCTAGGATCAGTTCCTTATCTCATTAGGTATGTGAGTCATCAAAAATATTACTATCCTATAATAAAAAATTATATATGGCATATGATCTAAGAATATTACCTTACAATATTCTTCAACAACAATCTTAACCCAACGTACTTATCAAAATCCATGCACAAACCTAGTATATCTACAACTTCTATCAAGCATTTAATTGACCCCTTAGATCAAATCATGAAAGAGAATCACATATCTCACAACAAGGCACTAAATGAGAATAACTCTTTATTTTATTCCATTTAAAACGTGACTAATTTTTCACACTGGAGAGATCTAAATCATAAATATATTTCAATAGAACCCTTTCTATATCTCTTTCATACAATATCAATACAAACTACATACTCAAAAATTACAAAAGACTTAACATAAATTCATCTATATTTCTCTATGAAAAGAAATTATAATGCTTCTCATTCTCAGCTGATCTTACTACTAGAACCTATGCTAAATACAAACCCTACTGGAACCATCAAAATAGAATAAATCCCTTCCTAATTGATCTTGAAAATCCTTATATAAAACAAGGATTACAACAAGTTATGGATCAATCTATGACAAAAAACCTACTGCTCAACAACCAAAACATGGGAAGAGTGCCACCAGATAACAAATTGAAGAGAGATGAAAGAAAGAAGACTAGAGTCATAATATATCTATAGAAATAGAGAATTCAAGATTTTATATGCAATTTATTTCTCTTTCCCATGTACCACACTCTGTCCATCAACTCAACATCAATGTTATTTGATCTTACTTAAAAATATGATCTGTAATTGATTGCAAAGACGTGGCACTCATGGAAAAGTAGTGGATTTCTACTTATAAAATCCAACCAATCATCTCTCACCATTTTTCTTCCACCCTTAAAACACTTGTTCACTTTAGATCCATGGCAATATTTTTCTTCTTCCTCAAAAAATTCATGGAAAACAAACTTGGACACGTGGCTCCCAATTGCTATCTCTCGGCCCAAATGATGACTCTCTATAACAGCTCGTGACCTGGAGACAACCCATTAGCATTTCAGAATTGAGCTCTTGACTTGAGTATATTAAGTACTTTAAGTGCCACGAGCTAGAGACAACCCTTACTCTTTCCAACGTGGCAACATCCTGTGATTGTTGTCCATTAAACAAAAAACAATTGAATAAGACTTAACTCATAAGATGAGGCCCCACGTTATTTTGAAAACAATATAAATCAGCCATTGGGACCCACTTGTATAGTGTATTAGATAAAATCCTACATCGAGTAACTCAGCTAGTAGAATACAAGGCTTCAAGTTACTCGATATGAATACATCTTCTAGGACCCACCAAATAGCGTCGAGTAAAATAGATATTGGACAACTAGGGGAAAGCTCCTTCGATGAAAAAAAAATTTGATAAATGGAACTAGCTAGCTCTAGACACGTGGCAACATCTCACCAATTCTCCATCCCTGGAAGAATATTCCATCTCACTTAAGGATCCCATGAGCACCGTTCATCTCCCGACCTAGGCACGTGGCAGAATCACGCAAACTTGCCAACATTTTATGTTATATTCTTTAACCACTACGACCTTGAGACCAAGAGCCATGTGGAAATTGCTCTCTAATTTTCCATATGTTACTATTAACTTCCATATACCCTCGTGACCTCACAAAAATGCCACTCTCAAGCTCACATCATTTCCTCTTAACTGCCTATACAACCCGTGACCTGGCGACTAACCATCATCTTGAGGTCATCAATATTTTTTGTTACCTCCTTTGAGCATGGAGAGCTTGAGACAATGCCACTCACATCTCTCAACCCCTAACTGCCACTCGCCAAAGATCAGCGTGACTTGGTGACTAAATTTCTGTCTCCAACTCTCAGCTTTGATTGCTAATTGTTAACTTACCTCGCGAGCTGGCAACCACACTCTGTAAATAACACGCATCACAATATAACTCATCCTTGATCTTCCATGTCACTGCCGAGTCACCTTGGGCCCAAAAAATATTGCAAATTTTCATTTCCACATACCCCCACACTCGTGAAACTCCTGCCAAAAGATGCCAACCTTTTTGGCACTTCTTATGTCTAGGGTGATGTCTAAAAATACCAATTTACCCACTGAACTAACCAATGTGGGACATATTTCAACTATGACATCCCTTTCCCTACAGACAGCCTACCAGATTGCCACAACCCACGCAATCCATGATTTTGATGTAAATCTTAGTGTCAAAATAGGGATTTTCCAAATAGTACAGTTATATTTCTTATGCCTTCACCAAATTTTCAACAAACAAATGAGAGTGTCAACAATGGCTCCATCTAGGGATGTATTCCTCTTACAGGTATAATAAGATCTTAGATCTCTGGGTTGAGAAGAGCACACATAGAAAACCAAAAACAAGTTGCCTGGACTAGACAACTCAATTGAAAGTGAAACTAATTTAACTATGTAGAAAAAATTACCCCATTGTTCATGGACAAGAACCACTTCATAAGAATTAGGGATTTAAAAACTATCCATTAACTGGTACCTCAAGAAGATCATCTATCATGTCTTTGAGAAAATATGAAACTTCTCCCCATTTGATAGTAGAGTCAACTTATCTCTACCCCTTCGCTATCATGATTTGAAGAAATCAAACCATGTTTGATGGTCGAAGGCCACCAACCAATTTTTTCCTCAACTTGCCTCTATTGTAAACAAAGTTTTCAACTCCAAATACTAAAACCAAGCTGAGAATATCAATGTCATTTTCCTGATCAGATATGTTGAAATTCTTGATTAGCTCATGGTACAAAACACTATAAGCACCTATGTCAAAATTAGGCATAATCTAAAAACACTGATAGTCATGTGGCATATACATTTTGCACTTATTAGGTAAAAATAATTACGACCAAATGCAATATTCATCATTATCTAACATCATGCCACATTCTGGAAAATCATCATCTAGGTGAAAAGAAAGGCACTCATACTCTTCCATATAGCTGGTATCATCAAATTTACTTTGATCATACTTTGCATGTCAATTTCAGAGCGCTCAAGAGAGCTTACCTACAAATTACACATATCATGCGAACGAATATGAAGTGTATGGAAAAAAAGAGATTCATACACAAGCATTTCATATAACTAAAAAAATTTAGAATTCAAAGCATCTTGCACATACAAAGAACATGTATCATCAACCCTCAATGGTTCTGTTGTCACTGAGGTTTTCACCCTTGCTGAAAGCTTCTCTAACAACAACCTAGTGAAACATGGAATCAACCTCCAAGCTGTGGGACTTGAACTACGAGGTTGAATCTCCGGAGAAGGCCGGCTTCCTCTACTATCAGGATGCACCTAAAACTATCTCTTGCAAGGAAAAGGGAGAAGGAGATGCAGAAAACCAAATTACTTGAAAAGGGAAAGGTGATACACCAAGATAGGGCCTACTTTCTTCTACCTTGAAACTGCACTACACATCCATATAACTCAACTAACACAAC
>MU225982.1:687216-719853 GCA_018584345.1 Thuja plicata
CTGAATAGTCGTGCACACCTGTTCACCTATACTTCTCTGCAATAACTGCCTCTCTTGTCCGTGAACAGTGCATGGCCAAGTGTTCTCCTCTGTCACCGCCTAAGACTTCTTCTCCCTTCTCTTGGTAGTTCTAGAAACTCAGTCATAACTCTGTTCTTTCCTGCAACACACTGAATCTCATCCTGTTCACCGACATTGAAACAAAACTATTTAAATGTCGGCAGACTGCTCTGTTCATGACCCTTGTGACTAGAAACCCCTTCTAATCAAATCTGGAACATGAGCAAACAGAAACCATGGCTGTCGAGCGTTCTCCCCTGTCATCTTGCCGCCAGAACTTCAAATTCAAAATCAGGCGACCACGCGACAACGGCTAGTCTCTAAGTCGCAGAACTCAGTCATTAATCATGGTCTAATCTCACGACCCAGCGACACTGTGCTTTTCTTAACTCCTGGCCAACCTGAGTTACTTCTGGCGACATCCCGACTACCTTTTTAATACTTCATTGTTATCGCCAAGTCGCCAGATGCTCATGCCTCTTTTCAAGATAACAGGTTCACTGAAAATTTGTAAATCTAAATCAGACACACAATCTGACTTATCATCCCAAATTGCACTTAAATTCATGCCAAAACTTTGAAGAAAAGACTCATTCAAATCGACATACTTCAGATATTCATTAGTCAACAATTTGAAAAAAATTTCACTACTAAGTGAACCATTATTTTCATCTACATCCTCTTCTATATACTGAGAGTAAGAATCACCTTCATAATCACAAGGGACATCATCACTCATGGACTCATCTCTGTCACTTTTACTTCCATCCCTCTCATCATCAACATCAGTAGGATCAACATTATGTGCCACTTCAAATTTAGGATCCTCAGTCATTTCTATCCACCTCTTAACATATTGAATAACTTTGAGCTTCAAGGATGGAGACCAAGTAACTAAATTGGGCACACAAGGCCTAAAAATAAATCAAACTAGATGGATTCTTGAGGTTTGAGAGAAAAATGTACTTCACTTAGTGCAGTTATAAACCTCCTATAAAAGAGAAAATATGATTCTCCCTCCATTCTCTTCAATATCTTCCTTAGTGTCAGTATTATTTGTTCCTAGAGCTAATGCTTCATAATATCTATATCTCCAAGAACCTCCTCAAGATATTGAAAGGACATCTTAGATCCAAGATAAGCTAGATCTATCAAATTTATATTCTCTTCCTCTTGAACTTTATCAAATAAATAAGTCTCCTTTGTAAGGTCAAGAGGAGGAGGTACACCAAAAGAACTTTGGTGACTTTGACTTCTACTCTTGCCTCCTATGTCTGAACATAAATGAGACTAAACCTATGATATTAAATTTGTGTTCACATGTGAACCATCACTCTGATAATACATCTCTAATTGTTTAAACAAGCTCTCTCACATAAACCATGCAGCTATACATTTCTAAAAATAATACATACTTCTAACATAATACATAAACTAAAATTATCTCAGAAGTATGTAACACCCAACTACCATTCTTTCCCTCTCTTAGTGTTGAAATCACTTAATAGGGAAACATTATTTACAATTGATTTTCATGGATAAATATTTGACTCATGAAAATAAAAATACCTGGAGTATTTTTAGTGACTGCAAATAATGATATATTTGAAGTTACCTTCACATCTCCATTAAATTATTTGCTAGAGTCACCACCTCTTTGCAGAGGACAAATAGTTTGAATAGATCATACCTCTTCACAACTAAAACCTTCTTAAAAAATAGCAACATCACAACACACCCATATTCAACAATATGACCTCATATGTATTCCTTTCTTGACCATGTAATTCATCATAAGGGCTCAAATCTACTTCATTTATACTCCAAGTCCACTGGTTCTTTTTATTTCTTCTCAAAGAGTGCACACTGGTGAAAAACAGAGATCTCAGAGTTTCAACTCACAACATGTGAGATTTTGTAAAATATTCATGAAACATGGACAAATCTAGACAGGACTTACATTGAAAGACAAAATAAATTCTCATGCAACATTGTATGAGAAGTGATTCACTTGACAAGGAGATAGGAAATTTCATAACAAAATTTTGAATCTATATAGAAATGTGGCTTGAATCATTAACAAGACAAGGAGAAAGCTCAACTATGAATCTTATCAATGCAACAATTTATAATATCATCCCCAGTAAAGCCACCATTTTGTTGGTTCCTGAAAAAGGGTTTACGCTAAAAGAAGCTACTAGTACACTCTTCACAAATTTTATAGAGAATCCAACCCCAATTATTAAAATTCCTAAGAGGATTGGACAAATTGACAAGGATAATTATTCCCTCTACACTTTAGGTTCTGTAAAACCAAGACGGGTAGACCTTTAATGTCCCCAAATACACACTAATTTGATAACTAACATTAATTAAGAAATCTCATAAAAGACTCAACAGTAACAAGAGACTCTTAAGTAGGGGCTAAATACTTATTGATCCTATATTTTTATGGATCATGAGATGGGTACAACTCAACAACATAAAACTAAAGTAAAGATATTCATGATTTAATCAATTTTGTTACAGCAAGAAACAACATGAGTTTGAAACAATATAGTCAGAAAATGAAAGAACTTCCATTTTAGACTAGTTTAGCCATCCGAGTAACTGGTTTGGGGTCATTTAAAGAACCTTCAATGGGTCTCTAACTTGGATCTGGCTTTCCCCCTTGTTCTACCCCATTTCCCACTTTTCTTCGGCCTGTTTCTGGCATCCTAAACTGCAAACCTAAGATTTTTGACCTCAGGGTCAAAATCGAACTTTATGGGTCAAGGTCAACCTCACCCTTAACCTAGGTCAAGATTGACCTCGACCCTGACCTAGGTCAGAATCAACCTTGATTCTAACCCAAGGTCCAAATTTCATGATTTCGGGGTTTCTAGATGTCGGGTTCCGGAAAGGTTTAATTCCCGCTTCTGGGTCAGCTGTTTCGGTCTTCAGAGCAATGAATCTTGAAATTATATTTAATATGTCCACTTCTAGGGATATAGGTATAATTGGAATTTAATTCTCCTATGTAGGCCTCTCTAGAAGATTATGCCCTAGATTCATATATAAGGAAGCCTTCTCCTCTCATTTTCTCAAAGACTCAAGAAGTGAAATATAAGTGTGAAGGACAAGATTTGAAGCAAGATTTGAAGCAAGATAAATATCTATTAAAGAATTTATCTACTCTCAAGCATCCAAGAATTCAAGCACTTTCAAGCACTCAATTCATCAAGGAGATCCATTGGCATCTACTGAAGGATTCAAGCTCTATGGAGCCCTCTTGTTGAAGATTTCTCCATCCACATTCCTCCAAGCCTCTTCCTATTCAAAGGTCCATTCAAGATTGGTGTTGAAGATCTAAAAGCAATTGATTTGAGACATCCTACATCCAAAATTATACATTCTACATACATTTGGTGCATAATACTTTTGGATCCACAGATTTGAATCTGCCACAAGGATTTCTATACAAGAAAGGTGAATTTGTTCATTTAATTTGTTTTACTTATGCAATTTAAATTATACTTTGAGGTTAATTCATAAACTAGGGTTTGACCAAGGCAAACCCCTTCCCCCAACAAACAACCCATTTTTCCTGTAGGGATAGTTTTAGAACAGTGAATAAAAGTGTAGATCCGGATACCCTTTTCAGCAAACTATCGGGATCTGGAAACAAATTTTCTATTAGAGATTTTGGGTCAGAATCAGAAATTGTGGGTCAATGGTGACATTCATTTCTTGGTCAGAATTGATATTTTGTTCTGGGTCAAAATCAGAGATTCTGGGCTAGAATCAGAAATTTTGGGTCAAAGGTGACATTCATTTTTGGGTCAAAATTGAGACTGAGTCAACTTTGGAAAAGATTTTTGGGTTTTCTTTGTCTCTACGTTTCTGTTCCAGATTCGATTGTAGATTTTCTAGAAACTCATTATAGACACCTAAAAACAACATCCTTCAGATCTATAGCATTTTGAGGTTAGTACTTGTCTTCAATTCATTTCAATTAAAGTTTTTAATCTTCCTAAATCTATCACACACTCTCTTCTATAAAATGGGAGTTAGGGTTTTTCTCTTTATCCCTATCCTTAATAGGTTGATTCATTTATGCATTGATCCTTTCTTTAGGGTTAATCAATTTGGATCTTCCCTTTATAAAATTTGGGATTAAGAGGACAATCTTACCTTCTTCACTATTTCTACAACACAAACTAAATTTATAATCATCCATTTTCACATCACACATAACATAACACATTCATTTTTATATCTTACAGAAACAACAACAGACTTGTAAAATCCACAATAGCTAGGATCAGTGCCTTATCCCATTGGGCATGTGAGTCATAAAAAATATTACTATCCTATAAAAAAATTTCATCTATAGCATATGATCTAAGAATATTGCCTTACAATATTCTTCAACGATAATCCTAACCAAGCCTACCTATCAAAATCCCTGCACAAACCTAGAAAATCTGTAACTTTTATCAAGCATTTAATTGACCCCTTAGATCAAAGAATTAAAGAGAATCACATATCTCACAACAAGACACTAAATGATAATATCTCTTTGTTTTATTCCATTTAACTAATTTCGTACACTGGAGAGATTTGAATCAGAAATATCTTTCAACAAAACCCTTTCTATCTCTGTCAAACAATATAAATACAACCTAAAAAATCAAAACATACAAAATACTTAACGCAAATTCATCTGTATTTCTCTATGAAAATAAATTCATCTAATGTTGGTTCCTAAAAAAGTGTTTACACTATAAGAAGCTACTAGTACACTCTTCACCAATTATATAGAGAAGCCAACTCCAATTATTAAAATTCTGAAGGGGAATAGATAAACTGACAGGGATACTGATTCCCTCTGTACTTTAGGCTTCAAAAAACCAAGCCAGGTAGACCTTTAATGCCCTCAAATATACACACTAATTAAGCATAAATATCATAAAATACTCAACACTATCAAGAGAATACTAAGTAGGGGATAATTACTTATTGATCCTCTATTTTTAGGGAGCATGAAATGGGTACAACTCAAAAACATACAACAAAATTAAAGACATTCATGATTTAATCAATTTTTTTGAAGCAAGAAAAAACATGAGTCTGAAACAACAATAGAATTGTAAAATCCACAATAGCTAGGATCAATTCCTTATCGCATTGAGCATGTGAGTCATCAGAAATATTACTATTCTATAATAGAGTTTCATCTATAGATATGATCTAAGAATATTGTCTTACAATATTCTTCAACAACAATCCTAACCCAACCTACTTATCAAAATCCCTACACAAACCCAACAAATATGCAACTTCTTTCAAGCATTTAATTGGCCCCTTAGATCAAAGCATGAAAGAGAACCACATATCTCATAACAAGACACTAAATGAGAATAAATCATTTTTATTCCATTTAAAACATGACTAATTTTGCACACTAGAGAAATTTGAATCAGAAATATATTTCAACAGAACCCTTGCTATCTCTCTCATACAATATCAATACAACCTACAAACTCAAAACCTAATAAAGACTTAACACAAATTCATCTATATTTCTATATGAAAATAAATTACAATGCTTCTCATTCTCAATTGATCTTACTACTGGAACCTATCCTGAATGGAAACCCTACTGGAACCATCAAAACAAAACATAACCCTTCCTAAGTGATCTTGAAAATCCTTTTATAGAACAAGGATTGCAACAAGATATAGATCACTTTAGGGAAAAAAAATAACCTACTTCTCAACAACAAAAACTTGGGAAGATCCCCACCAGCTAACCAATTGAAGTGAGCTGATAGAAAGCAGACTAGAGTTGTAATATATCTATAGAAATAGATAATTCAAGGTTTGATATGAAATTAATTCCTCTTTCCCATGTACTACACTATGTCCATCAACTTTCCATCAATGTTATCCGATCTTACTCAAATACTTGATCTGCATTTGATTTCAACGACCTAGTGCTCATGGAAAAACATTGGATTTCTACTTATCAAATCTAGCCACTCATCTCTCGCAACTTGTCTGTCACCCTTAAAACACTCTTTGGATTCAAACCCATGGAAAAAAATTTCTTCTTCATCAGCAAAGTCATGGAAAAAATACTTGGACACGCAGCGCCTAGTCACTATCTCTCGGCCCAAATGATGGTTGCCTATAAGAGCTCATGACCTGGAGACAACCCGTTAGTAGTTTAGTATCGAGCTCTCCACTTGAAAATATTTAGTCCTTTAACTACCACGAGCTTGAGACAACCCTTACTCTTTGAAACATGGCAGTATCCTATGATACTTGTCGATCGAACAAAACAACCATCAAACAAGACTTAACTTATAAGCAGAGGCCCCAAGTTATTCAAAAAAAATAGAAATGAACCACTGTGACCCACTTTTCAAGTGCATCAGATAGAACCCTGCATTGAGTAACTCAGCTAGTAGAATACGAGGTTACAAGTAACTCGAAAGAAATATAGCTTCCAAGACCCACCAATAGGTATCGATTAAAATGGATATTGAATAACTAGGGGAAAGCTCCTTCAATGAAAAAAAAGTTTGATGGATGGCAGTAGCTAGCCCAATAAATAGGGAAACATCTTGTCATTTCTCCAGTCCTAGAAGAAAATTCCATCTCACCTCATGAGCCCACAACCACTATTCATTTCCTAACCTAGGCACCTGACAGCATCTTGCAAACTCCCCAACATTTCATGCTATCTTCTTTAACAGTCGTAACCTCATGACCAATCACCATGTGGCAATTACTCGCTAATTTGCCAACCGTTACTGTTAACTACCATAGACCCTCACAACAAAGCCACTCTTGAGCTCACAACATTTCCTCTTAATCATCCACACAACCTACAATCTAAAGAGTAACCGTCGTCTCAAGCTTGCGAACCTTTTATGTTACCTCCTTTGACTGCCACAAGCTCGAGACAATGCCACTCACCAGATCACAATGCCTAACCGTCACTTACCACAGAGTGTCACGACCTGATGACCACACCCTGTAACTCCCACGCATCTCAATCTGACTCATCTTTTGTCTACTATGTTACCGTCTAGTCACCTCAGGCCCACAAAATATTACAAGTTGTCGTGTCCACATACCCCGCACTCGTCAAACTCCTGCCAAAAGGTGCTGATATTTTTGGAATTTCTTATGTGTTGGGTGATGTATAAAAACACCAAGTTACCCGATGACCCAACCAAAGTGGGAAATATCCCAATTGTGACATCCCTTTCCTTGTTCACGCACTACTAGATCACCACAACCTGCGCAATCCATGATCTCGGTGTAAATCTCAATGTCAAAACATGAATTCTCCAAATAGTGAAATTATATTTCTTTTGCCTTCACCAAATTTTCAATATAAAATTGAGAGTGTCAGCAGGATTACAATCATTTGATATCTTTGTTGAAGAATGAAGAAACATAGTAGGATCATATGAGAAAGGTTGATTATCAATATCTATATGTAACTCCCAAATATAAGTCCAAAGAGCATGAGGGCAATCAAAATCAACAATAGAATCCAAGATGTCACCATCAACATGCATAGTAATAATTCCTAAGACTTGAACCCTATTGCATTTCCCATAGTCTTTCTAACAAGGTGTGCCAGGTAGGGGAACAAGATTATACAAATATGGTAACAAATGAAGCCCAAGTTAAGATGGGTAATGATGCAATCTCTCCATTGCCTATAGTTACCCCTCGTTAATATGATACAATAAGAATGACATGTATAAATCATAGATCCCACTAGTACAATTATCCAAAAATGCATAGATAGAACAAAAAAATTCAAAATCTAATAAGTAGAAAAGGCACCTTAATTGAATGAGAATAGCTGGTGGGTAGGGTGTATAAGAGTGATTAATGATTGATCAGTGCTGGAAGTCACCTCTTTTGATCACAATCATAAAAAAAATGTACTTCTCCATGTTTTTCATAATTTTTTGAGATTATGTCGAAGTAGGTTCAAAGCCTATTGTAATCCACACAAACCACTTTAAAAATATTTGTGAAGTGGGCTTAAATAGATATCGATCACAAAGTATATTGCCTTCAAAAAAGAGAAGGGATGAAACCAATAATATTATTTTCCAATAAATATCACTATCAAAGAAACTCCACTAAATATCATGCTATGTTCATTAAATATATCATTTATTTGCAATGTATTTCATAGCTCTTAGATAGATCACGACCCTCATTACACCAATATAGTGTTGGGATATGAAGCCCAATGGTCACATGACCATTCATCTTCTCCCATCTCTTCATATTCGAAGAGCTTTCTATAAATGAGAGTGTGCAGTCTATGTAATGTATATTGTTGATTAAATTATTATAAGCGACTCCCTGTTTGAGAGTGGATGTAGGTAATTGTCGAGCCACTATAATTTTGTGTTCTTGTTATGTTCTTTATTTTTTTGTAGTTTCATTTCTCTACTTGTTTAAAATCTACAATTGGTATCAGAGCTTAGGTAAGGTTGAGAAGAGATGGAATAAGATGAAGTTGATTATGTCATTGATGGATTTCTTTGAAATTTAGGCTTGGTAGAGAATGATGTTGTGCCTACGAAAAATAAGAAAATTTACCATGTGGATTGGTGGGATGGCTGGGAAGACAAGCCTAAATATGAACCAAAAGAAGACTTTGAAGATGTCATGTTTGAATTTAGTGCAGTTATTGAATGCACGGGTGATGTGCAACATACAAAATCTATCATAGAAGAGTTTTGGAAGAGGGAAAAGGTAGACAAGACTGGCAAGTCTGTAAAAGACCTAGTGTTAGTCACTTATGACATGGTTTTTCTTACTTCTGGCTTCACCCTTGATGATCTGACTATTTTTGCTTCCAGAGTTTAAAGGATGTTGTATTTGGGTTAATAAGAAGCACCTACCCCTGGGGAAGGAAAGTTTTAAAGAAATGAGAAGCTCGTTGTCAATTCTAATTCTTCCAAGGAAGATGAAAGGATGCCTATGAAGGAAAATTTTCAAGATGGGATTTTTAATATTGAGCTGCGTGATCGTTTCATTCCTCATGGAAATGAGAATCTTAAAGGAAATGAGGGAGATGAAATAACTATGGGTATTCATGACCCCAATTTGGAAGATGTGCCATTGTAGAGCATGTCAATAAGGAGACTACAAGTCATGCCCAATGGTGACAATAATGAATCTGAGCAGCCTCCAAGGCAGTATGATCGACAAAGTGATACTGGACGAGCCTTCAAAGTTAAGAGAGATAGAGATAGGAGAGGAAAGTATGGTACTCCTACTGACTAAGGATTCAAGCAAGAACTGGATGAGATAACTCTTGTAGAAGAAGTAAAAGAGGAGGAATCTCCAAATAACCAAGAGTCAAATAAAGAAACTCTTGAAGTGGAATCAAAGGAGAAGAAAAAAATAGAGCACTCCAAATATGGATCTTGGCTTTAGAATCTCCAAATACGACTCTTAGCTTGTGAGTAGTCCCTATGATTTGGTATTCATTGTAAGTAGTGAATAATCCTCTTCCGCAACCCCTTCAAACTGAAAAGGAATGACTCATGGATAGCTCGGGCGAAGAGCTGAGATTGGTAAAAGAGAAATTTGAAAAAGAGTGGGAATTTCCTACTCAGAAAGGAGAACAAACCAACAAAGAATTGACCCTTGTTGAGGAAGAAACCTTATGTGAATACTTCAAATGGTATGGTGAAGTTGCTGATGCAATCATAATGTACGAACGCAAACACACTAGTGGTGTGTATCGATCTCTGCTTGTGGTTCTTGCAGCAAATAATTGTTTTGGTGAAGAGCCAAACATACAAGATAGCTCAGCTATGCAATTCTATGAAAAAGAAGCCAATAAACTAATGTTTGATGTCCTTAAATGAGGACCTACATGCCAGGAAAGAGGTTTAGTAGAGGCAATGGATGAATCTGTGGAACTTTCTCCTGTGAAAGAAACCGTGTTTGACATTTTAGGAGTGCAATAGGGATTTGATGATGGAGCTCTAGCCACAGAGCTTTTAAGGTTATTACAAGAGCCCATTAATTATTATGCTAAAATATACTTTAGTAATTGAATTTTTTGACTAGAGGCAGCCCATGTGGTAGAAAGAATCTTGATGGGTGTGCTGAAAAATATAATAGATGCATACCTTGTAAATTTCATTCCAAGGAGGCCCAAGGCTAAGGCTCTTGAGGTTATTGTTGATGGGACTTTGGTGACCGGGTCCGCCAATAGTCATAAGTTGTCACCGGGTACCGGGGTACTGGCCAACTCTGCCTGCAAAGGTTTTCCAGGGAAATGAGATTCCTTGGGCCTCCAAGCACCTGGGTGTCGGGTCATGACGGTGCGGGGCTCAGTTAGGAGATGTGATTGTTTTCAAGGGGGATAGCTGGTTTCTTCAACTCGTTCTCTCTAGGGATTCAGGAAGGTGAGGTTTCTCCAAGAATTCTACACTTAGCAAATAAATCAAAAAAGATCTTGCAGGGTTAGAAGTATTCCATCTACTTATAGTTATGTTTAAACATCCCATACATCAATAATGTTCTAATATACTATACTAAATACCAAAGAAATACACAACCATCAGTTCATATTTGATCAGTAGCAAGGGAAAGGAGGTTGTTAATCTACTTAAAATATCAGAGTAGAAGACATGAAGAATGTTCAACATAAAATACCATTAACTTAGAAGACAAGGTGCCAACAACATCATTGCAAGAACCATCTCTTCCTCATTAATATTCCTTCCAGCAAGCACTAGTGCGTAGTACAATGGTGCCTCCAAGGGAGCATCTAACTACTGAACGCTTAAAGACCAAGGAGAATTGACCTCTACAACTTAAAAAAATACTCTTCTATTACTGTGGACTGCAAAAACATCAATTTTTCTGACCCTTGGAAAAGGGCCAGACTTACTATTTATACACATTTTCATCCAACCCTAACCCTAACCCTATTTTACATTGCACTGTACAATAGAATATATTATCCAGGGGCCGGTACTACCTGTGCCACCCTACAAAAGACCTTGAGATGGAATAGGCCTAACATGTCAGAAGAATGAGACAAGAAGGTGGAGTGGAAGAATCAGCCTCGAGAAGAGAGCCGGGAAAGAGAAAGAAGAAATTTGATCCCCTAGGGATTGAGGCTACATGCCTCATAAATGGGAAATGCGGCACCCTATCTCCAATGTGTCAAGTGTATATCCAAAGTGGTGCCTCGAGAAGACCATCTATCAAAAAACCAACTATTGATCTGACATTCCTTGATGTAGCCAACTACCCTCTGACAGTCTTTATTAACCACTTTTGAAAGTGACCGGTCAGCCTCAGGGACCGGGACACGGGTCACTTGAAAGAATACAAAATTTAGGATCCGGGACTCTGGGATCCGAGAACTTACATTCTGAAAGAATAAATAATACAAAATGTTTGGGTTTTCTCAAGCCTCCAGAGAAACTTTATTGTTTCTTGTTGTCATTGAAGGTTTGGAGGAGGCGGGAGATTCCATCCTCATCAATCTCTTTGAGGCCGGGCCGCCTGTATTTGGCCACCTCAATTTGTTCCCCTAGCTTTGGAACATTATTCTTAAATTCATCAGCCATTTTTGCAAAATCATGGCCACTAAGGATCATATGAGTTAATCTCGCCATTTGAGTCCTATCTACTCCCTCCAGGGATTAATATCTGGACTCGATTAATTCATTGAAATTACCCAAAACATATTCCTTCGGAGTGCATGTGTTAGTGCTGAATGGGTCAGCTCCGGAGACCTTTGTGACAAAAGCCTTATACATATTTGAAGAATACTAGACCACGTTGATCTTATCATGCAGAACCCCTTCTAGTTGCTTGAGCACCTCCAATGTGAGGTCAAGTCTGGAGTGCTGGGTACTCACAAAATTGAATGATTCTTCCCCTAGGATCCCAGACTCAGAGACCATTTCTTCCCCAAGGCTGAGGAGTTCTTCTAGTTCTACCTTCCATGCCTCATATTTTTCCATATCACCCTCCCATATGTTAATGATAGTTTTCGCCTGATGCAGAATGTGTCGAGCCGCATACAAATCTGGGAGGGTGGATACTAGGAAGCGTCGGGTGTTTCCTACCTGCAGAGTGACCCACTCATCGACCACTTGGGCCTTCTTCTTCATCACTCATAGGGAGTCTATGTCACTCTATGGTAATGGTGCATCAGATGTGGAGGCCTCTAGAGGAATGGCACTAATAGGCCGGGCCAGCTTAGTAAGCAATCCCATAAGGTTCGTTGTCTTTTCATTTTCCGCTTTGAACCTTTGGGCCTCCTTTTCATATCGGGCCTCCACAGCTATGGTTGCCTCTTTTAACAGGTTCACTTCACCCTATTTTCCTCTTTTTCCTAGTGATATCTCTCTGATATCATAATCTTCAGCCTTGATGGTTGCCTCATCAGCATTTGGGGGAAGTGTTGTAACAACCGAAACTGTTTCTCCTCCCGGCCCGGTTCGAAGAGTATGAACAGTATGGGCTTTCTTGGACTTTGGTGGGTCCTGGACTTGAGCCATCATTTCAGCTAGGGAGAGGTGAGCTCTAGGGGTGGATGGAGCTTTTCTTTTCTTTCTTTCAACCAACCATTGAGGCGGCAGGGGTGGCTTATTTGCCAAAGTTTGTTGTTTCAGTTCTTCCCTGGTGTCCTGTTGTTGTTCCTCCTTAGTGGTGTGAGTCTCGCCTGCCCCTTTCTCTTTGTCTTGGGCTTTGTCGACAACATTCCCCCTGGTGACATTTATTTCCTTTGCCTTGTCCTCTGTATTTTTAGCTTTGTCTGGACCCTCATTTGCTGTCCCAGGGGTTTCCTCCTCTTGTTGTTCTCTTTGTTCTTCAGCCTTTGTCGTTGGGATTTCTTCTTCTATTGGTATATCCTTTTGCAATGGGGGAGGTACCAGGACAAGATTTAACATTTGGGCTGCAGTTATTTCCTGCCCAAAGGTCACTCTGGGGAGTGGCATTTGGAATGTGGCGGCTGAGGTTACAGTTTCTCTTGTAGGTCTGATTCCCTCAGCGAATGTCATTTGTCCACTCTGCTCCTGCTGGTCCATCCTCGTATCTTGTATCCCTAGGATTTTGGAGGCGATCTCCTACTCTATCTACTTCTCTTCTTCCATTTTTTCCTCTTGCTCTTGTGCAAGTCTTTGTTCCTCAGCTTCCTCTTGTGCTGGGACTTCAGCCTCTATTTGCTTGATGTCCCCCTGTAGATTACCGAACTCGTCGGTTGCAAAAATATCATCAAACTCATCCTGCGGAGGAGGGTTGGATGGGACATTGGTAGGCTTTGGTTCCCTTTCTAGCTCTGGGGATTCAGACGAAAGGATCTCAACTTGTGGGGTCTGGGGCATCCCCAGCTCCAGCTCTGCCTTAAGCTTCTGGATAAGCCTCTTCTTCCTCTGGGTAACTAAGGGAGGCCCCGCATCCCTTATTGCCGCTTTCTCTATCGGGTCCACCCCTGTTGCCTTAATCATCAAGTCTGTTAGTGAAGGGGAGGAGGGAGGATGAATTGGATCGGCCATAAGCACCAGAGTAGCCAACCATGTGATTAGATTCTCTTTCATTTGCTGGGAGGCTGCCTTTGATTGCCTTATTTTTTCTTTGATGGGGACTTCTTGTGAGGTTGGGGTTGTCGCTATTCTTTTTCCTTTATCTACTCCCTGTGAAGAAGTCCCAATCCCTAGAGTCAACTTTGGTATCGGCTGGGCCGCCCGGCGGACACTCCTGGGGCACACCTTTTTGAAGTAGAGGTGGCTACATTCAACTACATTGCAAGTGACCTCTTCAATCGTGGGCCCTTCTTGGGCATAACAATTCACTGGTGGAAGGGCCAATTTATTGATCCCCTTTTCTCTATACTGGGGATCCTCCGTGGATCCAGTATTCGAGAAGTCTTCTAGGAATCTCTGGAGCTTTAATCTCTCCATCATTCCTACGGTCATTCTAACATAATGCCACCCCCGGACTTCCACATCACCTTGGAAATATTCCTAGAATTCCTCCATATGATACTGATGGGGCTCTGAGGCCCGGGGAAGTGCCATTGCAATCTTGTCATGCGGATCAAATTCTTTCTGCGCCAAGTAAAATTTTGCCAGGTTATAGCATTTAAGCTCATTATCCACCTCTTTTGCGGCAGCCAGACTGCATGAATAATTCCCACAAGTGATTGGGAATGGAATATTTGATACCTTCTTTAAGGCAAAGAGTGCATGTAGCTCCATTATCTGCCTGCAATATTCTAGGAGAATTATCTTGTCCCGGCAGTGTTTGGGCAACAAGTAGGGTTTCCCAGAGAAGCCGGTCACCCTAATGTATGTATGTTGTTGAAGTTGTATATAATAATATCTATAACTCTAGACCAAATTCATTGCCTCTGTGGATAAGCAGTATCCTACGTCCCGGGTGGGTGTGAGCAGGTGGTAGTAAACAAAGGCATCGTTTACCTGACAAAAGCTGGGGATGGTATCTGAGGGAAGGTGTCCCAAGGGGCCTTCTATCCTGGGCCAATCCTGAGTATGCCCTCTATAAGTAACCATCTATAAGTGGCCCAGAGAACAAAAGAAGTCATATAAAACTTCTTCTTCTTGGCCAGTTGAAGGAACTGGGAGTCCACATGGTTGGAGATTATGAAAGCCCAGTCAAAATACTCCTCGCCCGTGCTGATACCCAACAAGAAGTAGTACATCCACCCAGACAATTGTCGGGCATGTTGTTGTCCGAAGACCCAGCATAAGGCTATCATCCCCATTTTGATACTTTCTTTAGATTCGTCCCTAGAGATTTCTAGCTTCATCCTCTTGGGATCCCTCTTCGGAGTCTTTAGCCAATGATTGTTCATGTATATATGGGCCACCTCCTCCAACTGAGTGAATTGGGCCAAGGCATCTGACCGCAAAGGCCACTTGGACAAATTTAAATGCGTGCATAGGACATAAATGAAAGTCAGGCTGTTTACAAAGGAGAGAGAAAACCACCTGTTTGAAACCGGCCGAGAGCCAAGTTTCAACCAGGTGGTATTCTACACAGAGCGAGCTCATAGACTAGAAACTAGCAATAGACGTAGAATGATAAGCTTGCTAGGATACCAGGCGGGATACACACAGAATATATACTAAAGCTGAAGAGTATATACATACAGACCGGAAGGATATATAACAGATATACATCAAATTTACATATATACAAAAATTGCAGAGCGGCTACTCACAAAAACTAGACAATGTATAGAATACTTACAACTTTCTACACCATCTACAAACTTGACTACATCTACACAGAGGGAAAACAACCCTCTAGCAGAGCCAACCCACCAACGGGCAGAAAACCAGAAAGAAATGCAACACAGACAACAAAATGAGACAACACAAAAACAAAACCAGAAAGAAGGAAATCTGAGTGGGAGGAAAGGCACCCACCTGAAAATGAAGAAAGGCAAGGAAAGGAAACTGCCGCGAAAGCTCTACAATAGCTTCAACTGTCAGGTGGTCACGACTTATCACCACAAACCACCCACAATTGTTCAAGAATGCTTGGAATGGTTAGCACTGGATTATTGCTAGATCACTGCAAATCACTCTTAAATCGCTCTGATTGCTCAAGTGTTTGATCACCGTAAATGTGAAAATGACAGGTAACTTCTATTTATACCTGCGGTAAAAAGCTAGTCACCTTTCCTTCTACAAACTCCAAACAGATAGACCTCCAGACTCCGTGCCCAGGGATTCCATGCGATGATACCATCTTAAGGAAAGAAGACATCAGGGAAAATAATCTTGGAGTCTGAAATCCAGCTCCTGACAAAGGATGACCAACTCTAGGACTGGGTCCCAGAGTCACGAGAGACCAACAAAAAAAAATAACACTGCGGGGAAGAAAACCTCAGAGAAGGAAAACAAAGGAAACAAAGAAAAAAAGACAAGGCAAGAGCCAAAAGAAGAAAGCAAAAAAAAAGGGGGACCCAACATTTTGCACACAAAATGTAGGGATGGGGATGTAGGGCATAACAAATGGTGACTATCTGGGACAAATGCCTTAGCGCATTTGAGAACTACAAAATCTTTGATTAGCAAAACTGGAACAAGTCGCTATTCAAAGTATCTTACATGCAAAGAGTGATACGTCTGAGAAAGTCCGGCCACACGGGGTCTATTCGATGATCTTTTCATCAGTGGTGGAGTGTGTGCTTTGGAAGGAAATCAAGCCGATGACCTCTGGGAGGAGTAGAGAAGAGGCACTAAGTACATCAAACCACAAAGTCATTAGATTTTCTTATTTCTCCCGGAGACCGGAGCTTCATCCTGCTTCCCTTTTCTTGTTATCTTATGCATTTTTGGGTGGGAGGGCATTACTTCTTTCACCATCAAGCTTAAGCTTAGCTAATTTTAATGGTAGTAATTCTTTCACCCTTCCACCTATTTTTATATGTTGAATGGGGGATAAAACTCTAGACCCAGAAAGAATATTTTAAAAGTTCAGACTTATGTCAACCAACTAGTACAGTTGATCTACCCTCGATGTGTCTGATTACTTGTTCCTTATTTTTATTTCACTGATTGCCAGACTTCCAAAAATAAACGTAATGAAGATTGCTCAAAATGTACCACCAAACTTGTAAAACAGCTCCGGAAACCAGACTGATTCCATCATGCTAAAGATAGATTCTTAAGTTCACCATGCTATAGACATCATCCCAGAGATGAGAGTTTACGCAAAGCATTCCAATCCTCACAAGAGTGAACAAAATGTCGGAACCCGAAAAGAAAACAAAAAAAATAAAAATGAAAACCACCAAGAAAAGGACTACCCTGGAGGACAGCCAACAAGGCTATTTACAAGGCAAGGTACCTCCCAACAAGGCACCAGGAAAGAAATATTTACAAGCGAAGGACTTTACATAAAAATACAATTTTGGGAAAACTTACCTTACTTGAAATAATATTTGAGGAACTGTCTATTGACGGGCAATGGGACAGGTTCTCCGGTCATGGTGTTAAGGAAGTAAGTATTTACCCCACAGATTTCTAAAATTAAGTATGGCCCGAGCCAGAGCCGTTGGAACTTGGTGTGTTTACCTTTCTTTTCTCGGGCCTTGTCCCACAACAAGACCAAGTCTGAAATATGAAAAGCCTTGTATTGGGCTCTGCGGTCAAAATATCATTTTACCACTGCTTGATGATGTGTGAAATGTTCAAGGGTTGCGTCTTGCTGTTCTTCCATCTGGACCAGATTTAGGAGTCAAACCTCCACGATGTTATCCCGATTGCTAAATTCTTGCATAAACTACAAAACTGGGATATGTAAGTTGATTGGGAACACTAGGTTCTAGCCATAAACTAGATGGAATGGGGATGTTCCCAGGGTGGCCTTAATTCAGATGCGATCCACCCAGAGGGTGAATTTAAACTTTTGGTGCCAATCCTGGGGGTTCTGTTCTAACAGGTGTTTGATCACTTTAAGTAGGTTTTTAATCGTGGATTCAGCAACACCAATCCCCTGGGGTAGTAGTTGTTGGAGAACCTCAGAGTGATCTTTCAATTGTAGGTCCACTCAAGCAATTACGCCAAAGAAAATGCTGGACCATTGTCACATACCAAAGCAAAGGGTATTCCAAACCTTGTGACGATGTTTTCTTCTACGAATTTGATAACCACGTCTGTCATGTTATTCTTGCAAGGTATAGCTTCTGACCACTGGGTGCAGTAATCAGTTGCAATTAGGATGTACTAGTGGTTGGCAGATGAGTTAGGGTTGATTTCCTTGATAAAGTCAAATGCCCATTGGGTGAAGGGCCTAGCCTTGAAGACTGGTTGTAAAGGCATAGCCAGGTTAAGCTCACAATGCATTGCAGTTTGGCAAGTGTGGCACCTCTCAACGTGAGTGTGGACATCTTTAAATATACAGGGCCAACAGTATCCCACCCAAAGGATCTGATGGGCAGTGGCATCGGCTGAGCCATGCCCAGTCCCAAAATACATGTGGAATTCATCAATCATCTTCGTAGCTTGGTCTCTATCAATACATCGAAGGTACACTCCCTCGTAGTTCCTGTGGTAAAGCGTAGAGTTTTTTATCATAAAGTGAGTGCTTTTCATCCGCAAGGCACAAAATTTATTGGGAGGTAACCCCTCCAGGCATTTATTATTTAGTAGTAGGTACACCAGATCGGTATACCATGGGTCTCGAGTGATGGACTCCATTGTGTAAGTTTGGCATTCTATGTGGGGAGTCTCTTCTGCCATCGCTCGACTTATTCCCTAGCCTCAGACTATCTTCATGGGCTACATTTCTAAATCATATTCCTAGAGGATGGCCATCCATTTCCCCTGTCTTTCACCCAACTCACTCTGCATCAACAGAGACTTCACGGCTTGGTCTAGGACGATAGCATGAACCTTACTTCAGAGAATGTAATGCCAAAATTTCTTCACGGCCTGAATGAGAGAAAAGGCCTGCCTTTCTAAGGATGAATACCAGGCTTTGGCATTCTTAAAGGGGGAGCTAATGAAAGCTATGGGTCATTCTTCCCCTTCAACCTTTTGAGTTAACACTACCGCGGCAGAATGCGGTGATGCAAAGGAGTAAATGTAAAATGGAAGGGAGTAGTCTAGACTAGCCAGGATAGGTGCTTCCATTATTGTCTGTTTGATTTAGGCAAATGCCCGCTTTTCTTCAGGACTCCACTCAATCTTGGTATCCTTTTTTATCATTTCATTGAGTGGTTTGACTATCTCGGTGAATCCCGTGATGAACCGCCGGACAAAGTTGATCTTTCTGAAGAAAGACCACATCTCTCTCTTGCTGCAGGGCATCTGTAAGTTTAGCATCGCTTCAACTCTCTCAGGGTCAATGGATATGCCCTTCTTGGAGATGATATGCCCAAGAAAATTCCCTTTTGTGACCCTGAATATGCACTTCTTGGGGTTGAGGGATATTCCATACCGGTGACATCTCTCACATATTTGAGCGAAATGGGCGGAATAGTCACGCCTGTCCCAGAAAAAGATGGTCAAATCATCCATGTAAATGATTATGCACCAATTCACAAGGCCCTCGAACACGATGTCCATAGCCTTTTGAAATGTGGCCCTTGCGTTAATCAAACCAAAGGGCATCCTCCTGTATGCAAACGTTCCCCACTTGGTGGTAAATGCTATTTTCTCTTTGTTTTTGTACTTAACCATGACTTGGTTATACTCGGAGTACCCATCCAAGAATGACATCATTTGGGATCTATTTACTATCTGTAATACCTCATCCAACGCGAGGAGAGGGTGATTATCCTTCTTGGAGGCCCTATTCAAATTTCAAAAATCCACGCAAAGGCAAATTTCACTGCTCTTCTTTCTCACGGGGACCAGATTGGCAACCCATGTAGTGTGCTAGATTGGAAAGATGATCCAGGCTGACAATAATTTTTCCACCTCTTGACAAATTAGAGGCTCGATTAGTGGGTTGACCAGTCGTTTCTTTTTACGAAAATGCTTAGCGTCAGGTTTTAGGGGAATAGTATGAGTCATAATGGATGTGTCATATGTTTTCAAATCCTCATATCCCCATGCAATTACTTCTATGTATTCTCGGAGAACCGCAAGAATCTTCTCCTTCTCCTTAGGGGAGCAGGAGGTGCCAATGTGTATCAGCATTTCTTCACCGAGCTGGCCGATGTTCACTTTTTCAAATTTTCCTCCCTCAGAGGAGGATGACATCTTTTCTCGGCCCCGAGGGTCTGAGTCAAAGATTCGTTCAAACGTGACCATCCCCTTTGGGATGGTGTTAGTAGGTACTCCATGATCCCATCATCTTTGTCACCCTGTCCAGTATCGTCATGGTCTCTTTCTTCCACTATTTGATCCTCAAAGACACCAACATCGGCCATGAAGGCTAGGATATGTTGGTCATCCTCAAAAATCTGAAAGTGGGTGACATTATCTGGAATAGACAAGGTGGGGACCATCTCAACTGAAAATCTCTAGAGTCGCGAGACGACCATGGGCTCAAGTGTGCTGGCAGAGACAGCAAGGGCATCTGGGACATAATTCCACCACCGGGGAATGAGATCAATGCCAAAGGCATCAAAATCTTCAATAAGGCTCCAAGCCTGATTGCAGTATGTGGCCAACCTTTTGTCGTGACATGTATACTGACTCTGAACCTATTTGACAACCAACTTTGAATCACCTAGGGCCCGGAGGTGGGTGATCCCTTTCCTTAATGCAAACAAGAGTCCGAGGACTAGAGCCTCATACTCTGTAACATTATTGGTGCAGTTGAACTGCAGTCTGTAGGATGCGAGGAAGGATTTCCCTCATGAGTTGATTAATTCTACCCCAACCCCGCAGCCTTGTTTGGATCAGGACCCATCAATCTTGAGGGTCCATAAATCATTACTTGTGTTCTGGAGCTGGGGAGAGGGAGTAGCCTTTGGATTGCTTCTGGGAGACTTAGGAGGAGCTTCCTCCTGAACTGTTGGTGTATGGGTGAGGTTTACCTCTAGAGGAGTTTGAATTTGGGATTCCCGGGGAGATGGCACTAAAGGAGTGCATCCAATAGGAACACTGGGCTTCGGGGAATCAGTTATGCATTCTCTATTCTGGAAGTCATCGATGTGCCGGGTAGCGATGGAAAGACAGAGTCCACACTCTAGTTCTGAATGTTTTTGATAGTGTGCTCGGCACCAAGTGCTAGATAGGAGTGTAGCGAGGGTCGTTGCGGCACCCTGAGAGTCAACTTCAACTCTCAACTTTTCTTCTAGGTCATGGGTTCTCTGCAGAACTATGGGATCCTCCCCGAGGGTAAAATTGAATGTTAGGATTTTAAAGGGTTGGTACACCCCGAGGGAGGTCTCAAAGAAGAAGACCTCACTAACCTTCCCGACTCCGGTAAGGGCCTACTTCATTCAGGGCTCACTCTCAACTCGGATCTTGTTTGATTCTCCTTCCCAAGGGAGCCATAGGTGGGAGAAGTCAGTCAAAAAGTATCCATTCAAGGACTTAGACCAATTCTAACTTAATATCATCCCATAAGTCTCTAGGATGTCCACCACTTGGACGTCAATTATGCTGGCTATCCTAGGGTCCTAGATAAGCTGTATCCAGACATTCTTCAATTCCCCCACCATTTTCATTGCAGTTTTGTCCAATTGGATCACTGTGCCATTAGATGGGGTGGGATGGAATCCGAGCTTCTATCATATGGATAAGGGCATGATGTTTCCTGAAGCTCTGGAGTCTACTAGGTGTTTGTGTACATTTTTGCCTTGGATATTTAGGCCTAATAGGAAGGGAGGATCTTTGTTGTTTCCCCGGAAGACAGCCACATTGGCGTCCTCAAAGGAGACAGTCTTGGGCGGGCGACTGACAGCTTCTGGGTTTTCCAAGAGCTTCAGAAGAGACTTATTCAGCTTGAGACAATTTAGTAAAACCTCCATCAGGGTCATGGAGGTGGTGGTCTACTCTAACACCCTTGTAATGTCAAATCTTCCTCCCAGGAATTGGTGACCTCCCTCAGCCAGGTCTTTCGCTTGGTTAGAGCTAGAACCTTTTAGAGGGGCGGGTCAATCAGTTGTGTTATCTCGGGGAGGAATGTCCCTGGTGAGAGGTGTAGGCATGTAAGCTGGTCCTTTACCAGCCTGACTCTGGGTATTATATGTAGTCCACGGGTTGGTGAAGGCATTAACCTCAAAGGGCGGGATTGATTCATCAAAGAATCCTTGCAACTCAGATTCTTCTTCATCTTCCCCAGAAGTTTTGAAGAAGATGGTCTCACAGGTGAAGGCACTATGGGTTGCCTCTTGCACAAGAGGCTCTGGGGAGTAGTATTATGTGATTGTTGTCTGTCCAGCTGGGAGATCATGATGACCTTCTCCAGCGTGGCACAATTTACCTCATTGTGGGAGCTTGTGTCGTGCAATCTACACCAGTTAGTCATGGGCTGGAAGTCTGTGACTGGTGTGAAATGTGATAGTCCAGCACCACTTTGGTTGGCATTTTGGTTCAGAGGTGGGCCTCTGGTCTTCACATTATTGTTCCATTACTATTGATTAGGCCAAGGACCAGTGTTGAAGTTTCTTCCCTCGGTGTTGTTTCACTGGCCGGAGAAGATATTCCCTCTCTAGGAATTAGAATTCTAGGGTGTATAGGACCCTGCCTTCAGCTGACCCATGTCCACAGTCAGGGTAGAAAACATTCACCAGAGGGATTCAACCTCGGTGGTCAACTAAGTGTTTGCATCATAGTGTGACGGTTGTTGCTGTTGGTTTCCCGGGAAGGCAGCAGTATTCGCCAGAGTTGAGGGCTGCAATCCTCCAGCCACGCATGACTAAAAGAAAGGCACTTCGAGTGGTTGTGTCTGAGGTTGTTGTGCCTACTACGGTTGATTCCAAGGGAAGGCTTCTAGACCTGGTATTGCCTGAGTCTATGTGGGGTAAACGTACTGGGCCTGTTGGTCTATCAGCGGTGGTGGGGGATTCATTGCCATCGCGGGGGAACCCATTGCCAGACTAGGGTTATATCCTCTGGCATACGCTATTCTGCCGGGGATCATGTTGAAGGGAGTGCTTTTCCCAATCCTTCCTGGGGACTTATTGAGACCACGGGACAATTCTAAGGCTAGGTTGTAAACCTTTGCCAAAGTATCCCGCTCACCCGCGATGATTTTTCTCCAAAGGAGAGTGGCAACGAAGGGGTCCATCACGTTAAGATAAGTCTGTATGATCACTTCTGGGGATGGAATAAAAGGGCACGTGCACCACTTCAAGGTGTGTTGGAACTAATGGTTGAATGTTGCAAGAGGTTCATTGGGTTCCTTTCTAATGGAGATGAACTAGCTATGGGACCAGGCTGGGTCCACATGTACGTGAAAGGCAGCCAAGAAGGCATCCTCCATGTTCTGCCAACTGTTGATGGAATTGGCAGGAAGGTTTAGGTACCAGTTCAGCTCACCCTGCCCTAGGGACAGGGGAAACATTCGGGTCACAACATCTTCATGTTGAATCCAGTGTCGGTTCATGGCATCCTTGTATGCTTGTAAATACTCTTTTGCGGTTCGTGAGCCTAAGTGCTCATATCATGGGAAAATATTCTCCAAGTGTGAGGGTAAGTCATTGGTTGTGCTCAAAAAAGTTCCCATTGGGGACCCGGTGTTACTGAAATATGCAGCCATTAGGGGAACTAGATTTTGAGTGTTTTGAGCACTGATTCCCGGGATTGTCTGAGAATTTTGGATATTTTGAGGTGTACTAGATCCCCAGACAATAGTGGTTGGTGTGGTTTTTGGGGTCCACTTCTTTCGAGCAGGAGGCTTGAGTTCAACAAACCTTCTGGGGTTTGGGGCTGACCTAAGGATTCTCTCAAATTTCACTGGGGAGAAAGACCCAATCCCACTGAAGGCTTGACTCCTAAAACTATAGCTTGGGGAACCCTCAGGAGGTATAAAATTGGAATCTCGAGAGGGGGATGAGTTCATACCCTCCTTCTAGCACCAATTTCTATTGACAGGACTTTGGCAACCACATCCGCCAACAGTCATAAGTTGTCACCGGGTACCGGGGTACAGGCAAACTTTGCCTGCAAAGGTTTTTTGGGGAAATGAGATTCCCCGGGCCTCCAAGCACCTGGGTGTCGGGTCACGGTGGTGCGGGGCTCGGTTGGGAGATGTGACTTTTTTTTAGGGGGATAGCTGGTTTCTTCAACTCATTCTCTCCAGGGATTCAGGAAGGTGAGGTTTCTCCACGCATTCTACACTTAGCAAATAAATCGAAAAAGATCCTGCAGGGTTAGAAGTATTCCATCTACTTATAGTTATGTTTAAACATCCCATCCATCAATAATGTTCTGATATACTATACTAAATACCAAAGAAATACACAACCATTAGTTCATATTTGATCAGTAGCAAGGGAAAGGAGGTCATCGTTAATCTATTTAAAATATCAGAGTAGAAGACATGAAGAACGTTAAACATAAAATACCATTAACTTAGAAGACAAGGTGCCAACAACATCATTGCAAGAACCATCTTTTCCTCATTAATATTCCTTCCAGCAAGCACTGGTGCGTAGTACAATGGCGGTTCCAAGGGAGCATCTAACTACTGAACGCTTAAAGACCAAGGAGCATTGAGCTCTGCAACTTAAAAAAATACTCTTCTATTATTGTGGACTGTAAAATCATCAATTTTGCCAACCCTTGGAAAAGGGCTGGACTTACTATTTATACACATTTTCATCCAACCCTAACCCTAACCCTATTTTACATTGTACTGTATAATAGAATATATTATCTGGGGGTTGGTACTACCTGCACCACCCTACAAAAGACCTTGAGATGGAATAGGCCTGACATGTCAGAAGAATGAGACAAGAAGGTGGAGTGGAAGAATCAACCTCGAGAAGAGAGCCAGGAAAGAGAAGGAAGAAATTTGATCCCTTGGCGATCAAGGCTACATGCCTCATAAATGGGAAATGCGGTGCCCTATCTCTAATGTGCCAGGTGTATATCCAAAGTGGAACCTTAAGAAGATCATATGTCAGAAAACCAACTATTGATCTGATGTTCCTCAGTGTAGCCAACTACCCTCTGACAATATTTATTAACCACTTTTGAAAGTGACCGGTCAGCCTCGGGGACCGGGACACAGGTCACTTGAAAGAATACAAAATTTAGGATCTGGGACTTCGGGATCCGGGAACTTACGTTTTGAAAGAATAAATAATACAAAAATTTTGGGTTTTCTCCGGCCTCTAGAGAAACTTTATTGTTGCTTGTTTTCATTGAAGGTTTGGAGGAGGTGGGAGATTCCATCCTCATCAATCTCTTTGAGGCCGGACCGCCTGTATTTGGCCACCTTGATTTGTTCCCCTAGCTTCAGAACATTATTCTTGAATTTATCGGCCATTTTTGCTGCATCATGGCCACTAAGGATCATACAAGTTAATCTCACCATTTGAGTCCCATCTACTCCCTCCAGGGATTGATATCTGGACTCCATTAATTCATCGAACTTACCCAAAATGTATTCCTTCAGAGTGCATCTGTCAGTGCTGAATGGGTCAGCTCCAAAGACCTTTGTGACAAAATCCTTATACATATTTGAATAATACTGGACCACATTGATCTTATCATGCAGAACCCCTACTAGTTGCTTGAGCACCTCCAATGTGAGGTCAAGTCTGGAGTGCTGGGTACTCACAAAATTGAATGATTCTTCCCCTAGGATCCCAGACTCAGAGACCATTTCTTCCCCAAGGCTGAGGAGTTCTTCTAGTTCTACCTTCCATGCCTCATATTTTTCCATATCACCCTCCCATATGTTAATGATAGTTTCTGCCTGATGTAGAACGTGTCGAGCCGCATACAAATCTGGGAGGGTGGATACCAGGAAGTGCCGGGTGTTTCCTACCTGCAGAGCGACCCACTCATCGACCGCTTGGGCCTTCTTCTTCATCGCTCGTAGGGAGTCTATGTCACTCTATGGTAATGAAACATCAGATGTGGAGGCCTCCGAAGGAATGGCACTAATAGGCCGAGCCAGCTCAGTAAGCAATCCCGTAAGGTTTGTTGTCTTTTCCTTTTCCGCTTTGAGCCTTTGGGCCTCCTTTTCATATCGGACCTCCACGACTATGGTCGCCTCTTTTAATAGGTTCACTTCATCCTATTTTCCTCTTTTTCCCAGTGATATCTTTGTGATATCAGAATCTTTGGCCTCAGTGGTTGCCTCATCAGCATCTAGGGGAGGTGTTGCAACAACCACAATTGTTTCTCCTCTCGGCCCTGTTAGAAGAGTATGAACTGTCTAGGATTTCTTGGACTTTGGTGGGCCCTAGACCTGAGCCATCATTTTGGCTAGGGAGAGGTGAGCTCTAGGGGTGGACGAAGATTTTCTTTTCTTGCTTTCAACCAACCACTGAGGTGGCAGGGGTGGCTTATTTTCCAAAGTCTGTTCTTTCAGTTCTTCCCTGGTGTCCTGTTGTTGTTCCTCCTCAGTGGTGTGAGTCTCACCTACCCCTTTCTCTTTGTCTTGGGCTTCGTCGACAACATTTCCCCCGGAAACATTTATTTCCTTTGCCTTGTCCTCTTGTTGTTCTCTTTGTTCTTCAGCCTCTGTCACCAGGATTTCTTCTTCTATTGGTATATCCTTTGGCAATGGGGGAGGTACCGGGCCAAGATTTAACATTTGGGCCACGATTATTACCTGCCCAAAGGTCACTCTGGGGAGTGGCATTTGAAATGTGGTGGCTGAGGTTACGGTTGCTCCCGTAGGTTCGGTTCCCTCAGCGGATGCCATTTGTCCACTCTGTCCCTGCTAGTCCATCCTCGTATCTTGTATCCCCGGGACTTCGGAGGTGATCTCCTGCTCTATCTCCTTCTCTTCTTCTATCTGTTCCTCCTACTCTTGCGCAGGTCTTTGTTCCTCAGCGTCCTCTTGTGCTGGGACTTCAGCCTCTATTTTCTCGATGTCCCCCTGCAGATTACCGAACTCGTCAGTTGCAAAAACATCATCAAACTCATCCTACGGAGGAGGGTTGGATGGGCCATCGACAGGCTCTGGTTCCCTTTCTGGCTCTGGGTAGTCAGAAGAAAGGATCTCAACTTGTGGCGTATGGGGCATCCCCAGCTCCAGCTCTTCCTTAGGCTTCTAGATAAGCCTCTTCTTCCTCCGGGTAACTAAGGGAGGCCCCGCATCCCTTATTATCGCTTGCTCTATTGGGTCCACCCCCGTTGCCTTAATCATCAAGGCTGCTAGTGAAGGGGAGGAAGGAGGATGAATTGGTCTGGCCATAAGCACTGGAGTAGCTAGCCATGTGATTAGATTCTCCTGCCTTTGCTGGGAGGCTGCCACTGATTGCCTTATTTATTCTTTGATGGGGACTTCTTGCGAGGTTGGGGTTGTCGCTATTCCTTTTCCTTTATCTACTCCCTACGAAGAAGTCCCAGCCCCCGGAGTTAACTTTGGTATCGGCTGGGCCGCCCGGCGGACACTCCCGGGGCAAACCTTCTTGAAGTAGAGGTCGCTGCATTCAACTACATTGTGAGTGAACTCTTCAATCGTGGGCCCTTCCTGGGCATCCCAATTCACTGGTGGAAGGGCCAATTTATCGATCCCCTTTTCTCTATACTGGGGATCCCCTGTGGATCTAGTGTGCGAGAAGTCTTTCGGGAATCTCTGGAGCTTTAATCTCTCCATCATTCCTGTGGTCATTCTGACATTCATCTTGGCAGTCTTCTCAGAAGTCCTCCATATGATACTGATGGGGCTCTGAGGCTCGGGGAAGTGCCCTTGCAATCTTGCCATGCAGATCAAATTATTTCTATGCCAAGTAAAATTCTACCAGGTTATAGCATTTAAGCTCATTATCCACCTCTTTTGTGGCGGCCAGACTGCATGAATAATTCCCACAAGTGATTGGGAATGGAATATTTGTTACCTTCTTTAAGGCAAAGATTGCGTGCAGCTCCATTATCTGCCTGCAATATTCCAAGAGAATTATCTTGTCTCCGTAGTGTTTGGGCAGCAAGTAGGGTTTCCCAGAGAATTCGGTCACCCTAATGTATGTATGATGTTGAAGCTATATATAATAATGTCCGTAACTCCAGACCAAATTCATCGCCTCTGTGGATAGGCGGTATCCTGCATCCCGGGTGGGTGTGAGCAGGTGGTAGTAAATGAAGGCATCGTTTACCCGGTAAAAACTAGGGAAGCTAGCCTCCCATTGTATCTATGGAAAGTGGTCCCAAGGGGCCTTCTGTCCCAGGCCGATCCCAAGCACGCCCTTTGTAAGTAACCCATTGGTGTGGGGCTGTTGTTGTGCTAGGGCCCAGAGAACATAAGAAGTCATATAAAAATTCTTCTTCTTGGCCAGTTAAAGGAATTGGGAGTCCACATGGTTGGAGATTATGGCAGCCCAGTCAAAATACTCCTCACCTGTGCTGATACCCAGCAAGAAGTAGTACATCCACCCAAAAAATTCTCGGGCATGTTGTTGTCCGAAGACCTAGCATAAGGCTATCATCCCCATTTGGATGCTTTCTTTAAATTTGGCCCTCAGGATTTCTAGCTTCATCCTCTTGGGATCCCTTTTTGGGGTCTTTAGCCAATGATTGTTCATGTATATACGGGTCAACTCCTCCAACTGAGTGAATTGGGCCAAGGCATCTGACTAGGTGACTACGACTGGTTTGTCAAATTTGGGGATCCCCAAGCCCATCTGGAAGGTATCAGGATCGAGGGACACCATGGGAGTAGGGTACCCTGTTGGCTCCGGGGCTGCGAGCATAACAGCCTGGACAGATGTGTTGTAGTGCGCCACAAGAGTGAGAATGAGCTCTGGTGTCTGCACAGAGCACGGGAAACAAGCTGCCTTGAGAATATTGGAGTTCCTGATTTGAATGGCCAATGGATCTTCGGTCTGTCTCTAAATGTACATAATCTTCACCAAGGCCTGCATTTTTGGCCATGTTCCGGCGCTGGTGTCGGTGATAAAATGGACTTTGGACTCGATCTTTGAGCCTGTGATGACTCCATCTTTTACATATTTCAGGCTCAAGGGCAATTTCTCCAGGGCCTTTTCCATCTTGGATCTAACTGCCGCCCTAGTAACCGCCGTAGAGGGTAGTTCCAGACTTCTGGGTGGTGAGGATGCGGAAGCTTCAGACATCTTTGAGAGTTTGTTATTTTTGGAAACCTGCAAGGCAGGGCAACCATCAGAATGCATAGATAAATAAATTTTTTGGGGTCCGGAGATCTTACCATCATGGTGTTTGCTTCCCCTGAGAAAGTTAGTTTCGTTCAAAAACATCCGAAAAGCATAGATATATATTGCGAACTTAGAAATTTAACTAATCATCCGGGTCTGGGGATTTCTTCATACTTAGCAAAAAGAGGACACGAGATGGGTGATGGCAAGAGACCCGGAGCCCGGGGAAGTAACCGTTGGTAGGTGTGTACAAAAAGTGAGCTGTTAGACCCACGTGGGCGCCATGTGGGTGAGTAATAAATGGGAGTTATGGTGAAGACAGTGGAGCCAACTATCTGAATGCACGAAAAGTGAAGGCCACTTGGACAAATTTAAATGTGCGCATGGGACATAAATAAAAGTCAGGCTGGTTTACAGAGGAGAGAGAAAACCATCTATTTGAAACTGGCTGAGAGCTGAGTTTCAACCAGGTGGTATTCTACACAGAGCGAGCTCGCGGACTAGAAACCAGCAACAGACGCAGCACAGTGAGCTTGCTAGGCTACCAGGCGGGATACACACATAATATATACCAAAGCTAAAGAGTATATACATGCAGACCAGAAGGATACACAACAGATATACATCAAATTTATATATATACAAAAATCACAGAGCGACTACTCACAAAAACTAGACAATGTATAGAATACTTACAACTTTCTACACCATCTATAGACTAGATTACATCTGCACAGAGGGCGGACAACCCTCTGGCAGAGCCGACCCACCAACGGGTGGCAAATTAGAAAGAAACACAAGACAGACAACAAAATGAGACAACACAAAAACAAAACCAGAAAGAAGGAAAGCCGAGCGGGAGGAAAGGCACCCACCTAAAAATGAAGAAAGGCAAGGAAAGGAAACCGCCGCGAAAGCTCTGCAACAGCTTCAACTGTTAGGTGGTCACCACTTATCACCACAAACCACCCACAATTTCTCGAGAATGCTCGGAATGGTTAGCACTGGATTATCGCTAGATCGCTGCAAATCGCTCTGATTGCTCAAGTGTTTGATCGCGGTAAATATGAAAATGACAGGTAACTTCTATTTATACCCGTGGTCACCTTTCCTTCCGCAAACTCTGGATAGACAGACCTGCGGACTCTGGGCCCAGGGATTCCATGCGACGATACCATCTTAAGGAAAGAAGACATCGCGGTGAAGAATCTCGGAGTCCAGAATCCGGCTCCCAACAAAGGATGACCAACTCCGGGACCGGGTCCCGCAGTCACAAGAGACCAACAAAACAAAACAACACTGCAGGGAAGAAAATCCTAGAGAAGGAAAACAAAGGAAACAAAGAAAAAAAGACAAGGCAAGAGCCAAAAGCAGAAAGCAAACAAAAGGGGGACCCAACATTTTGCACACAAAATGTAGGGACGGGGATGCAGGGCATAACAATTATGTCCATATTTTCATCAGTTCTAGAAGGGTGTGTACTAAGATCCCTGAATCTTTCTGATATTGCATTGGGTGATAAGGGGAGCTTAGGAGCATGTGATTTTGTGATGAGTGTGTTTAAGGGTCTTTCTGTCGATGACACATAAATATATTTTGAAACTGCAGAAAGTGGTAGTTTTGATCATGGATTTATGGGTGAGTTTGCACCTTTAAAAATTGGAGGAGAAGATGTTTTTGACTCTGGTCTGATGTGGAGAAGGCTCATTCGGAATGTGCTCGAATAGAGTCTCGCAATGTTGAGATCTTCTCAAGGCCTTGTTGTTCTCTGAGATTTAAAATAGGAAGCATGGGATGCTGCATTGTAAAGCTATACCCGTTGGATAGGTGGTCTTCACGGGGGAGATTGTTGGAATATGAAGCCCAATAATCACATGACCATTTGTTTTCTCCCATGTCTTCATATTCGAAGAGCTTTCTATAAATGATAGTGTGCAGTCTATGTAATGTGTATTGTTGATTATATTAATATAAGTGATTCTCTTATTGCAAGTGGATGTAGGCAATTGTCGAACCACTATAAATTCATGTTCTTGTTATGTTCTTTATTTTTTTATTTTTGTTTCATTTCTCTGCTTGTTTAAAATCTACATATAGTGCAACCTTTATTAATGAAGGCTCCATACATATTAAATATTGTTAATGTTATTGTTAATAATATTTAAAAATTATTATTGCCTCAATGTTAATAATGAAATATTGTGTCCATATGTAATTGCTGGTGGTATTAAAAGAAATACCCAATGCTATAAATTAAATTGGTATGGAGAGTAGGTTAAAGTAATGGATAATATCATCATTGATGTAAGTGTAGATTGAAGGTGATTTCTAAAAATTCTAATAATTTTCAACACCAAAATGATGTCAATTTTGTAAACAATGTTGTGCGGAGGATCTATGTCAGATCTATTGTCAAATGCTCAATTCTTTGATTGGAAGGGCAATTTTCATGAACTGCACTCTAATACCATTTCAGAAAAATTAGGATCCTATGAAGATACATATTTCAAGGGATTGAACAGAGAAATAATCAACCACAAGAGAGAAATAAAGACAAACGAGATCAATTGAAAGGATTTGCAATGCAATGATATGAATTGCTATTGAATCAATGATACAAATGTACAAGAGAACTTTCTTATATAGGCAAGTGAGGAGGGAGTAAGTACAACTACCCTCCAACAAGTATTTAATACATGATAAAATATATTAAATGACACCTAGTATAACTCATTAAATGATTGTAGCATGTGCCATTAAGCTAACCTAAGTATACTTAATTAGATCTCTCTCTCTCTCTCTCTCTCTCTCTCTCTCTCCATGTCTCCCCTCCACCCTCCCTCTCTTCATATTGCAAACAAAAATCTCTCTCTCTCTATATATATTTTATCTTTGTATTTCCCCATCTATCATTCTCTCCCCTTTTGACCCTCTCTATATATTTATCTATTATACTTCTATCTATCCCTCTAATCTCGTTGGTAAATGTGCATGATAAGCTTACTCATTCATAGATTTTGTATTAATTGTATTTGTTTCTCTATAAATAAATGTATAGTTGATTTATAGATATCACTTCTTTACTAAGACTTTTGTAACATAAATTAATAATATATTTGCTAAATGAACTACCAATTAATCTCATATACAACACAAACATATTAAAAATAAATAAATTTTTCTCTAATTAACATTTCACACGGCTTCACATACCCATTGTAGACCAATATGTGATTGCTAATGACAAGATAGACAGCTATAATTGCTGATCTATGTTTCCTATTATATTATATGTTGCACGTCACGATTTTGTCATTGTCAGCTGTTAGTGTCCATTTAGTGTTTTCAGTTGCTTTCTCTTACAGTTTTTAACAGCAAAATTTTTTATATAATCTGCATTCATTCAATATTAAAAATAAATAAAAAAATTACTCATATTTCATATTATCCAATCTTAAGGGCCCGTTTAGAGCATGGCATTAACTTATCCAGAATAGGCCTATTCCAGAATAAGGGCCTATTCTCGAATTAATTAATTCTAAAAATGAAAGCTGGAATAAGCTATTCTCCGTTTGGATCCCATATTGTAAAATTGGAATAAGGATTATTTTTTATTTTTTTAATTAATTTGAATATGTATTTTTAACTTGTGTACATATATACACATATACATGTGTATATACACACACGTGTATATACACACATGTATACACATATATACACATATACACACACGTGTGTGTATATACACACACGTGTGTGTATATACATGTGTGTATATACACACATGTGTATATATATACATACCCACTTTAAAAAAAAAAAAAAGATTAAAAAAA